>CM052027.1:25277950-25877950 GCA_028476575.1 Platygaster robiniae
GCAAAACAAACGGTACATCGCATTTTTTTCCATCGACAAGTCGTTTAAAACTCGAAATTTTGGTACTCTGGGGCAAAGTGGACACTCGGAAGAAGCTTTTGACCGGAAATTTCTGACATTTTTGTTTTGTTTTGTTTTTATTTCTACGTGAAGTGATTTTGAATTGGACGCAGTTGTGGTATTTCGATATTGCAGTGAAATCAGTGAGATCTCGTTTTGTGCGTTTTTTTCATGTGCCTGGGAATTTTTATACCGTCAGGAAGGATTTCTTAGGGGTGAACCTGATTTTTTTCTTTTTGGAAGGATTTACTGAGGTCGATATTTCGTATTCATTGGGAAGTTGAGGGAAAAAATTCTTAAAATAAATCCTTGATTCACATTAAATAATTTATATTTTATTTTGTTAATGTTGTAAGCAATTATTAGAGCATTTAAATGTTTTACAGTCGAAAAGTATGTCCTTTGTACTCTCTGAATCGTAATCAGTTAAGATTCACTGATTTTGAGTGAAAATTCTGTCACTGGTAGATCAATAGAAAAATCACTGGTTTTTACCAGTTAACGACTTTTTACTATTTTAAATTCGAAGTATATAATAAAAAATCAGTGGAATTTCACTGATTTTCAAGTGGCATCATTTTCACTGGACAGTCAGTGAAATTCTTGGCCCACGTGACTTACTGTTCTGGAATTCAGAAAATACACTGATTCTTGGTGTCTTGATTTCTTTTTATAATCAGTGAAATTTTACTGATATGGGTTCAAAAAGTGCACTTGAATGATTTAAAGTTATTTCAGTTCATTATAAAAATAGTAGTATATTTTTCAAATATTTTATAGAAAATGTAATATATTTAAACGTTTATTTTTAAATTTTACTATTAGAATTTCCATAGCACTGAGAATTCCTGATTAAATCGAATTTTTTAGACTTTATTACAATAATTCAAGGTTTTATAGTAACTTAAATCAAAATTTTTAAAAAGAGGAAAATGACTTTCAAAATTATGTAATAAACTGGAAAAATTTGTCGGTAAGAAAAGACATAAGAATAAAAAATTTCTATTTCAAATAAAAACCCAATACTTTAGTGCTTTAAAAATTTTTTTCTAACTTTGAATTACTTGATTCGATTTTTTTACCCTACATCAAATAAATACGTATAATTATGCAACGAATCGTTTCAAAATTATTTAAACCTTACGATTTGAATTTCAAAAATAACAAACACTCAATTTAAATACAATAAATTTAAAAATTGTTTATGTTCCTGAAATTCATTTATAAAAAATTTATCGCAGTCGATCTATCAACAATTATGTCGCTTATTTATCACATAATTAATTTTGTTTCAAACGGCAGTAAAAATTGGAACAAATTGGGTCAATGTTCTGTTTAAATGTATTGTACTTGCATCCAACTTATGATCATTTCTTTTTTCACGAAATACAGATTTCATACTAGAGAATAATAGTATAAAAATTATATTCGAAAAATAAATATTGGACAACAAATTCTCAGTGAATATTGTTCTGAAGTAAAAAAATTTGTCTGTTTTGGCTATGTGAACAACAACGTTTTATTAATTTTTTTTCTCCGAGTCAAATAAATTAAATATATAAAAACTTGACCAAAATATATCTAATATTTTATTTAGTAATAATGTAAATTAAATAATAAAGACGAACCCATCAATTTTATTTTGTATATTTGAAGAATATAAAGACATTGATTCTGCGCATCGTAAAATTTAGCAGCAAATTATTTTAACATAGTTTTGGAAAATAACGAGATCAATATAAAGAGTTAGATTTTCATAATATGTGGAAAGAAACTGGTTGAAAAGTTAAAAATTACAAAAAAAGTATTTTTCAAAATACTGTTGTGGAATTTTTCTGTTCAGTCTGTGAGTACAAGGGAATATTTTTCCAAAGCAAAGAGTTGACTAAAAAATCATAAAACTTTCATTTAACGAATTTCAAAATGGATTGATTAAATTTGCATAAAATAACGATTTCCATGTATTATTGTTCACATTTCAATGTAAAAACTTACAGTTACAATGACATAACTTTTTTGAATTCGAATCTCAAAATCCCTATCCTAATTTGAAAAATTGAATCTTCCAAATTTCAAAATCATTCGGATGAAAACACAATTACCGAAATCCCATCTTTTAAAGAACAACGATTTAAATTCCAAGTTGAGAAAAATTCTGAATTCGCAAACTCCGTGAATTCAGAAGCTGCACGCTCATCAATTTTTTCAAATTATTTTTTAATCATTTTGGATGAAATTAAAAATCATTTTCATTTGAGTTTAAATCTTTTCCATTTCAATTTCAACTTCTTTTTCATCATTTTCAAAAATTTTTCCATCGACTTTAGGTTTCGATCAAGTACATTTATAACTTGAAGCAACTTTCCCAAGGGTCGAATTCGAACAAACACGTACGTATCAGTACGGATTATACAAGTGGCACGCGATAGTTCCGATAATAAACGTTTTCGAAAATAGTAGTGGATCGCCCTCCCGCAGCGGTTGCATTTTGGGGGAGGATGTCTATATATGGACGCGCGAGCAGGGGAGCAAGCGATTCGGCCGGTGAACCTGTGCTATAGCTTTTTCTAGCTTCAAAAGCTCTGCCTTGATCTCGATCTGTCGCGCTGCTCATTTTAACGATATATAGAAACTAATCAGCGATGCCGCACGAATTATATGGTACATTTCCTGCAGAAAATGAAGATCAAGGCAGAAGAAACTACTAGGATAGTTATTTTCAAGGAATCGACTATTGTTTCTTATCAGATTTAACTACTTCTATAGGTAATAAAATTAATTTGAATGCATTTATTATATAACAATTACTATTTAACTATTTATAGTGGTTTTTTGAAAACTCTTGAATTCAACTACTTGTTATTTTCTTTGCCATTCAACACATTTATTGATTATCAATTATCGATCGTTTTTCAATATTTAAAAACAAATTTATACGTTTTTATATATAAGGATCCCATTTATAAAGAACGATATTTAAAAAAAAAACCATGATAACAAATTAGAATGACGATTCCATTCGTTTTTAGAAAAAAAAGTCCCCATTGTCCCCGCATCACGGGCAGTCATTGTTTAGCATCTCGACTGTATTGGATTCCTCCCATTCAAAAGAAGCTTGTAAGACTTTCAGGATCTCCAAGAGAAATTCTTCTCATTACCCCTCTTTGATGCAGGGACAGCGAAGATTTTTTTTCTTCAAAAATAAACTATTAAGGCTCAACGTCCCATGTTTGTGAATAGAAAAATGAGCCTTATGCGAAACGTTCATCTCTTTGCATACGAGGTTTGACAATTAAGTAATGAGAATGATTCCATAAAAACCGTATATTTAAAAATTATTCTACAACTCTGCCATCCCCTTCAAAGCAGTCCCCTTGAGCAGCTATACAACGATTCCAGCGCGTTTACCACGCTTCGTAACATTTCTGGAACGCTTCGACTGGGATGTTCGCGAGTACCTTCGTCACGGCCGCTTGGATGTCCGTAATCGACTCAAAATGGGTTCCTTTGACCACCGATTTTGTTCTAGGGAACAAAAAAAAGTCACAGGGTGCCATATCGGGCGAATAAGGCGGCTGTTGCAACACGGCGATCCCTTTAGAGGCCAAATACTGGGACACGCTGAGGGCGGTGTGGCACGGCGCGTTGTCGTGATGAAGGATCCAGTTACGAGAGATGTCTGGGCGCACCCTGTTGACTCGTTTTCGCAATCTTTCGAGTACTTGGCAATAGTAGACTTGATTGATGGTTTGCCCCGGTGGAACATATTCTTTGTGGACGATTCCACGGCTATCAAAAAAGGCAATGATCATCGTTTTCACCTTTGATTTGCTCATGCGAGCTTTTTTCGGGCAGGGGGCGTGCGGAGACAACCATTGTGAGCTTTGGCGTTTGGTTTCCGGGTCGTATTGGAAAAACCAGCTCTCATCGCCTGTAATAACTCGATCAAGTAGCGTGGGATCGTTTTTCACTTGTTCCAAACAGTCTTCTGCAACGTTCATTCGATGCTGCTTTTGCTCCTCAGAAAGGTTCTTTGGAACCATCTTCGCGCACAACTTTTTTATCCCAAAATCGTCGGTTAAAATTTGCCTGACTGTTTCACGGTTCATACCCAGCTCCGAGGCCAACATTCGAACTGTTAAACGCCGATCTTCATGGATTAGGGCGCGCACACGCTGCGCATTCGCGTCAGTCCGCACCTCGACTGGTCTCCCGCTCCGCGCCTCGTCTTCCACGTTTTCACGACCGTCCTTAAACTCTTTATGCCATCGAAACACCTGGGCACGACTAAGAGCACTATCACCATGCACTTTTACAATTTTAGCGTACGTTTCCGAAGCTATTTCGCCTAATCTGGCGCAAAATTTTATCGCGACGCGTTGCTCTAGATTTTGTTTCTCCATTTTCGTGACGAGCACCACCAACACACGTCTACTCAACACGACGTAGCAGGCGAACTAAACAAACTAGAGTGACGGTAAATACGTCAATGGAGAGGGGAAGGATGCCGGGGAAAGGGGAAAAAAATTTCAAGGTCGCAGGTTCACCACAAGCGCGGCAATACAATCAGTCTCATTAATTAATTGTCACACCTCGTATCTCCTTCATTCGTCATCAATATTTTGATCTACCAAGTGTACTGAATAGGATATCACTATCCAAGGGAAGAACCTGACAAAAATAACCTCTGCAGAAAAAAACGCACAAGACATGCCATACCTCTAGGCAAACTTCCCCAATCCCAGTTTATTCATGAACAATCTTCTTCTTCCAGAAAAACAAATAACTCAAAATGTGTGACGATGATGTAGCGGCACTGGTCGTGGACAATGGCTCCGGCATGTGCAAGGCCGGTTTCGCGGGTGACGACGCGCCACGCGCCGTCTTCCCGTCGATCGTCGGCAGGCCCCGCCACCAGGGCGTGATGGTGGGCATGGGCCAGAAGGACAGCTACGTGGGCGACGAGGCCCAGAGCAAGAGGGGCATCCTCACGCTCAAGTACCCCATCGAGCACGGCATCATCACCAACTGGGACGACATGGAGAAGATCTGGCACCACACCTTCTACAACGAGCTGCGCGTGGCGCCCGAGGAGCACCCGGTCCTCCTCACCGAGGCGCCCCTCAACCCCAAGGCCAACCGCGAGAAGATGACCCAGATCATGTTCGAGACCTTCAACAGCCCGGCCATGTACGTCGCCATCCAGGCCGTGCTCTCGCTCTACGCCTCCGGCCGCACCACCGGCATCGTCCTCGACTCCGGCGACGGCGTCTCCCACACCGTGCCCATCTACGAGGGCTACGCCCTGCCCCACGCCATCCTCCGCCTGGACCTGGCGGGCCGCGACCTCACGGACTACCTCATGAAGATCCTCACCGAGCGCGGCTACTCCTTCACGACCACCGCCGAGCGGGAGATCGTGCGCGACATCAAGGAGAAGCTCTGCTACGTGGCCCTCGACTTCGAGCAGGAGATGGCCACCGCCGCGGCCAGCACCTCCCTCGAGAAGAGCTACGAGCTGCCCGACGGGCAGGTCATCACCATCGGCAACGAGCGCTTCCGCTGCCCCGAGGCCCTCTTCCAGCCCTCGTTCCTGGGCATGGAGTCCTGCGGCATCCACGAGACCGTCTACAACTCCATCATGAAGTGCGACGTCGACATCCGCAAGGACTTGTACGCCAACACCGTGTTGTCCGGCGGCACCACCATGTACCCAGGTATCGCCGACCGCATGCAGAAGGAGATCACCGCCCTCGCGCCCTCCACCATCAAGATCAAGATCATCGCGCCTCCCGAGAGGAAGTACTCCGTATGGATCGGAGGCTCCATCTTGGCCTCCCTGTCCACCTTCCAACAGATGTGGATCTCCAAGCAGGAGTACGACGAGTCCGGTCCTGGAATCGTCCACCGCAAATGTTTCTAAGCTGAAAATCTGTTATACTGTGAATTATCAGAATAATTGCTCCATTTTCGTTAAGCTCGAGACCAGTGGCCTATCACTTTTGTACTCCGAAACGAATGTTTGGTCATCAAACTACTCAAGTGCCTTTATTTCGAACATTTATCAGACTTCATTGTACTGTTTGTAGTTCATACGCGGATGCTCCTACATCGTCATATTTCGTTTGTTTTTAGTATCTACGTTATACGAGTACTTTCTAGTGACACCGATTTCGTCGAAAGTTGCATCATTAAGGAATGATCAATTATGTCAGTCTCTTCATATATGATGTATTGATAATATATTAAGTGATTGATATGTTCGTAACAGGCGTGTATCAGTTTGCGGATTCGGTTCTCTTCAGCTTTAGATGGTTTACTTTTCTTTCTTTCTATTCTTTCTCTGCTCTCTCTCTCTCTCTCACACACACACACTCTCCCTCTCTCTCTCTCTCTCTTTCTCTCCAAGTTTGTTACTCTCTTTTCTTAATTTCTGTTGCTTCCGTTTCTCCTTTCGTTCTCCAATTGCTCACGGCATTCATATATCCTTCTGTCTCAAGTAAACAATTTATTCATATCATTACGAAAATTTAGAATTATCACATAGTTCTAACTGTAATATTAGCTTTAAAAACCTGTAGCTATTGAACCGTTATCGTACGATTATACATATTTATTAAATGTACATGTTTTTGGAAGACTGTTCCTTCGTGTTCTCAATAAATGTTTTCTTTTCTGTAAACAATGTCTATTATTTGTTGACCCCTTGCATCGAACATTCTGAAAATAACTAGAAGAATCAACTACAATCGTGATCTCAAAATAATATATTTCACAGTATCAATAAATCTGTACAAGTTCAACATGTACCAATTTCTTGCAGTCTATCAAGTATGAAACGCAATTCGAAAAGACACGGATTTATTCAACACATTTTAAACATCAACATTACTTCTTATCTCGCCTGTACAAGATTGGAAACATCAAAAACGTTTCCTGACACTTCCCTCAATTCATAAGAATTTGTTCTACACCTTTAACTTGGAAATCAATATTTGAAAGAAATCTTAGTCATCAAACCTGTGCATGTAACGAGATTGGAAAAGCATTTCCGAACTTATCCTAACTCGACTGAAAAGCCTGATTTTCTATCGTCGATTGAGAAACTTGCTGAATCGTGTCCAGTCCCAATGGCTTGGAATCCTCGGATTCAGGGAAACATATCCTATAAATGTCATCGTAATCCGAGGCAAAGTGCACTTCAAGGCCATCCGTGATGTACTTTGGCAAGTCGTTGAAGTCTTTCTTATTTTCTTCAGGCAAAATAATGCAGGTCACACCAACTCGTTTTGCCTGAAACGTATCAAGTCGAGGTCCATTGATTTACCATTCGAGTCTTGTAATTCTAAAATTCGTTAAACCGATCATCCTTACCGCTATCGTTTTCTCTTTAATCCCCCCAACAGGAAGAACTTTTCCTGTAAGACTCAACTCCCCAGTCATGGCCACATTTTGCCTAATGGGTCGCCCTTTGCCCAAAGAAATAAAAGCTGTCGCTATAGTGGTACCCGCACTGGGTCCATCTTTCGGAGTGGCGCCCTCTGGCACGTGGAGATGCAAATGGGAGTCGTACAAAAACGTGTTTGTAGGATCAACCTTGGCCATAAATCCACGGGCCACCGTGAGCGCGATTCTCACTGACTCCTTCATCACGTCACCAAGGTGACCAGTGAACTCCAAAGTGCCCTCGAACTTCTTGCTGGCGTCCACAGGACGTCGCACACTCGTTTCTATGAACAAGGTCGAGCCTCCCATGGCCGTCCATGCCAATCCCATCACAACACCCGGTGGCGTGACGTCGTACATTTTGTCGTGCGTGAAAACGGGCTTGCCCACAAAGTCCTGCGAGTATTACTGTTTATACATTCGATGATCAAGTATACTGTCAATAATAATAATCATAATAATTGAGATGAATTGAGAATATACTTATTAATAATAATTTAATCTATATACATAAAGCAGAAGATATGTTTGTATGTCATGGCATCATGCGAAAACGGCTGGACAGATTTTCAAAATTTTTTTTTATTTTTTTTCGTCATGGTCTGCGGGTGGTTTATAGCTGAAGGAAATTAAGAATTAAAGTGAAGGAAGATGACACATACAGACACACAATGTCACAAAAGCACAAAATGTTATGAAATCATACTACGTCAGAAAATCAAAAAATATCACCGAATGTCACAAAACTTCAAAATGTTACAAAATATCACAAAAACACTATATAGCAAATTTGCGAAATATCAGAATATTAAAAAATTACACAGTTTCACGGTATAATGAAATGGCTCCAAAATATTAAAATGTCGTATCAGTTTTCACCTATAAAACCTACAGGTTTAAATTCTTTTATTAAAAAAAAAATTACAAAAACTGATTGTAAATGATGAAATATTGTATAATCACACTATAAAAATTGATTTTTTAGTAGAATTTTTGCGGACATGTTTCTTATAATTTCCATAGCTAATGATGTGTTAGATTTGCAGGTATTTTTTAAAATTTGTTTTAGCATCAATAGATTTTTCAAACTTATCCTGATTTGGTCCTAAAATTTTAATGAATCCTATATGTAAAGCGGAATGTATGATTGTATGTAATCACATCACGTGAGAACAGCCAGATGGATTTTTGAATTTATTTTCATTATTTTGTCATAATCCAAGGATGGTTTATAGCTGAAGAAAATTTGAAATTCTCAGTTAAAAGATTGAGTAACCAGAAAATGAAGAAATATGACATAACAGCCACAATGTCACAAAATCACAAGACGTCACAAATTTTCACAAAATATCACAATGTCACAAAATATCACAAACTCACAAAATGTCCAAAAATGAGACATCACAGACAGAAAAAATTTTACAAATATTCGAAATGTCAGAATGTTAGGTACAAAATACAAAATTTCACGAAATAATGAAATCACTCAAAACTGCTAAATTGTCCTATCAGTTTTTGTCTATAAACCTAAAAGTCTGAACTGTCTCATCATAAAAAAAAAATTACAAAACTGATTATAAATGATAAAATATTGTGTCATCATTTAGTGATTTAATCGCAAAATAAAAGTTTATTTTTTTGCAAAATTTTTTAGAGATATTTCTTATAATTCTCATTGCTAATAAAGTGTTAGATTTTGGGGTATTTTTTAAATTTCGTTTCTATATCAATAGGTTTTTCAACTTTATCCTGATTTGTTATTAAAATTGTAATATATTATTGATATGGAAGTTTTTCATAAAAGTATGTTTGCTATGAATTTACTTATTCAATATCATTGACTAAAAAAGTATATTTACTATATAATAATGTAGAATATATAGCCGCCACAAACTGACCGTTGACCGCGGACAAAGCCGCGTGTGACAGCTAGTAAATAATAATACAAATTGATCATATGAATTTCTATGATTTGTAACTTTTTTGGACTTACGTGTGTTTTATATTTCAACACTGTGACAACATATTTCCCATTGTGACATTTTATGATTTTGTGACTTGATGTAATTTGTGACTTTTTATAACTTGGGACGTTTGTGATTTTTTTCTGATTTAGAGACTCAAAGTAATTTTGGACATTTTTTAACTGGGGCAATTGTGAATTTGTGACTTGTCACTGTTTGGGACTAGTGTGTGTGTTGTGATATTTAAGCATTGTGACAACATATTTGCTATTGTGCCATTTTGTGATTTTTGTGAATTTTCATGATTTTGTGATTCGTATATGTGTAACACTTTTCAGTTTGTTGATGAAAACATGCCTATAACCTTCTCACAAACATGGTCAATAACTGTGTGAAATTTCAGGTTTCATTCGGTAGTTTCAAAGTTATAAAGGGACAAACATTTAGATATCTACACTTTTATGCATATAAAAGATAATTTCGAAATATCAACTTTCCAAAATTCACAACATAACTACCTGCAAGTTGTCCGAGCTCACGTCGATCCTGTCAGCCTCTTTCTTCACAATTTTGAAGGCTACTTTACGGTGGACTTTCTCAATATGTTTCTGCAGATTTCGCACTCCAGATTCACGACAGTAAAACTTGATAATAGTGTTAAGGGCAGTGTCATCGAAGGCAATATGGGTATCGGACAGACCTGAATCTTTTTTTGCCTGAGGCATCAAATACTGTTTGGCTATAGAGAGCTTTTCCTCAGCGACGTAGCCCGACATCTCGATCATTTCCATACGATCTCTCAGGGGCTCGGGAATAGTATCCACTACATTTGCAGTGCAGATAAAAAGGACCTTGGAAAGGTCAACAGGAACGTCAAGATAGTGGTCTAAGAAGTTCGCATTTTGCTCAGGGTCAAGCATTTCGAGCAAGGCAGACGCAGGGTCACCTTGGTGGCCTCTGAAATTTTCAAAATTCAGAAGTTATGGGTTGAATGAATTGTCTAAAATAGTAGACTATTACATTCCACGTACTTTCCAATTTTGTCCACTTCGTCAATGAGCACTACAGGATTTTCAGTTTTCGTCTTTTTCAGACACTGAATTATTTTCCCTGGCATCGCCCCAACGTACGTTCTTCTGTGCCCTTTGATTTCAGCAACATCAGTCATTCCACCAACACTGAATCTGAAGTATTCACGATTCAATGCTCGTGCAATTGACCGAGCAATGGAAGTTTTTCCGACTCCTGGGGGTCCATAGAAACACAGAATTTTTCCCTGGGTCGAGCCTTTTAATTGACTCACAGCAATGAACTCTGCAAAACAATATAATTTTAATTTCCAAAATCTTCATACTCAGGATTGTAGACAACTCTTTGTTGTAATTGAGAAAAAAATGTACCCAAAATTCGTTTTTTGATATCATCCATTCCATAGTGGTCTTTTTCCAAAATATTCGTCGCTTCCTCGATGTTCAAATTTTCTGTGCTGGCTATACCCCAAGGCAGAGAGGTCAACCAGTCGAGATAATTTTTGGTCACACTGGAAAATGAGAATTTTTTTATAGATGATTGCCAAAATACACTCAAACCTCGATTTTATTGAAGAATGCATCTAATGAAATCAAGGTTTAAGTGTACATTATAAACTAGTAGATTTTATTTTCGTCTAATTTAATTTATTACTTGAATTCACTGCTGTGGCTTTCCAGGAACCCTAATTTTTGCAGTTCCTCCTCCAAAACGTCCATCACAGCCTTGGGCACGATCTTGTCTTTAATTCGCTCTCGGTATTTTTCTTCGATAGCGTCACTGTCGTCTTTTTGTATACCCAGTTCTTTTTTTATCACCTTCAATTGTTCATTGAGAATGTACTTTCTATGGTGTTGTTTCACTTTTTCCTCGACTTCCTTGCCAATTTTTTGCTGCAGTTTACTCAGTTCGTATTCTTTTTTTAGAAGGGCCAAGGAGAGTCGCAATCTTTTTGCAATCTGCAAAATCATATCAAATGATTAGCATCTTAATATTATTTGATTTTTTTTTATTATACTCACGTCTGTTTCTTCCATAACTTGTTGAAGTTCCTGTGCATTTGCACTTGTCAAAGCTGCCCCCAAATCACTGAGATAAACTGGGTTGTCTACTACTCTTTGACCTTGGTGCAACATTTGTTGCAAAGATTCTCTATATAAAGGATTCATTCCTATTATGTCACGAATTGTTTTTATCAATTCTTGAGTGAGGGCCTTGAAAAGAAAAATTATTATGATAATTCTGTATAATATTGACTTGGAAAATTTATTTTCTCTTATTTCATTCTTTTTACCTTCATTTCCTCAGTTTGCCTAAACTTGTCATGCGTGACGTTCACAACCTCGGCCATCAAAAGTGGCTGTGGCACCGAAGAACTCGTCGTCGTAGACTCTGATTCCCCGTTCACATTTTGTGCTTTTTCCCCTTCCTTCAAATTTGGCTCATCCTGCACGATTTTTTCCACTTTCTCAGCCTGGGGAAAATTTTTGCTCTCCAATTTTCTACGAAAATACGCAGACCTTCGGCCTTTTTTCCCAGCTTCTTCTACAGGGACGTTAATTGTCGTGTTTAGTATGGGAAACGTCAGTTTCATTTCTGCGCAACATTATTCAAAATGAATTTCTACGCCAGAATGGAGAACAAAATTTTAGGGGATGAATTTACCATGAGGTTTCTCGGGTATGTCCTCGAGTAATTGGGAGACTAATTTTATTCGACGATGTGCCATGACCACGAGTCGCAATCTGTCGCCCAAATCTTGCACTTCGTGAATTTGGGCAAATGTTCCGATGGAGTAAACGTCGTCGACGTTTTTGACAACTTCTTCTTCATTCCTAAAGAAATTTTTTTATGAGATTAAAGATCGATTAGTGTTTCAAATTTTTTAAACAAGTTCATATTTATCTAGATATTATTAGTTTGTGTATACACGTACTCTTCATTTTTTTTCAAAAATATTCCAACGTAGGGCTGATTGAGTTTAACTTTCCTCCGGATCAAGTCTTTGAGAACTGGGTTAGTGATCTCGAGGAGTTTGATAAATCGGGGAAAAACTGGATTTCGGTTTATTGCTATTACTGGGACGTGAGGCCAAACTTCTGGCACAATCACTGTTGCTGGGAGTGTGGCCGGGAATCCTGAGGCCTCCTCATTTTCAAATTCGCCTTCCCCTGGACTGCAAAATTTGGATAATATTTTACTCGTTAGAAATTAACTTTGTAATTTCTCAAGGAGGAAATGCAGAGAATTTGTAACAGTAATAAGACTCTTATGTTCTGAAATACATAGAATGTGAAAAATAAAGGGAAGTTATGAAGTTTCAATACTCCAATAAATAAAACAATTTTAATATAAATAAATTTTAAAAAATAATCGTGTACATTTATGATTCTTCACAATTGATATTATAATTATTAATTAAACAAACTGATATTATTTTTATATTCATACATTTATTGAACATATTACAACAAATAATATTAATTGTGAATATTAATTTTTATGAATTAAGGTATGAAATAAAAATTCTCATTTCATTTTTTATTATTATTTTAAAATAATTGTTGAGAAAACTTACGTTTCTGAAATTATTCATTGTATTATTCCTACGAAAAGTGTTGAAAATTTTGTTAAAAATACTTTTCATGAGCACAAAAAAAAAGACTGATAAAAATTGTTTAATTCAGAGACAATCACCACTAATATACAAAAAAAGTAACAATTTTATCAATAATTTTGAATCCAGAATAAAAATACTAAATTTCTACTTAAGAATTTAAAATTTCGACTTTTTTATCCCGCAATCCGAAAAATTTGAAAAATCAAAAGGAAATCATAAAGTTTAATTATCCTAACAGTAACAATTTTTTTTAATAATACCAATTCTCATACAAATCACTTTCATACTAATTGTTTTAATAATTTACTTATGAAAATCAATGTTATGATTATAAATTAAATAGTGTGATTTTTTTATTTGTGAATTCATCGTATATATTATACAAATTCACAATAGTTATAAGTAATACTTTTATAAATAGAGATATGAAATATAGATTGTTACTTATTATTATTAGAATTATAGATTTCAATAATATATAAAAATATATTATTGCATCAACTAATGAAATGAATACATTTATTGTATTATTTTAATGGGTTATAAAAAATGCTGATTATTAAAAAAAATTATGTCTTAAATTCTCCAAAAAAAAAAGAAATAAACCAAAAAGAATTGCAAAATTAATGAACAATCACTACCGATTCCACAATAATTTTATATCCAGACTTAAAATACTTAATTTTTCATAAATACTGAAAAACTTGACTTTTGTATTCTTAAATTTAAAAAATTTTAAACATTAGGGAGAATCATCAAATTTTATCACCCTAATAATAAAAATGATGTAAAATAATAAGAATTTTGATATTTACTATTTTCATATATTAATTTTATTATTTATTTTTAAAAATCAGTTTTACCATCAGAAATTCTATAGTATAATAATATATTTCATAATCATGCACTTATCTAATATATTAATGAAAATTTGTTACATTTTTTTTTATTCATACCCAGTAAACCTGCGAGCTCGCAGCGTTTTTATTATTTCCGCCCCTTTTCGAACTCACCGGCGAGCTCGCAGACTACTCGCCACAAGCTCACAGAGTACTTCCAGTCGTTGATAATTATTAATATATCTTTCAGGCAAATTAAAAAATAATTCATCATTTACAGTGAAGAGTAATCACAATGAAGCTGTATAATAATTATTTCATAAAAACAAAATTTCCCCCAGGTAGAATCGATCCCGCGTTTTCAGGAGATGAACGCCAAAAGATTTCATATTATCTTATCTTAAGACATGCACTTGATTTAAGCATTCTACACAAAACTTGAAACATGAGAGAAAAAAACTAGCAGCCATCTGGTGAGTGCTTGGGGAAAGTGAGCAAATGTTCAAAATTCGAATATAATAATTATCATAGTAAATAATAGATACATTAATTATTTAAGTGTATTTTTGTATCTTTTTGTATATTTCAATTATTTCAATCACAAAAATGTTAATATTAATTTTTTTCCCTTCATTACACATTCTATAAATTTACATAACCCAAAATAAATACAGAAATTTGTATATACTTTGACCCCTCGTCAGGAGGAATTTTCGAGCAAAATCCTCGTTGAAAGTTTGTTGAAATTGTCGATAATCTCCGATGTGCAAAATCAACAGAATTAAATTTTCTATCAATTGCACTGGTTTTCAAGGGAGACAAAAATCCAGGTTGAATCGAAGAGATTCCTCGAACATCCAAAAAGTGATTCGCACATCGCACATTTTTTGTAACTATCACTTGATGTAACCGAATTGACGGCAGCAAATTTTTCACATTTTTGCAAAAAAACTGCATTTTAACCGAACTCAACGAATTCCAGAATATCGCAAAATGTTTTTGTTTACTTTCTGTCAAATTTCACCAGACCGGCATGAAATTTTTAGGTTATGTTGTATTCATGTGTTTGTGACTGTGATTCGATCACAATATTTCAAAAGAGCGCGCAAAAATTCAAATCGAGTCACAAAACGCGCGCGTCAATGGACGCGTCTGAAATATTCGTGATAGAACTGAAAATGAATTGACTTAGAGTTAATTTTTTTCATTATTTTGATTATAATCGAATCTTTTGACTTTTCAAAAGAAATAAACGGTGAATAATCTTCACAGGAAGTATTAGATGACAGGGACGTATCTATGGATTCAAGTCCCTAACGAAAATAAGGTAAAATTGATTATTAAAAAGTTGTAATAAAAAGTAATAAAACTAGTAATCATCAAAAATAAAAGAAAAATAATAATGACTACAAACGTACTGTTAATTCTCTGTTTTTAATAATTAATTCAAAATATGTATGCATATTCATTCACAAATTTGAATTATTATTTGAATTAGTAGCTATGGTAGTAATTAGCATATTTGTTCCACGTTACGTAACACAGTCGATGACTCCCCCTTCTGCCCTTGTAACACTTGCTAACAAATCCTTCGACCCCTCCTCACCCTATAGGAGAGCTCTTGCCTAAGTCTTAAGGTTCTGGCCCAGATCGTGAATCAACCTTTATTACCCCCTCCATGTTTCCGGACCGATGCCCAGACCCAATCCCTTGGGCAAGACTATCGGAACCAAAGAGTTGACCAAAGTCTAACCCAAGAATCTTGTGTACATCTGGGAATTTTCTTGACCAAGGTATGGCTTTATGGGAAGGTCTTTACTTTTATAAGAGATTGAGAAAGATCTGTTTCTGAAACGTCTGGGACAATATTGCATTGTTTCTGAAACGTTTTCAGAAGATCTGGATTGAATGAACCCATTTCTAGAGGATCTAGAAAGATCTTGCGAAGGTCCGAAAGACCTCAGAGGATCTTGACTACTTTTAAGAAACTTTTGCAGATCTAGATTACTTTTGAAAAGTCTGGTAAGGTGCTAATACTTATTGATGAAAGACATGTGAAATTTCTGACTCTTGTAAAGTATCAAGGAAAATAGCTAGAAAAATCTAGGTAAAAATCAACTTGCTTCTTCAACATCTACGCTATAGATCAAGGGAGATCTTAACATTTTTTTGGACATCTTGTAAGATCTTTATTAGTTACAAAATATCGAGAAAGATCTGTGTCTGAAACGTGTTGGAAGATATCAACTTTTCTTCAGGGACGTAAAGAGTCTAGAATGTTTTCTGAGGATCTGGACTGAATTTACCTATTTTTAGAGGATCTGCAAGGATATATCGCTAATATCTGGAAGATCTTCAACGGTATCGGCTATTTTGAAGAAACCTTTAAAGATGTACAGTATTTCTACAAAATATCTAAGAAGATTCTACTTATTCATCAAAGTCATTCATGACTTTTTAAAATACTAACGAACATAGTCCAGGAAATTGAGGGTAGGATAGATGACGAAAAATATCTATGTCTTAAAATAATCGAGGAGAATATTGGAAAGGGTTTTCCTCATTTTCGCTATGGGAAAATTTCTTACAGACATTTGGAATTGAATTCTGAATTTTTTCAAACTTGGACAACTTGCCAGAAGTTATTCCTTATATCCTTGAAATTTCAGTGAGTATATTTTCAATAATTTTTACTAATTGGTATTCCTCATTATTATTTATCTTTATCCTTCCGTTCCCATCATCTTTTCAATGCATTATTTTCCACCATCAGTATTTTCATCACTTATCCTTCATTATCAGTACTTTTCCTTCGATTTTTGCACGAAAAAACAATTGATCCCACCCAAAGCTCGATCGGAATTAAACCCCTAAAAAACCCTCTCAACCTACGCCCCTGTAATCCCTTCACAATTCGCGAATACGTCCCTGTTATTCGCAACAAACTCTCGATAACTATCGTTGGACCAAGGAACAAAATCGATAGTTTCTCTCCAAACAAAGCAGAGCAATTGTTACCCAAGCAAAAGCAATCTTCCGCAAAGTGCGAAGTGCGAAACGATCGGCATCGCGAACCAGTAAAGTTAATCTCGCGAATCTCCCGTGTTATCATCCGTCATTCCAAATTGTTCCAGGAAATCATTGAAAATGGTTTCCGGTGGCATGACCTGCGTGAAATACCTGCTCTTCTTTTTCAACCTCATTTTCGCGGTGAGTTAGAAGACATTATTTCAAAGACAACTCGGGAAAATAGAATCAAATTTTCAAAATTATATATTTTCTTGTATATTGATATAAAAAAATGTCGGGAAATGTCTTACTGACCCCGAAACAAGATAATGAAACGCGATGGCAACGAACTTCATCGCTCGATAACGTCACGATGTGCAACAACACCGTCGCGCTGGCGCCGAAAATGCAACAATGCAATTATCGCCGTTTCACGGAACCCCCTATTTTACCCCCGTCCCTCCCTCGGTCCTCCGCGATGTTGATACACGGGAGAATCCGTCTGGTTTTCACGATTTTTTCATGTTCGCTTGATTTTCGAGTTTCCGCCCGGGATTCCCTGCGAATACATGTGTGAATGCGTGATGTGTACACCGGAAAGGTCGTTCCTTCCCGAGTGGGTCAATAAGGTCGTCGTTCGCGCATGTAAACATATCGATATAGATATATATATATTGGGATGCTTTTTTTCGGCATTTGCTTTGCGGGAAATTGGTATGAACAAAGAGTTTTTGGTTTTATTATTGCGGTGGAAAATTATTGATAAGGAAACAAATTGGAAAAATGGCGGGATTTTCAATGGGTCTGTTTAATTGGACTTCCAATTGGTTTATCAGTTGGATTTCCGATTAGTTCGTCCAATTGGCTTTCCAATCGATTGTCGGATTGGATTTACAATTGGTTTTTTCAATTAAATTTGCAATTAGTTTGATCGATCGGATTTCCAATTAGTTTGTTCAATTGCATTTCCAATTGTTTAGTCCAATTTAATTTCCAATCGTTTTATCTAATCGAATTTCCAAACGTTGTTTTATTTGGAAACCAAGTGAATTTCCAATAGATTTGTCCAATTAAAGTTCCAATTGTTTATTCAATTGGAAACCAATCAGATTTTTAATTGGTTTGTTTAATTTGATTCACAGTTGGTTTGTCCACTTTAATTTATAATTGTTTTGTCCAATCGAATTTCCAATGGTTTCATATAATTGAAATTTCAATCGTTTTTTGAATTTTAGACCAACGAAATTTTTAATTGGTTTGTTTAATTTGATTTCTAATTTTTAAATTGGATTTACAATTATTTTGTCCGATTGAATTTCCAATTGTTTTTTAAATTAGAAACCAATAAGATTTTTAATTGGTTTGTTTAATTTGATTTCCAAACGGTTTGTTCAATTGGATTTACAATTGGCTTGTCCCTTTAATTTCTAATTGTTTTGTTGAATTGAATTTCCAAATGGCTTGTTAAGTTGGATTAACAATTGGTTTGTCCACTTAAATTTCTAATTCTTGTGTTCAATTGAATTTCCAATTGTTTTGTCTCATTGAATTTCCATTCAAATTTTTAATTGATTTTTCAGTTGGATTCCTCTTATCTAGAAAATTTGTTGTGAAAAAACGTATTGAATTTGTAACATAAGTAATAAACGTAAAATATTTTCCAATAGGATTAACCAGTTGGATTTCCAACTGGATGATTAATTAACTTTCAAAATGGAAAAACCAACTTAAAAACCTAATAAGGAACCAATTGGAAAGCCAACTAGGAAAATTTCATTTTTGAATTGGTCGTCCAATTGGATTTACAATTGAATTTCCAGTTGGATTTTTCCTTTTGGAAAATTTTTTAATGAAAAACTACTGTATTTATGAAAAGTTTTTTTCGTAATATATTATCCAATAGGACAAACCAATTGGATCTCCAATTGAATACCTAATCGATTCGAGCATTGAAAAACCAATAAAAAATCCAACAAGATAAACAACTAGGAAGGTGGCTGTCTTCAATATTGGTTTTCCAATCGGTTTTTCCAATTAGGTTTCTAATCAGTTTGCAGTTGGGTAAAATTTTGTTACAAAAAAACTTATCATGTTCGTGACATGAGTTTATTTTGTAAAGTATTTTCCAACAGGACAAGCCAATATTGGATTTCCCGTTACATGTTTAAACAATTTTCCAAAGGAAAACCAGCTAGGAAAATGAACGTCTTTTTAATTGGATTGCAATTGATTTTCCAATTATATTCACCCAATGAATTTCCAAATAAATTATAATTTATTTATCGATTGGAAAACATATCTCGAAAACCAACTTGAAAACCAATTGGAAAAACAACTAGAAAAACGGCTGTTTTCAACATTGGTTGTCTGATTGGTAGGTCAAATCAAATTTAAAATATTTCATTCAACTGGATTCCCCGTTGTTTTGTCCAATTGAATTTTCAACTGTTCTTTCCAATGCGAAAACCAATTAGATTGTTAATTGATTTTCAAGTTTTATTTTTCCTATTGAAAAATGTTTTGCAGACAAACTTATTAAATTTGTAATATCAGTTTTTTTTGTAAAATATTTATCAATAAGACAAACCAATTGGATTTTCAAGCGGTTTATCCAATCAGGTTAAATATCTAATTAAAAATCCAATTGGAAATTCAATTGAAAAAGTTTTTTTTTGTACGATATTTTTCAATAGGACAAACCAATTGGATTCTCAAAAGGATATTGGAGTAATTTTCCAATTGCACAACCCAAATGGAAAACCTTTTCGGAACCCAACTGATTTTCCAATTGGAAAACTGGCCATATTCCTGGCTGGTTTTCTTATCAGAGAACCGATTGAAAATTTTCAGCAGAGCATTGAAATCACCTGTGAAAAACAGTAGGAAAATTTTATTTACCGAATTTTCGAATTTGGCGTTTTTTATAAATAATTTTCAAGTGCGGTCGTATTTCGACCGTTGCAACAAAAACTTTAACAAATTAAATTTTTCTAAATATTGTAATAATACACACTCGGCCCGTTCTCTCATTTTTATTTGCAACGGTCGAAACAGGGTCACGTTTCGAGATTACGTATGAAAAGACGTGAAAGAATTCAACTTTTTTTAAATTCTGAAACTACACGATTCGCGATAAAGATTTCTGTTTCTGGCTTAAGTTAATCGAAAATTTACGTATTCATAGGTTCACATGAATTATTTTTTTAAATATGTAAGTATTTAAATTTTCCTAATGTACCCTAAAATGGTAGGGCAACCTTAGGGGAAGAAGCAATGTCCGTCCCTGGCATCGTCACCTCAAAAAGTAATAATAATGTCATATCTCTAATTAACAATATTTTGCAGGAACAATGTGTAGATGTGAACGAGAATGTCCTCTGGCCATTTTTTTCTTAAAAAAAAAGGGTCATGATGAAAAAAGGAATAATGAAAAAAAAACTTATTGTTTTGGAAAAAGAGACCACAGTGCCATTCGCTCACATCTACACATTGTTCCTGCAAAAGGATTTTGCCAAATATTGTTAATTACAGATTTGGCATTACTATTACTTTTTGAGGTGACGAGGGCAGGGGCGGCCATTGCGTCTCCCCTTAAAAGAAGACCAAGTTATCGCAAAATTCTGAAATCTGGGGGGAACCTTTGAAAATTGTCGAGGTTGCAACCTCACAAAGAATGGAATCAACTTAAAATTGGAGAGAAACCTTGAAGAGAGTCCAAGATGTCCTAAAATTCAAGCATTTTCCCTGAAGCGAAGTGAAAAATGACCTCAATTCTCTCAATCTTCAAAAATATCTTGTAAAGACATTTTAAAATGGAAAAAAAGTTGGTGGTACAAAACTCAAAGCTCCACCCTAAATTACAAGCGTTACCCTTAAAAATTCTTGGGGTCTCTCCTTATAAGGCGATTCCCTCCGTTTTGAAAGTTGAAAAAATTGCAGATATCAGCCAGGTGTCCCAGGTCGACTCGTGCGGTTTCGTTTAGCATAATGGGCGCAAAAAAGAAAAAGTGATCGACGTTATTGCGACATGACAAGTACTCGCAATCCTCGCAGTAACGTCGGCCCGTGTAAGGTTCGCGACGTTCGATTTCCTCGAAGGCACTCGCTCGGTGAAGCCCTCTCCTTCCTCGTGCACTCGTGCAAGTGTTAATGCACCCGCAGCCAGACGGCTAATTCAATTACGAGGCTTGTCACGAGAGCTTTCTCGCGAATCAAGGGATCATTGGGCGCTTTCGTGGATTTTTCAGATAACCGGCGTGATATTCGTCACCGTCGGCGCCGTCATTTTCGCCTCTTATTACGACTACAGCAATTTCGTGGACAATTGGCTCTTCGCGGCCCCTGTGCTCATGATCACCGTGGGAATCATGGTCTTCCTCGTTTCCTTCTTCGGATGTTGCGGCGCGGTATTTTTTCTTTTTTTTGTTTCATTGCAAACATGGCTCGGATTGGGTATACCTAGCGAGATATGTTGACTTGTAACGTTTGTGAAATGTTGGATTTCGTTCCTTAGAGTGAATTTTTACTCTACATCGTGTTGAAATACTGCTACTGAATTGATAGAGATGTTTTCAATTTCGTAGAGTGAAAAGTCACAGGAAAGGAATTGAATTTCCCTACATTTAGAGTGAAACTCCACTGACAATTATTTGTTGGACAGGATTTTGACTTGAGTTTAAGAGTGAAATCCATTTTCTCTAAGTGTTCACCCTTTTGGAGGGAATTTTCACTCCTCTTCGAGTGAAACTAAACTCAATTTATAAAAATGAATCAGTCCAGAATTTTTAAGTAAATCTGAAGTAAAAATTTTGTTTGCTTTTTTTTAGAGTGAAAAGGCACTCGGAAGTAGTGAAATTGCACTCTTCTTAGAGTGAAACTTGATTCAGTTTTTAGAGAGAAATGTAATTAGAATGAAAGAATAAAATCCAACTTCTCTAATAAAGACGATTTACTCTTTTCGAAAGAATTTTTACTCCACATCAAGTCAAAATAATGCCATTCAAATTGAGAGTGATTTTTTTATATTTTGGAGTGAAAAGTCACTGAAAAGTAGTTAAATTTCACTCCATTCAGAGTGAAACTCCACTTACAATTAGTTGTTGGACAGGATTTTGACTTGAGTTTAAGAGTGAAATTCATTTTCTCTAAGTGTTCACCCTTTTGGAGTGAATTTTCACTCCTCTTCGAGTGAAACTAAACTCAATTTATAAAAATGAATCAGTCCAGAATTTTTAAGTAAATCTAAAGTAAAAATTTTGTTTGCTTTTTTTTAGAGTGAAAAGGCACTCGAAAGTAGTGAAATTTCACTCTTCTTAAAGTGAAACTAACTCAGTTTTTAGAGAAGAATTTGACTAGGATTTCAGAGTGAAATTCAACTTGGCTTAAAATGACTTTTAGAAAGAATTTTCACTATTCATCAAGTTAAAATACTGCTACTCAAATTAAGAGTGATTTTTTTCATTTTTTCAAGTGAAAAGTCACTTTAAAGTAGTTGAATTTCACTCCATTTAGAGTGAAACCCAACTCAGTGAATGTCTGAAATTTTGAAAATTCCGGAAAACTGAAAAAACTTGAGAATCCGAAAAATGGTCAATAATTCTATGAAATTCGGAGAATTTGTGGAATGCTCATGAATTTCGTAGATTGTGTATTCATAAAAACCTTAATATATTTATCGAAAAAAAACTGGAGCATCAGAAAAATGTTGAAAAATTACGAAAAATTTGAACGAGTTGAACTAGGTTTCAAATAATTCGTATTATGTGTAAAAATTTTGACATTCCTAAACATTAGAAAAAAGGTTAGAAATTCCGAAGATTGTCTATTATTCTAAAAAATTCGTATCACATTGGGAAACATTCGTAAATTTCGAATAATTATGTTTATTACCATATTCCTCCGAAACACATATGATTTCTAATAATTTTTAAATAAGGAACTGGAAAATTGAAAAACTACAAAAAATTTCAGTCAGTTAGACGAATTCTTAAAAATGTTGAAAAGTCTTAAATGATTCACTATTATGTTTGGAGATTTTGAAGTTCTTAAAAATTAGAAGAAAAAAACAGAAAATTTCAATGAATGATAACAATTCAAAAAAATTGAAACATTTATAATTTTAGAAAATTCTCATATATTTCGTTAATTGTGTTCATTGTAATATTTCTTTGAAATAAATGTTTTTTTTTTTTTTCATTTATCTATAAAAATCTGTTAGACTTGAAAAGTATCAAGGAATTACGAAAAATTGAACAAAGCCAAGCCTCATCTCTAACCTAATTTTTTTCAAAACATGTAATTCAATTTTTCCGTCATTTTTCAGGTCAAGGAGAATCACTGCATGATCATCACGGTACGTTTTGAACTTTTTTCAACGTACAGATTATAAATTCTTTACCTATTACCGAATTTTCATCTAATCTGTTGAATTTTTCTAATTACATGTACGTGCTGTATTTAAACAAAATCTATAGCTACACAGAAGTATAATTATACCCAAATTTTTAAGCTGGCTGAATTGAACAAAAAAATTATTTCTCCATAAAGTTTTGTTGCATTAACTGCGTAAATATCGTTATTCATATAAAATACTTTATTCAGTCAAACCAATGCAGGAAATTTCTAAAGTTTTTTTTCTTTTCCTAATAATAATAAAGTTTATGATTCCTACTATATCATTTGATTCATTCATGAGTAATTTATCTTGCGAATCGAAAAAATATTCAAACGAACTCCACTTGCAGCATAATGTACTATTCCCAGTTCTCCTCACAAAAGTGTCAGTTTTTGCCAATGCCTTGCACGTATAAAAAATGATTTCTTTTTTTTTTTTTTTTTTCACTTTTTCCATGTCAAGAACTGGAAAAAATTGTACGGTTTTTCGAGAGAAATTGCAAAATATTGTATTATAATTGTAGTTTTCGGTCTTATTGCTGATAATCTTCGGGCTCGAAGTTGGTGTCGGCATCTCTGGATACGTGATGCGCAGTGAGGTTGGAACCATGCTAAGCTCCAATTTCAATTCGACCATGCGCCAATACAATACCTCCACCAACATCAGGAATTCCTGGGACGTTGTGCAACTCGATGTACATATTTATCATGTTTATATTTTTTATATGAACTCTTTCCATCATGACCTCTTTGAATTTGGATAGTATGAAAATTAGTCTTCTAGATCTTGTAAGTTTCGGATGATATGTTCCCTGATAGCTATACGGTAAATAATATACTATTTCCTGCGTTATCTACTCAAATAATCCATAAAGCATCAGTTCCATCGTAATAATCATGTCATAATTCCAGTTCAAATGCTGCGGTATGAACGGACCCTCGGACTGGTCTCGTTACGGATTCAAAAGCGCTCTCCCTAAGACCTGTTGCGATGAAGTTGGAACCTGCGACTCCAACAGCGTCAGCGTTCACGCCGATGGTTGCACCGAAAAGCTGACAAAAGCTATAGAAGACTATGCCATGATCCTCGGCGCCGTCGGCCTCGGAATCGCTTTCGTTCAGGTTGGTTAGATGGAAAAACTTTTCTTTTTTCTTTCCCCCATTTCAGTTGAACAAACTGTCCTACTTGGAAATGTGGGAGCAGAGCGGTCTTGGATTGCAAAGTAAATTGATACGAATATGGCGCAATGCTGCAGCGTTGGTGACCCAAGTGGATCCGATTTCACATGCAAGAGTAGCGACCAACGCGAAATAATGTCTATAAAAATGTGGAGAAACAAGAACGGAGGAAATTTTAGACGTTTTTCTGGAGAGCATCAAGGAAGAAATATATTACTCTCTGACATATATAAGACGAGAGATGCCTAAAATAATGGAATTTTTGAAAACGATATCATACAACTAAATTGTGATTGTGAATCATGAAATAAATATTTGTGAATAAGGATTATCATGAAAGAGGTTCATATTTTCATCATTCTGACGATGGACGTTGTAGTATATTGATATTTTTTGTTTCAAGTATACTATATTATATATAAGTATGCCATTATATACATATAATGGCATTAAAGATAACATCTACAAAGTGATTTTGTTTTGCGACTTTTTTTGATGAATAAAATGTATTCTACTATTCCACTTGGCGAGGCTGAATTCTCCTGTTCCGATATAATTTTTCGTGGACATGATATTCGTGAAAATAGCAACCAATGAAAAATAATGTCTATAAAAGTGTGATTAGTTGGAAAAAAAATGGAATAGTGGAGAATATTTTAGGCGTTTTTCTGGAGAGCATCAAGAAAGAAATGTATCACTTTCTGACATATGTAAAGTAAAAAATACCGATTTAACGTAAGTTTTACATCCTAGTGTAAATTTTGTAATTTTTATTTTTCCATACTAGATGGGAGATTCCCAAAATATTGGAATTCTTGAAGACGATATCATACAACATTGTGTTGTAAAATTTATTTTTAATTTGCGATTGTAAATCATGAAACAAATATTCGTGAATAAGGATTACCGTGAAAAAGGTTAATATTATTTTTCGTAATCAGAATCCTTTGTATATATTAGCATGAAGAATGATACAGCAGTTTGGATCGTATGTAGAGAATGTAAGTTCATAGCTTACTTATTTGAATTATTCAGGTCTGCGTTCTGATGGATTTACTATCTTTGCAGGAAGAAATACCTTGTACTATGAACACCTATATTATTTGCATTTATATTGCATTACATATAGACAAATATCTCTAATGTATATAACTAATTTACTTTTCAGTTGGTTGGCGTAATTTTCGCGTGTTTCCTGGCCCGCTCGATTCGGCGCGAATACGAGACCGTGTAAGCTGACAGATACGAATATTCACTGCCTCACAAGCACCTTCTGTAATCTCTGTCTCCGTTTATCGTACCGTCAACTCGTCTAATTCAAACTAATGCACAACCCTGCACCGAGCCACAATTTTTTTCACAATTCTGAACGATTCAATTTTGTCCCTCGTTCTCACGACTGGAACGGCTTGCAGCGAATCTCAATTTTTAACAGGTTTCCACAGATTCGTGGGAAATTTTTCTAGTAATATTTTCGTCGATATTTCGGAAGAGCAAATATATTTTAATTTTTTTCACCATAACTCCGTTATTTCTTCATTTTCTTGAATATAACTCGGAAAGTTTCTTTCGCATTTTCAACAGTAGAGACCAACGAATCTCCTAAAACTCACAAAGCATGGAAACTGAAAAAAAAAATAACGCTTCGAGTTCTACTAACTATGTTGAATAATCTTTTTTAATACCAAATACATGATGTATCTGTTTAACAATAACATTATTGTTTCTAACGTTTCTAATCATTGAACTCTCAAAGACAGAAAAAGCATGAGACTGTTAGGTTACGATATTAACTGCCAAAAAATTTGCGAGAGGGTTTTTTTCGTCGTTGAACGCTTGTCGTTGTAACAGCTTTTTGTGTTTGTAAGAGCATTGTCAAAAAAAAACCCAAGCGTTGACGATGCTCGTCACATTATTTATAAGCATTGTTTTTCACCTGTGATTGTTGCACCGAGTCGCTGTGCGTCACGGCCAAATTTTTTTTTTTCAAGTCGTTGCGAGCGTGTTCGATATCCGGTCAATGTACTCACTAGGAATGGGAAATTTTTTGTATCGGATAGTATTTTGCATTTGAAAAAATTTGAACTCTAAGTAGCATTTTTGTACAGAGTTATATATGAATTTTTTTTAGATGCCCATTCCTGGTGCGCGCACTGAAATCGTCCGTGTTGGTCTAACGTTCTTGGGGCCAAAAATGCCAATTAACAAATTAACAATGAGAATATCCAATTTCGTAACGTCCATCACGCAAACGCACTTTTTAGCACCGTAATCGCAGACCAGACACGCACGAAGCTATATATGTGTATTGTGTACGAGACACCGAAAAATCCGCGTTTCGGGAGTATTAAAATTATATTATTCCATGAATTTTGAATATAGATGTGTAAAGTATCGATATATATCGATATTTTATGTGTCTGCAAGCAAATTGTTTTCCATTAAAAAATGCGAAACGCGGAGCGTATTTATTATAGAAAAAACATTAATATATTTAAACTTCAGAAGCTTAGGGAGAAATGTTTGTAGAATAGTATAATATACGGTACGCGGGAGAAATTTTTTATCGTTTTCTACATTGTAAAGTCTACGTAGAGTTTAACGAGTTGGTGAAACGAAGGTACAAGTTATTTTGTATTTCAATGCCCGAATTTTCGGTGAACAAATTTTTTCGTAATTTCGTTTAAGTGTGGTTTTTTCATTTGGAATAACAAAATTTTGCGTGATTATCATTTTGTAGCTAAAATTTATGCTTTTCACCAAAAATAACAATCACATACCACTGAAATATATCTCAGTTGTTTTGCAAAAAAAAAAAAAATATTTGTGTGTTAGAATGTAACTGATGTATAAAATTCTTACCAGAGTTTGAAGTTACGAATTATATGTGATAAATAACTAATCACATATGCAAAAATACAAATGTATGGACGATGTCTTTCACGCCTGGTGATTTTAACGTTTTTATACTTGCAGCGAAACTACGGCGCACTGATGAACCACCGCTTAGGGATATCGTGTCGTATGATATATTCCATCGTGCATTAAGAGATAGCTAATTGCAGCAATCATATAGCGCTCTTTAGGCATTCTTTACGTGCTTGCGGAACGTGACGTGGGAGGAATGACTCGTCCAATCGGAACTCCGGAATATTGTTTATCGTCATTCCTCTTCGTTTGGCATTTTTTATCGCCGACGTAACGCTGGTGTAGGGAAAACATTCATCAGTGTAATATTCGAAAAGAGTAGTTTTTTCTTTTCATCATGTTCATATTTTATTTTCCTTTTGTTTTTGTGTTATTTTGTCAATAATGCTTATTGTGCATTATACAGGGTGTATCAAAAACCGCGGACCAAAATTTTCCTGATTTTTTTTCGGATTTTTCTAAGCCAAACATTCCTCTACAACTTTTCGCGAAACTCAAAATTTCCGGAGAAAAACGCGTATCAAGTTGACCAATCAGCGCGCAGCTTTGACTAGAGGGGAAGTGTGCTCAACCTCAAGCATAGCGAACGGAGCGCCGTTGTTGCTTTTTTCCATCATCTGTCATTATCAATCAGCTGGTCGCTGTTTACTAAAAATGACAGACCCAAAACGCGTTGTTTGGTTAACGACAAATTGTAACACGAATCGCGAAAATCAATAATTCGTGCCGGACTCGTCGACCGCGATAATAAGTGCCCGCGAGTGCCAGTGATTTTTTCTAATTTTTCAAAGAGAATTGTGCGAGTGCGTGTGATTCTAATTTCGAAATTGTCAAGTCATGTCAGAAACATTTACATGATGAGATAACTGTAAAATCTACTTACGATTTAATCGTTTTATCCATGTTTAGCGCGATTTCGGAGACCGTCCTTTTTGTTAAAAGTAAGAGCGTGCGTTTTTAGTTGGAAGTTTGGGGATAATAAATAAACTTCCATCACACGCACTGGCACAATTCTCTTTGAAAAATTAGAAAAAATCACTGGCACTCGCGGGCACTTATTATCGCGGTCGACGAGTCCGGCACGAATTATTGATTTTCGCGATTCGTGTTACAATTTGTCGTTAACCAAACAACGCGTTTTGGGTCTGTCATTTTTAGTAAACAGCGACCAGCTGATTGATAATGACAGATGATGGAAAAAAGCAACAACGGCGCTCCGTTCGCTATGCTTGAGGTTGAGCACACTTCCCCTCTAGTCAAAACTGCGCGCTGATTGGTCAACTTGATACGCGTTTTTCTCCGGAAATTTTGAGTTTCGCGAAAAGTTGTAGAGGAATTTTTGGCTTAGAACAATCCGAAAAAAAATCAGGAAAATTTTGGTCCGCGGTTTTTGATAATACACCCTGTATACTAATAGTATAAAAGATTATTATACAATTGTAATTTTTTAATTTTTCCGATATTAGACGATCTCGACACGCCCCTGACTACCAAGTAATTATTTTTTGAGAAATAAAATCCTGAGCCTCAGGCAGGATTCGAACCCGCGACCTTCACTTTTGCAGCCCGGCGGGATAACCACTCGGCTATAGAGGCGGTTGATTATGACACTTATATTACTCTTGATGATTTCGTAGACTTTTTGTAGAAAATGATATCATTGATTAGCGTTATGTTTACGGAATTCTGTAAAAACGAATCTGCAAGGGGCTCCACTACACCAGTGTTATGGGGGTATATACATATATCTCGTGAACACGTTTTTGATAGAGCTGTGTGAACAATTTTTCAAACTGAACGACATTTGATAATCATCTCGTTTGCTTTTCGTTCACTTCAGAGAACGTCGGCCTTTCAACTTTTTCTAGAATTTTCACGAAAGTGGGCCATTTCCGGTCGATTTTGCACATCGAAAGTCATTTCTCGGTGAGAATGATAATGACTGAATTTTATTGAATACTTGAAATTTTTCAAGTAAAGTAGACGATTTAACTCTGATTTTTGGAATAATGCGCTTTTTCACTAATTGCTGAAAACCACTAGGGAAGAGAATTTGGCGAGTTTACATTCATAAGGAGAATTTTTCCTGATGAGGGCCTGATATTAGGCCGAAATATGGAACGTGTGACCATTGACTTGGTTTTTTCATTGCTGAGTGATCATTGGTATTTTACTCATATTATTTTAAGGACCAAAATCAGAAGTATTTATTGGAATGCGCTTTTTATGACTGCGAATTTACAAGTGAATTTGGTAAAAAATTAGCTGTTGTCCTTATGGATTTGAAACATGACCCTCTATGAATAACTCTCTCTTTTTCTCTTTATTTATTTTTAACAATCACCAATAAAGAGATACTAAATGAAAATGTGAAAAACGAACTGAAATTCCCTCATTTTCACGATAAAATTTGTAAATTTTAACATATTTGTGTCGATTTTCTGATGCGAAAAATGTACTATCATTACGAATATAGTAAAATTTGTAGATTGCTTCTTAAATTACATAAACATGGTTTTTTCCAACTTCGTAACATCAAAAAATAACAAGCTTGACATAGAATTTAGATAGCAATATTTATTAATTATTCATCACACAAACCAATTCAATTGTAGGCGAACTCGTGATCGAAAAATAAACTTTGAAATTTCCACTTTTTTTATTACGATTATATAAGATGAAAAATTCAAAATGAACTAAAAATTTTTTGGTAATCAAAGAGTTGAAAATTGTTAATACATCTTATCACAAGATCAATGTGATTTGGCTTTGTGAAATTATATGTATAATTTGAAGTTTGCTTTATACCAAATTTTTGAATAAATTTAGCAGGGAAATACTGACGCGTATGTATTATAATTACGAAGATCGTAACCGTAAATCTGCATAGTATTAAATAATAACTTTGACTTTCGATTCGAAAAAATTTTTCAGTCATTGGATTCGTACTTTCATTTTACAGCTTTTCAATAATACAAAAATTCTATTTTTTGAACTTCACTTGTACAGATTGAATTTTTATTTTTAAGTTAATTGTTATTTCATTACCACGACATGTTTATTAATGATGTAATAAAATTGCTTGCTTTATCAGAGTGTCTAGTGAATCAAGTGATTGAGGCAATCGAAGTATTTATTTTTGTTTAAAACGCACTTTCGATTTTCAATTAATAATCTATAAACAATTTTACTACGAAACCTCGGAAATTCCAATTAAACTTTGTCAGATCAAAGAAAAATTTGAGAAATTTTTGAATAGTTTTAAGAATTCCACAAATTGAAAAAACATTTGAAGAAAATTCTTAATTATTTTGAAATTATCTAGTTTAAAAATTCATTTAAAAAAAACTGAATATCAAGTGATTTTAAAAAACTTTGTTTTCTTCGATCTCAAAGTTTCGCATACGATTTCATGAAAATATAAATTTGGTCACTACAAAGAAATAGAAAATTGCTATACGATCATTTTTAAATAAATAATGAATAAACAACACAATATTAAACATTGAAAAAACTCTTGCATCACCAGACACCCCATAAAGTATAAATAATGCATTCCATACTCAAAATCTAAATGCGCGAGTTTTTAGCCCAAGGCATAACCGAGGGTCACAATCATTCAAGCCAAGATACACGAACGAAACTTTTCACTTCAAAGGCAGCAAAAACGTGAATTATTCATTCCCAGAGCAGGCATGAAAAGAGCGTTTTTCACGCCCATGATGTGGAAAAAAAATTGTTGAACAACGCTTCGGTAAAACACGAAAAAAGTAGTAACCGAGTTTTTCACGTGTCATCTAAATGTAGGTTTCTCTCGCAAATGTTCGAATTAAGCGTGCCTAAATAAAAATTGTCTCGAAATCACCGGCAAAAACAAAAAAGTCGATTCTTCGCGAGATTTTAAGATTTTTTTCTTTTTGCAGTTTTTCTCTGAGATGAACATTGAAAGAGTTATTGAAGATTCAAGGAAGCCAATCAGAGCGCTTTGGAACAAGTTGCTGTTGGTAGCGCTGCAATTCAACGCGCTCTGATTGGCTCACATAAATTTTCAATAACTTCTCTAATTTTCTAACTTTAGAAAAAAACGACAAAAGACAAAATTTCTCAGAATTTGGCAAGGTTTTCGTCGGTAATATCGAGACATCATATTATACATTTAAAAAAATGATGGTTTCATTGCAATAAAGTTGCGATAGCAACTTGAAACGAGCTTCGACCCATGACGTATAAATTTTTGAAAGGCTTGATAAATATATTGTCATGCATCACTGTTCTTTCGAATTTGCTTGGCGAAAAATAATCAGGGTTCTACAATTTTCATGATAGATATTCATGAAATTTTACGCTGAAGAAAAAAAAGACTGACAGAAATGTTATGAAATTCGATTCTCAGTATTACGCGTCCAAATGAGATTTAGAAATTGTTAAAAAGTGCATTTATACGTAGATATGTTTACGTAAACACTTCGCAAACACGGTAAAAACAGTGTATGTCGAGTTTACGTGATGAAAAATGTGTACTGCGAAATTCACGTAAACTCTTTGCATGAAGTTGACGCGGAGTTTGCATTAAATTTGTGTGAGCTTTGCGTAAAGGCGTCTACAAGAGTTTTTTGTACGCAATTTTTTTTATACTGAAATTTGATAATTGATAGGTAGAGGTCGAATGTTTTTGGGCGAATATGAAAAATCGCGGAACATTGTATTACGTAACGTTTTTCAGCAGCCTGCGATGTCTGTCCTTGGCACTTGGATGTATATTTATTGTTCAGAATTTCCAGAATACTAAGAATAAAAATATTGGATGACATATTTTGTGGGCGTTTTTCTATTCCTCGAGAAATTTTTCTGATTTTTGATTTTTGTGTTTGTTTTAGATTTAGATTGAGAAAGCTTCTGAAAAATTGGTTCCTCTCAAAAAAAGTATTAAATGGCTTGAGAAAAAATTAGACTTGGTTTTTTCAAAATCAAGCTAAAAAATCTTATTTTCGATATTCAATTCAAAAGTCAAGGTCTCTAATTCGATTCTGGAACCGTAGCAAATGACACGTCTATTTTAAAAATCTCCAGGATTGTTTATTGAAATTGATACACAAATTTTTAACTGTGTGGGAATTGAATTTGAATGTGGTATGATTATTCTACATCGGAAAAACAGTAAGTTTGATACAAATATACGCGCATAGTTGCGTCGTTTTCTCAAATATTTATCAGCTATATATATCTTAGTTATGAAGATAGCGTAAGTTTCATACTAATTTCTTTGGATACTGCAGTATTCGCGACAAATATATCATATATTTGACTGAAGTTACTTGAACCAACTTCACGTGCATTAGGAACAGATACGTGTTAAAATTGAAAGGCGTAAGAAATCAATGGTAGCTTCAAATTCAAAAATAATAGCAACTAAGCTGTCTATATTTGGTGCAACTGTTCTATGTCGTAACAGTTAATATACTGATATTTGACTAATATTGTGGAAAATTTTCGACGATATTAATAGGCTCAGACAAGCTTGTGCGTGGCAGTTTATAAATAAATTTTCACTGTTTGACAAAATAATGGAGCCTCTACTCGTGGAGTGTGGCCTTTCCAGCATCTTCAATGTTATGAAATAAAAGTTGAATTACTTTTCGAGTCACTTAACTTTTTACATATCTTTTGGCCTGAGCAAAATAAATGTCGATGGATCCAATGGAGCTGGTGCATTTGAGATCGACCGTCGAATTCCCTAAGTCAAGCGGCGGTAACTATCGCATGTACCTAGATGGATGATCGTGGGGTACTCACGCGCGCGGGCCTTAGATAAGACGGAAAGAAATTTATATTCTTGACAGAATTAGGGACAAATTCCGAGAAATAAGAAAAAATAGGGGTATATACGCACAACACACACGTCAGTTCTTTTTTTTTATAGTAAAAAACCTAGGTCAATCTTTCCTATATCTTTCCTATAATCGTTTCCTAACAACCAACTTTGAACTTGACCCAAGTTACTTGAAATGTTCTACCAAATAGCAATATGGTAAGTATTATTATGTCAAGTTTTGTCCAAACTTTTTCGAAGAGTTCATATAAATATGATATTTACTCGATGACGATTACTTGGTTGATATTCATAGCAAATACGCATATAGTAACTGTTAATATACAGAAGGTCACTTGAACTTAATTAGATACTTTATATGAATGTATCGTTAGTTTGATTTAACTAAACATTTATTTCGCCATATCCAAGTATGAAATTCATTAATAGTTAACATGTCAGATTTGATTTAACTGATCCTTTTTTTCAGTGTCAATTTCAAGCGAATTGGCCCTTCAAAGTCTGACATAATTTTAATAAATCTTTTCAGTATATTGCATCTCTGTAAATGATATCAATATCTGATATTATATCAATTTAAAGGATTCAACGTGTCTCTAGGATAGACGATCCCTCCTCCAAAAATAAAATTGACGTTTTTAAGTCATTACCAACTCAACCCTAGTGATTTTGAACCTTACAAAACCTTATAAGAAAAAGTAATTTTCGATAAGAATTGAATTTCTTATAAGGTGACCTTGTAAAAACCTTCTAAGAAACTTAAATTTCTTATAAAGAATGGGCCGAAAAAATGTTATAAGTTTTTTTTTTTTTATAAAATTTTATCACGTACATTCTTACAAGAAATTTCAGTTTCCTAGAAGGTTTTTATGAGGTGCACCTTATAAGAAATTGAATTCTTAAAAAAATATTCCTTCTTATAAGGTTTAAAGTCACTAGGGAATAAGCTGTTATAAATAATTAATTCAATGATTCATTCTTTACTGATATTTTATCTCAAGAAACTGAAATTCTACTTCGTTTTCTTTTCGCAACGTCTTACTACGTTTTACTTCCGCGCCCTGACCCATTCAACCCCCTCGCCACCCTGCTCCCCCGCAATTGCACACCCCGCGCTTGCTTGAATCCAAGAACATGCGCGAGTACACAATTATTATAGCCTCCCCCCGAATGGAACCGAGGTATCCCGAGAGACCGCGAGCTGGCCAAAGTACTTGCCACTCTCATAGCCGGGCCGGTGGACTAGTCGTGGAGACGGAGAGCGTTTCACAGCGTTTCAGTTGATCACGAGCCGAGAGGCAAGTACGGCCGCGGTTCGCTCGGCCCATCGTCGCTCCATCGCCTGGCAATACGCGAACGAATCGTGGGGTAAATCGGGACACCCGGGGGGTGCGAGAAATTCTTCGCAAGTGCCCGTACATGCGCGAGTGGAGGTGCGGGGTGTCAGGTCGTGGGCGACTAGTGCATCGCCAGGAGAAGAGGCGGTGCCGGCCGGTGGCTCATCGAAGATAAGGGCAGGTGCGATGGGGTGCAAGCGGGCCTTGCTGCTCGTCTTCCTGGCCACCTGGGGCTTCTGCGGGGGCTTCCCCCAGAAGCAGCAGGGCTGCGAGGCCACCCGGGCCTTCTTCGAGACTTTCGACCTCGGGCCCGTCGTCGTTTCCAGGGATAACCGCGAACTTGGCAATTGTGAGTGAGATATTGTATAGATGGGGGGGGGGGGGGGGGTTTGTGCTTGGAATTTTAGAGTAGCAACGATTTTTAGGCTTTATTTGGAGTGATAAGTGCATGATGGAGTGAGAATGGGGCCATCATTGGGTCATAGTGTTGAATTGGATGGGATTGGCATGGATTAGGAGGGGTCGCAGTTGAAATTTCAGTGGAAAAATGGTTTTTGATCTTTATTTGGAGTAATAAGTGGATGATGGAGTGAGAATGGAGCCATAATTCAGCCATAGTGTTGATTTGCTATGATTTGTATGGGACAGGCATGGATCAGGAGAGATTAAGGTGGAAAGTTTTAGTAGAAAAATGGTTTTTAGTCTTCATTGGGACTGATGGATACGTGACAATGTGATAATGGGACCATCATTGAGCCATTATTTGTCCGTACTGAGAAATTGATGTAATTGGCATTGATTTGAAGGGGTTGGCGGGGAAATTTCAGTAGAAAAATAGTTTTCAGTCTCCATCGGGACTGATGGATACGTGATAATGTGATAATGGGACCATCATTGATCCATTATTAGTTCAGACTAGGAAATTGATGGAATTGGAAGGGGTTGGGGTGGAAATTTCGGAGCAAAAATGTTAGAAACTTTTTGTAGTCTTTGTTTGGACGGATGGGCATGTGATGGTGTGAGACGGGGGCCACCATTAAGCCATTGTATGATTGTTAGTTTGGATAGAATTGGCACAGATTGGAAGGATTTAAGGTGGAAATTTATTGGCAAAAATATTTTCTAGTCTGTATGCGTACTGGTCGATACGTGATGGTGTGAGCATGGGGCCATCATTGAGCAATTCCGCGATTTTCGGTTTAGATGGTAGTGGATGAAACTGGTATTGTTGATCATAAGATTGATACAAGTAAAGAAGGACAATATTTTATTTATCTTTTAGAAACGGCAATTTTGGTACCATTATGTAACTATTAGTTTGAATTTGGTACTACCAAAGTTTGCTTAGAACTGGCGCCAAAACCCGGTCGCAGATCATTTAATTTGTCGACTAGATGGTGTTGGAAAATGTTGAAATCATTAAAACATGATTTTGACATTCAAACATTATTCATTAGAATCGCTAGTAATTGTGCTGTTATTGTGCCATCATAGTTTTCAATGATTGAAGGAGATTCATAGAGTAAAATTTCGCTTTTGAACGTTATTGCGGAATGGATTTTAATGATTTGTTTATAGTGTTGTTATTTAGATTTAAACTGATGTTTGTGTAATAGTCCAAGAATGGTCAGATGATTGAACCATTTTGTAATATTTAGTTAAGATTCATTCGAATGGAACCAGCATCATTGGTGCAAATTATAGTGGCAAAGAAATTATATTTTTGGTATCATTATAATAGGCAATATTAGGACTATTATTGTTCTAATTAAGCACAGTAGAATTGGCATTCAAAACAGTCCAAAAAATTGAGTTTTTGTTTGCATTGAATTTAGCAATGATGATGATACCATTACAAAGGCAGAGATTGAAAAAAAAAAATTAACATTTACTTGAACATCTCAAAATTGAAATCATTAGAATATTGCAATATATATATACATACTTAAAATTAAAAATGTATCAGGAATTTTCTGATTACGAAAAATCTGTAATTATTAAAAATTCCAAAACATAAAATATTCCTGAGATATGCAGGGATTTATAAATTTTGGATTCTGAAGTATCAGATCTGAATTTTTTTCCAAGTTTTGACATTCTGGAATTCTCAAAACTCGCTCAATTTTGAAAATGACACAAAATTTATCATTGAAAAATAGACATCATCGTTTTACTCAGAAACTACAAATTTCTTATCCAAAAAAATTTTTAACTTACGGATTTTCAATTTCACCATCCGCATTAAAAATTTCCGAAATTCCGAAAAAAAAGCACAATCGCATTTCCTCATAATCTCTATAGATTTTCGAAAAAATTTCAAAAAATCTCAATCAAAACTTTTTCAACCTCCCAATATGAACCTTATATCACGAAGCAAATTTTGCAGGTATCTATAAAAACCAAGAATGCTACTTTTGTTACGTTCCATTTTTTATCTCACATTCATTTTCGGTTAGTCATCGCCGTTTTAAATATCGTGAAACCGTGTGTTTCTTCGTATGAAGATATTCACGACGATAATTCAACACGTATTTAACCGATTTTCATGAATTTTTCTAGTTTCTATTTTTGTTTTATCTTCAAAAATGGCGTGTATTTCTTTTCGTTGGCTTCCATTTTCATTGACACTTTACGTGGTAGCTCGTCCTCGAAGACCGGTTTCTTAAAAAATCCGACCTTTAGAACTAAACGAGCGTGGCTCAAACACACAATGAAGAAAAAAAAGAAAAGGAAAAAAATTGATTGCGTGATCGATAAAATTGTCACTTTTCACAGAAGTATTGACGCTCTAATTCCCTTGATACCGTACTTGCGTGTTTGAAAACCTCGCAAGTACAAATTTTCCTTCCCTCATTTATCGCTTCAATTATTTAAACCGACATGTCGCGGTGTTTTTGCATCAACGCTTTTTTTCATAATTTGTCTGTTGACTGTGGGAAATGTTCCAGTTCTGCAAGATCTGATAATTTTTCAATCGTTTTTTTATGAATTTTTTGGGTTCTGCTCGCCTCAGGATAAATTACAACACGTACTTCACTTTGATGCGGAAGATTTATTCTCAATCACGCACAAACTGATTCGTAAGAGACTGACTCTTTTGGCCAAACAGCGAAGACTACTTGACTTACTTATTGTACGATGACCATAAGTCGAGTTGTTTACAAAAATACTTCAAATATTGCAGAGTCATCAAGCATGAAAAAATATGGCGATTTATTTGATGTTTTAAGTCTGAAGATAAGTAGAATCATTCAACTAACATTAAAAAACTACGGTACAACAATAAAAAAACGTGATCAAGAAATTTTCAAGAGGTATCATAATATTCAAGAAAGAATATAAAGAAATAAAAATTGATGAAAATCAAGATATCCAACAAATTATTGCACGTGAGCATGGAAAATACCAAAATAAAGTACGAATTCAGTAGAATGAACATTTTGGTATACTCTCAGCTCGTAGGAATTTGTCAAAAAATTTCTAAACCCCGATCAAATCAGTTACTTATTCAGTTTCTATTGAGAATCTATGCATAGGTTCTGAGAAAATCCTCAAATATTATCCCAACAAAGGTCGTTTACCAGACAAACAACTTTCCTTCAAGGGCTCTGGGCATAAATTAAAATACAAATAGTTCAAGTTTGGCTCTCCTAGACCTACAGGGAAAAAGCTTCTTCTTCAAAATAACGAGATTCCTCAAATCAAATGTCAAAAATGCAATTGAAAAATGTATCATCAGAATGTATGAATAAATATTCATCACAATATCTCAGAAATATCCTCGAGTTAGAAAAAACATTCGCCAAACACGTGAAAAAATGCAGGTCCGATCTCGGTCGGCGGTGTGTGTGTTTTTTCGCCTCATTTCGGGCAAAACTATTTCTTAATTGCGACCGTTGGGGGGAGGGGGGGGGGGTCCCCTTGGGCCCGGTCATCGCGAATCGCACGATTCCAGAGGACTCCCGGAGTCTGTCCGCTGGCTCCTTTCATCTCGCAATTTGCTTTAATTTAATGTCATTCACTCCCGGCCGGCTCTCAATAGCGCAAAAAGGCGCTCCCGTCATTAAAAACGACAATTGGCCGCGTTATTATATGGATGCGGCTTTGGCCAATTGTCCCGTTCTCGAGGCTCTCGCCGTTCATTTCCTTTTCGTTTGTCTCTCGTTTCGCGGCACTGATTTCTTCGCGAGGAGCGAGGGGCCGAAGGGAGGAATCACTGATCGGATTCATTGGCGTGTGCAAGCGCGAAGGATGCAAACGAAGCCGGAGAAAGAAGCGCCGCCGCGTTTCTCACGTCGGGATTGAGGGAAGAAGAAATAAAACGGCCCAAGCAAGGGACATATATAGGGTTGTTGATATTTTATCGATATTTTTAAATAACGATATTTTTGCTGACGATGACGATATTTTTGCGATGATATTTTTATCGCTGATATTTATCGATATCGATATTTTTTGAATTTTTTTTGAATATATAATTGAAATCGTTTGTAAAATACGAATCAACAAAAAAAAGCATTTCTAAATTTTTTATCGATATTTTTCGACGATATTTATCGGTTACTGATATTTATTGACGATAAATATCGATATTTTTTGACATCCAGATTTTTTATCGATATATCGGAATATCGATATTTTTGCAATGATAAATATCGATATCGATATTTTTAAAAATATCAACAATCCTAGACATATATGTTGGGAAAGGGGCGAAAAAACGCCGCGAGAGATCCGTTTTGGCGATTGGGGAACGACGACTGTGTATGTGGTGGATTTTGCTGATTTTGAGATGTGTTACTTACAACAATAGGAATCTTTAATATATTGAAATTATTTATGGATATCCTTCTTTAAAAAAAGTGCATGTATGATATGAATCTAGAAAACTTTATTAATGTATCTTATTCTAAAAATATACATGAGAGTTTATTGAAATACATCAAATTGGATGAAATTCATGAATATTGAAAAAAAAAAAAACAAACAAAATAGATACTAAGGTTCAGAAATCTGCAAAAGATTTGAAATCTGTTAAGGTCAGGGGTGGGGGCAGAAAAAAATTTTCGGAGGGAGTTTTTCTGAAAAATATATTTTCTTCCGATACTTCATAATTTAAAATTTTGAAAATATTGTTACAAGAGAGCTTTTTTGAAATTTTTTATGTTCGTAAAAAATGAAATTCGATTTTTGTGATTTTCAATAAGTCATTTAAGTTGAAATTTTCTTTACTCATATTTTTGTATTTATACACTTTCAAGGATTTTCTATAATTCATTTGAATTTCTATAGAGCTTTCTAGAATTCGATGCTCTTGGATTCAAATTTCTGGAAAATTGAAATATTTTGATGGATTTATAAGGAAATTATACCCACACGGATATAAAATATTTCATGAATTTATGGAATTTTCGTATAGTATGTTATTAATCAAATTTGGTAGTAGTTTCTAGTTATTTTATGTATGTAGATTTCTAGTATTTCTATGGATCACTCGGTAAATTATTCAAAATTGATGCTATAGAATCGATACTTTCAACGATTTTGAGTATTCAAATTGTTTTATCATAAAACAGCATCTTATATATAGATTTTTGTAATTTGTACTTCATGTTTTTTGGTATTTCTACAGTAAAAAGTATGCTTTATTCTATTTATTGTTGAAATTTAATTGAAGGCATTTTTATTATTTTCTGTATTAATTAAAAGAATAATTGCTAGAATTATATTATTATTGAATTATTTATGGATCAATGTAAATAAATATTCTCTAGGATTCAAAGTTGAAAAAATTTTCAAGAACATTATATCTATATAGTTTTTATGTTTTTATGTGTTAGAAGATTTCTAGTAGTATTTTTCGCTTTTTTCTAGTAGAATCTACGAAATTATGGGGGGTTTCTCAGTAGTTGTATAGAATTCTTATATTTTTGTAGATTGCTGCAATAAAAAAAACTCGATGCTCATATATAGATTGCGATCTATTCTCAGTAATTTCATAAATTAATAAAGAAATCACATTTATAAAAATTTTTCAAGCTTTATCGGGTTCTTGTTTTTTCGCATTTTTGAAGTATTTAAAAGATTTTGTCACGTTTTCTAAAATTTTTATTGAGTTATAGTTTATTTAGAATTTGATGCTCTAGAATTTCGAAATTTACAGATCGTATTAACATTTGTCGAGATTTTTCAGAAAACAGTTTTTTCGTAGAATTCGATTAATTTCAGTATTTTTTCAGAGTTTATATGATTTTCGGATCCTTCAATATGGATTTTATGTAGATTTCCAGAATTTGATGACCCAAGGTTCAAAGTTTTTAAAATGTTTAGCAATATCGTAGATTTCAAATTTTTCCGATTATTCACTGGGTTGCAACAATTTTTCAAATTCATATTTTCTATATAATCATGCGTTTTGATAATTTTTTCAAAAATATATGTGTATTGGTAACTTTTCTGTTTTTTTTTTTGTCACTTGTATTACGATCATTTATTAGTTAATAAAATATTAATGAATTCATTAAAATATTAGAAATCTGGAGAATTGTAGATTTTAGAGCATCGAATTTCAGAAACCTGTATTAAAACTTTTTAAAGTACTCGACATCTCCAAAGAATCGAGGAAATTATACTGAAAGTGCATTATACAAAAAAATATAAAAAATACTAGAAATACTAGAAAATAAATAAGATACTAGATATCTATGTAAAAATTATTTTCTTAAATAACTGTAAAATTCTAGATATTTCTAAGACCTCAAATTTTAAAGCATCGAATAATTCTAGATATCTATTCAAAAAACCATACAAACGCTATGCTACCTTCCGAACAGTAAAAAAATATGCCATAATACTATATCCTGGGAATTTCTCAAGAGTTCTGAAAAAATAATGTATAACAAATATATTAATATAAAATGTTTTAATAGAAAAATATTCTATATCGCAATCTTGATGTAAAGTAAATTCAAAAGAACTGAAAAATACAATTGATACTGAAAATAATACAAATCTATGAAATACCAGTTATCATTGAAAATACTGTTTCCTGTAAATTTCTTCAGACTTCTAAAAATATAATGTATACTATATATATATGTATATAAAATATTGAAATAAAAAAAATATACTATACATCAATCTTGATGGAAAAAATGTATAATTATAGAATTCATATGACGAAACATTTTCTGAAATCAACATCTTCGAATTTGAAAAAAATACCCCCCATACAAAAAACTTTACGAAATAATCAAAGAACTTCTGTGTGACATAAATTCACTTGGAGGAACATGGAAACATACTGCCAGTGCATACATGCATTCTCATTTCTTTTTCATTTGATTTTCAAATTGAATAAATGACGTGGAATCTCTTCCTCCATCATTAACAATTCAAGTGATTGATTCGTATTGCTTCCATGTGTATACAATGTGAGCAACGCCGCGTCGACAATAAATTACACGATAAATTACGCGGATAATCTCCGAGAACTAGTTCAATTACCGTAATAAATCAACAGGTGAATGTGCACAAAGAGGTGAAATGTCTGTGTTTGAGAGATCGATGTCGCGAAGAATATGAGTTCTCTCGTTAAGGTGTTAAATGGGTGATTAAGTGTGAAAATTGGATGTTGTGTAATAGGAAATATAGAGTAATAGACAATAAACATGAAGATATGTGATAATACCTAGTGTATATTTCATACAAAATTAATAATTTTGAGGCTTATACTATGATCTAATACTGAACAAAATTGAATAAATTTTATCATTAGAGCAATATATTTTGTTTACTTTCAAGTATATCGAAAATTTTTGATACTAACGTAAACTCGTGTATTTTTGAATAATTTGTAGAACACTCAGTTTTTACATGAATTTTGAAACAATCCTTAAAAGTAATGACATTGACAAATTTTTATCCGAAATATTAAATTCTGAATATTTTACTGAAAAAAAGTAATAATTTATAGCTGTTTATTGAAAATATACATTTTCAGAATTATTGTTCCAACCCAGTGAATAATCGAAAAAACTTCTATACTATGACAGTTCCAAAAATTAAGAAAACTTCAAATCTTAGGTCATCAAATTCTATAAATCTATAAACAATCCAAATTAAAGTATTAGAATATCTCAAGAATCACATAAAACTCTAAAAATATACTAAAAGTAATTGAATCCTACGAAAAAACTGTTTTCAGAAAAATCTCGACAGATGTAAATATCATCTATAAATTTTGGAATTCAAGAGCATCTAATTCTGAATATACTATTACTCTATAAAAATTTTAGAAAACGCGACAAAATCTTTTAAATATTTCAAAAATGCGAAAAAACAAGAAGTCAGTAAAGCATGAAAAATGTTTCTACGTGTGATTCTCTAATTAATGGAATTACTGAGAATAAGTAAAAATCCACATTTTAGAGCACCGATTTTTTTTTGTCATTGTAGCAATCTACAAAAATACAAGAAATCTATAAAACTACTGAGAAATCTTCCAGAGTTTCGTAGATTCTTCTAGAAAAAAGTGACAAATTCTACTAGAAACCTTATGATACACAAAAACTATGTAGATATAATTTTCTTGAAAAATTTTTAAACTTCTAATCCTGGAGAATATTTTTTAATATAGTTCTACACATATTCCAATAATAGTATAATTCTAGAAATTATTCTTGAAATTAATATAGAAAACGATAAAAATGCATCCAATTAAATTTCAACAATTTATACCATTGAACATACTTTTAATTGTAGAAATAGCAAAAACATTGAAGTATAAATATTCCAAATATTTATAAAAGATACTGTTTTGTGATGAATCGATTTAAATATTCAAATCGTTGGAAGTTTCGATATTTTAACATCAATTTGGACAAATCTCTTAGGCGATCCTTAGAAATATTAGAAATTTATAAAAATACCACAAACTACTACAAAATTTGATGAATAACATACGATAGGAAAGTTCTATAAAATAATGCAATACTTTAAACCCGCGTGGTTATAATTTCCTCAAAAATCTAGTAGTAGTATTTATTTATTTCCACGCCCCTTGGTAGGCCTTTGATCTGCATTATCCTTACAAATCTACCCGTGTCTACATAAAATGTCACTCGTATCCATACTTCCTCAAAAATCTATCAATAAATATGTATAAATTTTTCGAAATTTGGATCCTAGAGCATCCAATTCTAAAAAGCTTTATAGAAATCCATATTACTATCATAAAATACTTGAAGTTGTCTAAATACACCAAAAGTATTAGTGAAAAAATTTCGAACCTCGGTGACTAAATGGAAATTACAAAAATCGAATTTCATTATTAACGAACATGAAAAATGTGCGACTTTGGACTCCAAAAGTTATATAACTTTCAAATTCTGAAATGTACAAAATTTCAAAAATAGCTCTCTTGTAACTGTATTGTCAAAGATCAAAAATTATGAAATCTTGGGCGAAATATAATAATCAGGAAAGACCCTCCCAAAAATTTTTTCTGCCTACACCCCTGATTGATGCGTTTATTTATTCCAATTTGAAATACTATTCAATGGATTTTAATAACACGTTAGTGTAAAAAACTTTCAAGAAAGTTTATTTTTAAATAAAAGACTTTTTTGTCAGTGCAATGACAAAATGCACTTTTTGTTTATACTCTCTCAATTTGAATAGGTAAAAAACTACTAATTAGTAGTCGCATTTCACTAATTGAATTAGTGATATGACTAGCATTTAGTGATATGGTGATATGAACTAATGAAAAAGTCAGTTTTTACTAATTAGTATATAATTACTGTTGATAAAAATAAATATTTACCAGTGCAATTATTTATTATCCAAACAGCATTATAATGCCAATAATTTATTACTGTTTTATAGTAAAAAATCGAACGATAATAATAGCCATATTGAGACATTTGGTAAAATATTTATTCCTCAAAACATGAAGCTTTCAGCCATGTTTTTAACATTAACTTTGCTCAAAACTAGGTGCACATAATATGCAATTTAGTAGAACTCGACTATTTTTTTTAGTCAACTTGTTGAATTCTTCTAATTTATTAGTAGGTCTCTGACTATCTCCGGCCTGCTATTTGAATCAGTAGAAACATTACTAATCCGAACTGAGAGAGTGCCAAGTTCCATTTTCATTGCCTCTAAATTCGTTTTTCTAGAATTTCGGAGAAGCCTTCCACCCCTGAAACCCCCCTTTCTGAGTTCATTGCCGCACTCGACATCGAGCCCTTTCCACCTCCTCCGACATTTCACCGATCAAACGGGAAACGAGGGTAGTGGGTAATTATCGCGAGCGCGAATGGGGCCGAATTCCCTCGGGGGCTTTATTAACCTCGTTCGCCTTCATTCGCCTCTCGGCTCGTACCAAAAAAAAGGGCCACGGGTTGGTATCGAAGGGGGGTGGCGGTGGTTAAAAAAAATCGCCCCACACTTTCGCGATAAGAATACGTTTCCGTCTTTCATCGCCTCTCGAATTGGCCTCTCAAAGCGGCTTTTCAATTCACGTCGCGAGCCTGTATAAAACCCCGACTCGTCGCCAAAGCACATTCGTTCGCTTATTCATCCGATTCATCGCTCGCGCCGCCTCATCCTGTCCATTCATTCGGGCGGCCTTTTTCACGCGGGCTTCTTTTTACTTTTCTTTTTTTCCTTTTTTCCTTTTCACTTTTTTCACGCGCCCCCATTACCAGCGAAACGTACAGAATTCTCGAAACGCTAACGAAATCATGGAATCTCGTCATTCCGACGGAGGAAGGAGGGGGGCATCAATCCGGGCCGAGTTTCAAAATATGTGGGACTTGACTGACTATGTATGATATTGTTATATTCCAACCAATTCAGTAAAATAAATGTATTCATCAAGACGCCTTTTTGGGCGTTACAATATACTGACTACAAAAATACTTTTCGACTACGGACAATTCTTTCGGAGTGGATAAAAATTTACAATCGAACAACAATGATTTGCTCCAATGATACGAGCAACTATTACGACGATAAGAGCAATACACCTGCAAAAGCAAAAACAAGTCCTGTGAAAAAAAAAATAGAGTCATTACGGTGGTAAATAGATATACAGCAATATCTTCAATCTGCTTCAAAGACAGTATCTTAAATTTAATGGAGAAACTTGCTACAATGCATCGAGTGAAATATCTGAAATCAAGACATTTGTTTTTCAGCGACTTGTGGTGGTTGGTGCTGCAATCGGGAAACGGAGGAAAGGCTGCGACATCGAGCCAGAAAAGATTTTCACAACATGATACATCATCGGAGCCGTAGTCTGCAGGGCCTTTTGGCGACTACGGCCGAAGCCTTGAGGGGTGAGAGCTCATAAAAGATATGATACTTGGTGATTTTCTTTTTTCATTCCTTTGGGCAAGGGTTCGGAAGAAGTGAGAATGGCCATAAAGTCCTTTGGGATGTTTTGGAAGGTAGGCACTCGTTTGTCTCTCCTTATTAAGATGGTGTCTCGAGATTTGCCCAGGCTGCTAATTTATCCGATGTTTGTTGCTTTTTTTCTAAGCAGCACGTCCTCGGGATTAGATTTCTTCAGCTTCTTCTAATTGATTGGGTTTTTCGATTTATTGCAGTCATTATGCAGACCAGATTTAAGAATATACTTCAGACATTTTAAAAATGAAAGTTAGATTCCTGCGTGACCTCTGCCTTACATTTCTAAATCGAAACTTGAGTATTGGAAAAAACCGGTTTTCGCCACAAGTGCTGATGATTATACGACAAGGAGGGTGAAAAAAAATCCCTCAAAACACACAATCCACTTCCGACTGCCCGAGAACATAAATTCATCGAACGTCAGAACTCGAAAATAAACCCATTCCCAGGGTCCAAAAAACGGCGATTCGAAAAAAAAGCCACCCACGTGAATTCCGAGGGGAAAAAAAAGCAAACACATAACCACTCAATTTCCATACGCGCCCGAAAAAGGCGCAAAATGGCACCTGCGACTTTTTCTTCGAGCGCGCTGAATGTTAATTAGCGACAGGCCCTCCAGCTTTTTTATTTTACTCACGAGGGGGAAAAAAGGCGCGTTTCTCGTCCGTAAAAGGCCTCTTTCGCGAACGGAAAATCCTCGGCGAAATCGAAGACCGCGAGATGAGAAATGACGGGATCCAAAAATAGGCGTTTGTGTACTCGCGGCGCATGTACAAACGTTGTTTCTCGCCGCGATATCATATTATGATACCGGTTTTCATCGGGCGTCTCGCGTGGGCTGCGCACCTTCCAGCAAGTGTCCACGAGAAATTTGCTGCAGATTTTTATAAATAAAATACTGTCGCCGGATTTTCGCCGAGCTTCCTGAAGGCAGGGACATTCAGAGAACGGATGTACTGCGATTTACTAAATTTATTTAGTCGACCTCGTTTTTGACTGAATCTTGAAGTATTCCGTATTTAGTAGATGCGTTCGAGACAATAGAGTCAATGTAGTAAAAATGACTGAATAATTCAGTTTTTCCAACTGGGTCGGTTTTGGTATAGGTAGAATAAATATTACGCGTCCAACTACAATTGTTTATTACATACAACGTTAGCGCTTTGTGAGTACAACTGTATTTTGGCATTGACTCGAAAAAATTTATCTTAAGAATATGTGTCAGTAAATAATCGTTTTTCGATATGACTTTAAAAATATATCAAAGCAAATCATTCCTTCAAGTCCATCTAACAACTTTTTATTTGATTATACTCAAATTTACATGTTGTTGTAATCAATGGCTCTGCAGAATTAACATACCACTCCATTCAATTTATAGATACTCGAAAAGAAGCGAATCACAGAATTTTTTGTAATGCCCCTGCTCAAGATATCCATGAATTCTAAAATGGAAATACATAATTTTTAGTCTTCAAAATTGTTACACCAAGAGAAAAGCTTTCGTCAAAGTAACTAAAATTTAGTTGAAATGAATAGAGTTAAGTATACGACTAAAAATTTTTAGTCTTCCGAAAAAAATTTTACTTCATAAGACTAAACATGCGATGAGTTATTGTAAATAACTTTTTCTTATTCACTAAACTTTCAATGGAGCGACTGAAATTTTTAGTCATACATGAGCCTGCTGCAGTTTATCCATGTCGACTAAATTTCAGCTGTTTTGACGAAAGCTTTTCTCTTGGTGTAAACTTATTCTAAAAAAACATTTCATATTCCTGAATATCATGACAGCGAACTGAAAAGCACAAAATTTTTTTTTCCAACGTAACACTGAAGTTCTTATTTTTGTAAAACTATATTTTCAACAAATTTAGTTTGCATGTATTTGAGCGATACGGAAATTGTACATACGCAATATCATCTTAAATTTCCATGGCTCAACTTAAGCATAACCAAAGAGTCACGCTACTGTTGCCACACTGAGAAATTGAATTAAATATCTCGACTAGTTTATTTTACTACTTAGCCGGTGGTATACATCTCCTTGTATTTCAACAAAACACTTGTATTCCTTCAAATTGACATTAAGTTTCGATAGTCCAATGAGTAGATTGGTAAGTCAGCAGATGGTAGTCCCCGAGTTCAAATCCATCTTGAAGCAGGTTTTTCAGAGTAACCAGAAATAAATCGTAGACCCTTTATTTCATGTAAAAAATCATTTCTACAGTTTCTCTTTTGTTGATGAAACAGCTGCCAATTGATTAAGAAACATATGCTACGACAAAATGTATATTTTAATAACAGCATTTTAAGTTTGACGTGAATGAAAAATTTAGTAAGTCGTGCTAGACTTTTTCAGTAGCAAGTAAACGCCTTTTACTTATACAACAATAAGTTTGAGTGGAAAAGATAATACTTTTTATTTCGATGTAAATAAATGATTTAGTCACTTCGACTTGATATATTTTTGAAACGAGGCAAGATCTTTTTTTAAAACAAGATGTCATGCATTTGAAATGAGAAAATGCTGCAATCGATCTGACTAAAAAATTCAGCTAATTGTACTGAATGCGTTTTGCTAAATAAAATTAGTCAAAGAAAACAAATTTTAGTAGGTTGGCATGTGACTAAATTAATGTAGTTTGGTAAAAACATTGTATTTGATGAAACCAAACTTTTTTCTTAGTGTAGAAGAATTTAGTATCACTGTTAGAAGTTTTAGTATTGATTTTAGTAAACTTGTCTTGACAATTTTTGACATAAACGTATATCAAAATTAATACACGGTTTTCTTCAAATTTCATAAACTTTTCTTAATTTTGATAAACCAGTTGGCTGATTTTAATGACATTGCATGAAAATCCTCGATATTTTCAACAGTGTACCCAAATTTCGCAAAAATAATGCAAAATTCCAATACACAGCAAGGACTAAGAGTAACGGGAAATTTTTCAAAACGAGCCAAGTCATTCGAGTTAATAGAACGAGTTCCCCACAGTTCTGCATTTATAATTAACAAATTTATAATAATTGCATGGCGTAATCGAAGTTGGTCATTATTATGAAGCACGGCATGCGTAATGAGGATGAGAGGCAAAGACGTCGTATGATTATTTCATCGTCTCGCGTAATGAAACAAGTTTGTGGAGTATCAACTTTTAGCCAGGAAACTGGAAACTCCAATAATAATCACCAACTTTCTAGACTCGCGCAATTTTTTCCCCAACGCTTTAACAAGTTTCGAATCACTACTGTTTAAATAACGTGTAATTATTTGCTCGGAAAAATACCTTCGCTTGCAAAAAATTTGCGATTTAGAGACCAACGTATCAATCAATACTTGAACATACTTCATTTTTTACCTACTTTACTAAATTTTTAATTACTCTTTTAATTTTTATACTTCAAAGTATTTTGAATAACTTACTGAACTCACCCAACAAACTCTTCATTGAAAATATTGACAAATTTTCGGAATAGGTGGCATAAATCACCGAAAAAAAATCCGGAAACTCGTTAGTCATTAGATTTCAAGCTGATCATTAAAGGGCCAATGTTCAATGATCTCAAGAGCTCGCGTGAGACTCATCTGACGTATCTTATCTCGACTGCGTGCAACTCTTTTTTCGCTATTCCAAGAGCACCACTCGAGGTTCGCACTCGCAGCAACGAAAGCTCACGATATCCACGAGCAACAGGTGTCGTTTCTCCCTGTTTTTTTTTTTTTTTTTCCTACCGTGTGCGTGGTACACGCAGAATAATAATGTATTAATTGGCGTTGGCAGGTGCTGTCTTGAAAATTAAAAAAAATTAAGTGAAGCATCCGATGATGAGAGCACCAAGGGCAATAGGCACGACTATGGATAGTTATCTATATAGAAGAAATACTAAAATATACAAAAGATTAATTAATCTCCTATAAAGGTGATCCTTAAGGGAATGGATCGAATTTTAAGATAGTTTTTCCTTAGTCACATTTTAATATGTACGAAATTGAGAGAATTATGAACAATTTTGAATTGACCAATCAGCGATCGACTTTCGGTTCGTGTGGGGGTGTTTGAAAATACGGAGCTATCAGGTCGACAACCCTCGTCGCTTTTTTTTGCGACGCTGGCAATCCGACCGGATTTCGAGATACCGTTGGGCTGAGGACTTGAGGATATTTTATCTTCATGTGTCTAGTTGATGAAATCATGAATGAAATAATTATTAAGACAAATATAGTTCATTCATTTTTTTAATCTATTGTATGATTATATGAAGAAGATTAAAATGTTACAGAACATTTATATAATATAAAAGATGAAAATTATATTTCCTCGAGATACGAGCGATGATGTTTTTCAATTCATTGATGATATTCTAAAAAACTTTGAAAGAATAAAAAAGTTACGGATAAAAACAGACAAAAGTTTCAATAGACAATATTCATTTCAACTAAATTTTAGTTACTTTGACGAAAGCTTTTCTCTTGGTGTAAAAATTTTGAAGACTAAAAATGATGTATTTCGATTTTGGAATTCATGGATATCTTGAGTAGGGGCATTACAACAATTTCTGTGATTCGCTTCTTTTCGAGTATCTATAAATTGAATGGAGTGGCATGTTAATTCTGCAAAACCATTGATTATAATACCAACAAGTAAATTTGAGTATAATTGAATGAAAAGAAGTTTAGATGGACTAAAATAAATTATTTAGTTCAATGAATTTTTTAAGTCATATCTAAGAGCGATTATTTACTCCCGAAACTTCTGAAGGTAATTTTTTTCGAGTCAATAACAAATTACAGCCATAGTTACAAAACGCTTGCGTTGTATGTAATGAACAATTTTAGTTGGATGAATATTATTCATTCTACATGCACTTTAACATATCCAGTTGGAAAAACTGTATTCTTCAGTCATTTTCACTATATTGCCCTGGTCGTCTCAAACATCTCTACCATGTACAGAATCCCAATGAACCTGTGAGCTCGCAGACTACTCGCCACGAGCTCGCAGAGTACTTCCAGTCGTCGATAATTATTAATATATATTTCAGGTAAATAAAAAGATAATTCATTATTTACAGCAAAAAGTAATAACAACGAAGCTGTAAAAACGATTATTGAATGAAAAAAAAACTTCTCCCGGGTGGGAATCGATCCCGTGTTCTGCGGAGTTGAACGCCAAAAAGTATCATGTTCATCAACTTGAGACATGCACTTGATTCAAGCATTCTACACAAAACTTGAAACACGAGAAAAAAAACCAGCAGCCATCTGGCGAGCGCTTGGGGAGAGCACGCGAATTTTCAAAATTTGAATTACTTTATATTCGAATTTTGAAAAGTCGCGCGCTTTCCCCGAGCGCTCGCCAGATGGCTGCTGGTTTTTTTTCTCATGTTTCAAGTTTTGTGTAGAATGCTTAAATCAAGTGCATGTCTCATGTTGATGAATATGAAACTTTTTAGCGTTCAACTCCGCAGAACACTGGATCGATTCCCACCCGGGAGAAATTTTGTTTTTTTATTAAATAATCGTTTTACAGCTTCATTGTGATGACTTTTTACTGTAAATAATGAATTATATTTTTATTTTTCTGAAATATATATTAATAATTATCAACGACTGGAAGTAGTCTGCGAGCTCGCGGCGTGTTCGGAAAGGGGTGGAAATAATGAAAACGCCGCGAGCTCACAGGTTCACTGGGATACCTAAAGATTCAATTGAATTCAGGAAAACGAGGTCACTAAATATCTCGAGTCAATCGTACCATATCTGTTCCCTGAGTATACCAGCCACCCCCTAGACATCTACATTTTCCAAAAATATCGCCGTGTTAAATCCAGGCCGCGTCCTGAAAACCGAGGACGCCCGGCGACTTGGGTAAAGGGGTAGTTGAACCAGCTCCGCGAATTCCTCGCCACCGTGGGTCCGGGCCCATGCGGCAACGTGGTACAGTTCCCACGTTGCCGCAGCCGCGCAAGGTCCCCGATGGGAGAGAGATGAGATGCACCCCGGCTGCGGGGACTTCGCCCCGCGCGAGTGCGAGCGAGCGAGTTGGCCGAGGTAAAAGGAGAGAAAAAAAAAGCGCGAGGCCTCTCTCCCACACACGGTGGCGCTAAAATAAAATGACCACTGTGGAATGCCGAAGCTCCGGGCCAAGAGCGCGCCGCGGAAAGAGCGGAAAGGACGAGGGGCCCCGGAGGCACGGGGGGAGGCGAAAAAGAGGAACAAGAGCTGCCAGAAGAAGGGCCCACGAGAGCGAGAGGAGAAACTCTAGAAAGAGAGCAAAAGCCGCGGACCCGGGGCGGGGGGGTTGGTTCAGGTCGGGGGGTGGGGGTAAACGTGAAGCTTTTCTCTCGAATCGCGCGAAGGAAAGCTGGCCTGCATTCCCATCGTCGCGGGCATTCCTTCGGGGCCCCATGTCTTTGTGGGACCCACGTCAGGAAACAATGTTACATACGCCCAAGGGCGGGGTTGAGGGGGAAGGGCGATCACCCCTCCACGAGTCCCAAAAAGATGAGAGGTTTCGTTTGCACGTACGAAATGTGTAGGCGACATATTGGCAACGTTTGTGTTTTATTGTTTGTTGCTGGTGAGTCATTGTGGATGTTGTCATTTGTGATTCACCTGGGATGTCTAAAAGATTTGTGTGATTGGGAGGAGTTTTTGAGATGAGTGTTTCTGATATTTGTAAAAATATCAAATTCAAGCCATCACATGTTATTCCAACTCACCATTATCCAGTATAAATCTCACAGAGTAAAGAAAAACAAAAAAAAAAAAAAAGCGGGAATAAGATTTCCTGTCGAATCACCAAAACATCCCACCGTTAATTGGCCAAGAAAAATATTTGTCGAACTAACGAAATCGCGACTTTGTTGAACCAACAAAAATCGCGCCCCTCCAAATCCATGAATCACGCAACCATTACGCGCAAACGCTCACCTGAGACGGACAGAAATCTTTTGTCGGAGCATCCTGTCCAGTGTCGAAAATCGCCAAATCGGAAACGACCGGCTCTTCGGGGCCTCGGCGCTCCGTTCCCGGGTTTTGAATGTAGCCGATATCGCAGGTGGTCCGCCGTGATGGAAAATGGTCCCACACCGGCTCGGCGCTGCAGGTGCCTAGGGGTCCCCTTAATTCCCTGTATACGTATACATCTATTTTCGGGCCCCGTGTTGGGGTATACATAACGCAAATAACGCCTAGACAAGGTCGGCAAAAGAAGAAGAACGCGGCTATTCGGAAAACTGGAATGACGGATGAATGAGAGGCAACGAGACTTTTATGAATGGCCTCCCTTTTTTTCTTTGTCCCGGCTCACTCGAGTGCAATTTAACGCTGGGCCCAAAAAGCTCGAGATGCTCCCTTCCTTCCTATTATTATGTTAGCCGTCGTGGACCGCACTTTCGGAAAATTATGGCCCGCGGAGGCCACCATTCAGGTGGGAAAATTGACTCGTTCAACGGGCCACAGATTGCACAATGGCAAACATTCATCGTCATTCTCGAGACATATTTTTTTCGTGAAATATGGAAACTAGGCTCAGAAAAAGGAAACGACCGCGACAATGGTCCCACCGGCAACACTCGAGGCGACACCTGAAGAGGCTCGTCTTCTTCGGTCGTTTCGTCAGATGTTGGGATTATGCAAAACATCTTCAGTCCTATGACTCGCAACAACAAGATTCGCTCGAAGCCTTGGTATTTACACGAGAAAAAACGTGTCCCATTGGACAATCGTTACCATCATCAGTAGCTTCCACGTGTTCGTCTTATCACAACATTGATGATGGGTGCAGATGAGCTTCTTAATCTGAAGGAAACTGTCAATCTAGGTTGAACGACTTTCCAAACAACGGGGGGTTTCCCTCCATCTAAATCAACAACAACCAGACATTCGACTCATCCTGAAGCAGCTTCCGCATTACTTCTTGATTAACAGATTACACGTAATCAGCACTTACTTTACTTGAGGTCCAGTTCCCAAAGCCCCAATAACTAACATAGATGGATTTGAAAATGTAATGGACATCTAAATCAAGCAACTTGTCAACCAAAGTGGACTTTGCCTTCGCCCAAATCAACAACTCTAACATCCAGGCATCTGACTCATCCTGAAACAGCTTCCGCATTAGTTCAAGATGACATCTTATCTATTCCTTGTTTTGGTCCTTCTGTTTCACGGTCATATTTCATTTTGGTCCATTCACTTTCTTGGTTCTATCTCCACTTCTCAGCAGCGTCCCAATAACAATGTCATCATCCATGCAATCTTTGATGCACCTTTCAATGATTCCCCATGCTTTCGGTCAACTCGGGGCTTCAATCATGTACCAAGTACCAAATAACATGTACTCGGGCACTTGGCTGGAGAAGAATACATGTGCGCAATGAGTGGCACTTTCGCGGGGCATTATCAGAGACGGTCATTCAAACGCGATGATGACGATGATGGGAATGTGAGAAATGTCGAGTGAGTTGGGTTCTGTGTGTGCCGTGCCGCGGCGGACAATGCCGTGTTTCGTCATCTGTTTCGACCGGTTTGGACGAGTTCCAACGAGTCTAAAGTACCCGCCGACTCGAGTTGAGAGAGCTCGCGCGACGGTAACGAAATTCCAGGCCGGATCGAATGAAATCAATAATATCCCATGCCGTTTCTTAAATGCTCCTCGAGGCTCTCGAAGGCGGAAATCCTGATGTAACTCTTGAGATTATGACGAAGAGAGGGTCTTGAAGAGCTTTTGGGTTCTGGTGGAAGTATAACTACATATTTGGAATGAAAGTCTTCCAAGACTTTGAAGGTTCTCAATAAAGTCAATGAACAAATTATTGTTATTTCATGAGAACGCTCGTATTTTAGCCAACATCGAAAATCAATAGTGTTTCACTATTGATTTTCATGAACATTCAATCGTCTATTGCGAAACCTACAGAATGCCCCGCCCGGCAAGAATCAAAGTTACAAGGTCTTCCGAAAGTTGGCAGATGAAGAGCACTTCCTAATCAATCCAACCTCCCCTAGCACATCTATCAGGGGATGTTCCATCCCCCAAACAACCCCTACAGCAACTCGAGTAAAGCAGCAACACGCACGAAGAAATAAATTAACGACACGTGGAGCCCGAAATCATCTGCCTCAACAAATCGTTAAACTCCCCTAGTAATTCCAAAAAATCACTTCATTCGCCATTTCACCCCGAAAACAATGTCCTACATTTGTTGAGCTATCTTCTTCGAAAATTAATTTTTGCAACGTCCTTATCATCTTTAACAGACTCCAATCTGACGTGATGAAGGTGTGCTCTGTTCGACCTCGAATAACTCCTAAAATATGAGTCGCAGAAAAAAATGAAAGAGGAGAAAAAGGCTCAGAATTTCGCGAGGTATCGATCCCTTGCCTTTTGGGACACCCTGTACACACAGGTATACCCGAAATCTCGGCGGCCCTTGGTCCTGTTCATATTCTCTTCTTTTTTTGCGAAATGCCTCTCGGATTCCTCTCTGGCAATTATTTTATCGCGCTTATTCATTTACATTTCGCGTGCGTATTACACGGGGAACACGTAATATATGTACGGGAAGGAAAGAAGAAGAGAAGGAGCCGGCGAATGCCGCGACGACGCCTCGGCCGGTCCCGAACTCGAAGAGGGATATTTTCGAGGCGGCAAAATCGATCGGGATGAACATAATTCTCGCTCGCCGCTCCTCTACTTATGCCTCGCGTGCTCTCGCCGCTATTCTTTCTTCTCTCCCTCTTTTGTAACGCCCGTATCTCAACCGTTTCACCTTTGTCTCTATTTTTTTTACCCCCTCAGACTTTTTTTTGCCATCCAGTGCCCCTTTTGCCAAACTGGCCCTCGTTTTCTAATCAGCGAGGGTTTTGATACTCGGTTGTGGGATTTGATTTCTTATTAAAAGCCCTTGTAACTTGCAAATCTATAAAATTCCGGAAAATCTTATAAGATTTTCAATTGACCTACTTTCATGAAGTGAAAATAGTGACGATTCACTCTTTGAGAGTGAGTTTTAGCTAGGTTTGCCCGGATTGAATCGTGGGTCTTTCAAGTAATGCCTAGCTAGCGATCTACCTCGTTTGTTAAGGTTTTGGAACGCTCGGGCCTTTGTAGAGATTTCGGGTAGGCCCTTGATAAATTTCCCAAACGAGGCCCTCGTTATTTTTTATAACCTAGACCAAAGATGGTTCTTTCAAGCCTAGCCCTGGATAGTTATTTCAAGCCTACTGTCAGTTTAAATTAGTAAAAACTACTAATTACACTGCAAAAAATGGTGTCTTGCCACGAGACATTTTTTGACGCCATTTTTAAGACGTTAAAAGATGTCTTTAAAACACATCTTTTTGACGCATAAAAGTAAGATTTCGCGTCTTCGTGTCTTCTACGGAGACATGTCTCACATATGTTTTTTTGCAGTGTAATAGTAGAATTTCACTAATTGAAAAAGTGACAAGGGAGCAACCAAAGTTTTAGTAAAAATATACTAATTGAATTAGTGATATAGCTTACTGATGAAATTAGAAATATTAGACTGAAGAAAAAAGTGAATAACTCCTTTGGACTTTAGCAGAAATCCAATAATACAGTAAGTAGGTTTTGACTACTCTTTTTCGTGCATTATGGCTAAATGATATGGATAGTGTATAGTTCAACTAATTTCTGTAATTATTAAATTTTCACGTTCTGTACGCAATAAATAAATACATTCCTTATTATCGTGATCGCATCAACCCTGCCTTTGTGGCGCGAGTAATGAAAGATCTACTACAGACTAACGGCCTATAAAGTCTGATCCCTCAGACATGCTCTTGGTTTAGACATTCTACACAAAACTTAGAATATGAGAAAAAAAATGCCGCAGCCATCTGGCGAGTGTTTGGGAAAGCGCGCAAATTTTCAAAATTTGAATACACATAAATCAATTCATTTTTGTTCCAGAGTAAAAAATAAACCAATAATAATAAACATATTTGAACATTTGTTAAATCATTTATTCCTTGAAACATCAAGCTTTCAATTGATTTTTGGGTGTCTAATTTGAATACAGACGGCCTAAATTATAAAATTTCGTATCAAGGCTTTGACTAGTCAAATCGAGAAGGGGCTTGTCTAGATTTTAAGTGGAAGCCCCAGTACAGTGGCCATCCTAATGCGGGCCTAGATGGGGCCTTGATGGAATTTTCTATCCAGGCCACATCTAGTGAAAGCTAGCTTGGGGTCGTCTGGATCATTCGTGACAGCGCCCCTACATGAATAATCCTGTAGAGTGCTAATCTAGATTTTCCCGGATAATTTTCTGCCTGGGTCCATTCACGAATAACTTTTTAAAATCTAGAGATTTATATTATTTACTGTATTAACTCGATAGATCGACAAATCTCTATAGAAATTATTTCCCTTTTTTTTTGTTCGAATTCAAGTTCAAGTTCGAGTATCGAGCTCTTTTAAAATAACCTCCACCTGGTTCTTGGGTTTCCGACGTATTGTATCGCCGGTTCCGAAATTTGCATTTCGTTGGGGAAACGCTACAATCGGTGAATTTATTTGGACACATTCCCTGAATCGAGGATCAAAGTTTGAGAGGGTTCAAGGAAAGTTGTTAAAGGTCGGTAATTCAATGATGGAAAGAATTAATTATGTCTCATTTTAGTTTCTGAGATCGTTTGACGGGACTTTCCTGGGAACGATACCTGCAAAACTTTTGTCGTCATTCCCAGTTTCATAAAATAGAAAAATGTAAGAAGATATTAGATTTAATGGCTTACATAAATTATGCTTGACTCGTTACTTGTTTCTCAAAGTCATTAAGATCCTGATTTTTCGATTCGAGCGGCTCTGCTGATTTCTGAATGACCCATTGTCGTCCTTGTTGTCGGGCGCGCGCGTGAAACAATCTCGAGATTCCGAGATCGCGATTCGCGTACATGTATACACACACATATATATGTATATATATATATATATATATATATATATATATATATATATTACTGAGGGACCCCGGGACCGTCACGAAGGTATGCTCCCCTCGAAGTCTACCTCAGCCCTCCATGGCCGAATGACTTTCGTCGTGGTTGAAGAGAATCTCAAGAAAGGAAATTTCGAAAAGAAGTCCCACATTATGTAGACCATGAATTGAAGAAGCGCAATTTTATTGAAATTAGTTCTTTAGGAGCCTTCGCCACCCATGAAATTCGAAATTTGAATGATTCCGGCGCTTAGAAGAAATTAAAAAAATAAGTATGAGGCTCAAAAGCTCGATAAAATGGAAAAATTGAAAATTCTTTTTCTTATCATTGCAGACGCGGTGATCGCCATGGTTCGCCAGTCGGAGAGCAAAAGTTTAAACCTGTTCGAGCAGGTGTATAGGTCGATGGGGGTCTCGAGCAGGCCCTCGATCCGGGCCCTATACCAGGCGATGGTGGACTACGTGTCGCGGAACAACACCCACGCGAGTTTGCGTCAACCCTTGAGCCGGGAAATGCTCCGCGAGAGGTTTTCCGAATTCTTCACGAAGCTCTTCCCCATCGCCTACCACAACGCCGTGAACCCCGCGCAACGAGACTTCACGGACAAGTTCAAGGGCTGCCTGTATGAGGCGATGGACGAGATTCAGCCCTTTGGGGACATTCCCAAGCAAATAGCGACGTCCTTGGGGAAAAGCCTCGAGGCGAGCAGGGTCCTCATTCAGGCCCTCAACCTGGGCAAAACGGTCCTCGACGGGACCGAAGGCGTCCTGGCCTCGGCCTCTGGGCCCCAGCAGGAGGCTTGTTATAAGGCCCTGCTCAGGATGACCTACTGCCCTAGGTGCAAGAACGTACTTGCCGGGGTCGAGCCCTGCAGAGGATTCTGCACGAACGTCATCAGGTAAGGTTTGGGGCCTGGTGCGAAAAATTGAAGGAAAGGTGGGAGTTCTTCATGGGCAGGGCTAAAAAGGGTCCGGGGCAAGACACAATTTGGGGCCCTATCCAAAACAAGAGATGTGGTTATGGTGGGCATTACTAATACCTGTAGCGACGTCACGTGACAGAACAGCTTATCTCGCCAACTTCGCTACGTACCCACTCGAAAATACATCAATTTACTCGCTTTATTTTACTTTATCGTCAAAACTTCTCATGATTAATGAAATTTATCAAGAGTTTCTATTATTCTGTATTTCTATTAAAATTCTTGGATTTGCTGATCTTCGTCATACGATGAAACCTTTCTCAAATTGATAAAAAATTTTAGATTTGTAACTTAGCTTCTGGAATCAATAGTAGCTTTTGGAATTTTTCACAATCTACGAACTTTATCAACATTTTCTGCAAATCTATACATTTTTCGAATCTTAAAATGTTCAACGATCTTGAAAATGTATCGATTTGAATGACTCGAGTTATTTAAAATTTTCTAAATTAAGAAAAATTGATAAAACTCTAAGACCTCTCATGAATTTCGATACTTTTCAATTTTTTATTACTGTTTTTTTTTTAATAAGAAAAAAATTGTAATGCATCCCTCGAAGAAAAATGATAATGAAGACAATGAACAAAATTGAACAAATTTTCTTCAACTCTAGAAACATTTGAAATTTCATCAAATTTCAACTACACATCTATAAAATTTGCAATGTTTCTAAATTTTCTGAATTTTCAAAAGCAATGCGAACTATTCAAAAATCTCTAAATTTACTGAGTATTCGTCCAAATAATTAAGATTGTTTGTAACTTTCAAGTCCCTTCAAATATTCCAAATTTATATAGAAAATAAGAATAATAATTAGGCATTTTTCAAAAAAAAATTAAAATGTTCACAATCATAAAAATTAATGAATTTTTCTGAAATTCTACAAATTGTGCAGATCACATAGTATAATTGAATCATTCTGAATATTCTGAAATATTCTTGAATCATTCTCTGCTTTCAATGTTTTCCGATTTTTTGAAATCTTGAAAAAATTCGTATGCACTTCAAACTATTTACAAAATTTTCATATTTCATGATAATTTTCCTAATTCATTTGGATTTTTCGTAATTTTTCAATAATTTTCAAGTTTTTTCAATTTTTATGAAAAATGGAAAATCATAATTATGCTAATTATGAAGAAATTTGATAATAAACACATTCTATAAAATTTATGGAACATTTCCAAAATTCTACAAAATTTTTCAAACTCCATAGACTTACATATCGACGTTCTTCAACAATTTTTTGTTAATTTATTTTAAAAATATTGTGAATTTCAAATACAATTAAGATTTTTCGTTATTTTTCCATACTCTTGGAATTTTTGAGATTTCTATAGAAAATCATTATGGTAATTCTGAAGAAATGTGATAATGAATCTAATCCGTATAATTCATGAACATTTTATGATATTCTACAAATTTCTGAACATCTACGAATTATTGACAATTTCCTGAACTTACGTTTCTGTAATTTTTTTTTTCATACATTCAAAACAAAATAGAAACTTTTCGGAAATTTCCAATTTTACAAAAACTTGTCTAGCCCGAAAAGATTTTACAAAATTTTTTTATACTCTTGAAATTTTTTACAATTTTATGGAAAATGAAAAACTATAATTGTTCTAATTTTATAGAAAGATAATGAAGAGAATCTTTTCAATCTATAAGGGTTTTTAAATTTTTCGAAATTAGATACAAAATACAAACTATCAAAAATTTTTTGAACATAATAAAAGTTTGTCTAGCCCTATAAGATCTTCGTTATTTTCGGAGTTTAAAGATTTTTATAGAAAATGAGAAAAATTATCATACAAAGTACAAGAATATTCGTAAATGAATACTTCCTTCCTCTTTGCTTGGGTCTTAATCACTATCAACCAACAAAAAAAAATTATGTTTGGCCGTTCCTAGTCAACTGCAGTCCACTCCCAGGGACTGCCCTATAGTAGTTTAGGCCCTGTTCTTGGAATCTTATTGAACATCAAATTCTAACTAAGCTTTAGAAAATCAACTCACTAACCAACATCAAAATTTTTTCATGTTATAGTAGGTTAAAAATATGAACCTTTAACCCATCTTGAAATTTTCATTCTTTGAGGTATACACCCCTGACCCGCTTTTCATTGAATTTTTCTTCAGGGGCTGTCTAACCGAACCCGCGTCAGAACTAAACCTGGCCTGGTCAGGTTACGTGGAAACGGTCGAGAGACTTGTCGTCGCCGTCGACGGCCACAGCGACCCCCTGGACCTCAACGCCGAGAAGGCCATGAGGCACCTGGACAATCGCATCTCCGACGCTATCATGCACGCCATGGAAAACGGCCCAGCGCTCGAGGAGAAGGTCAGTGTCTTACAATACCTCATTAACCCAAAAAACAGTTGAATTTCCGCCATTTCAACCATCCCAAACACGTGTAAGACTTCCATCTAACCCCTTCAACTTCCCCACCGCTCGAAATCGCAAGAAGGCCCCGCTACCTGTGAGAAAATGTAGAAAAAGGGCCCCGTTTCCCCGAAGATTAGTCATCGCAGGAATGTCGGCGGGGCCGAATTCAAAAGTAGGAACGCGCGAGCGCGGAGGGTCCCCCCGTGGCGCGGGGACCGATATTCCGCTCGGGCCCGAGCAAGAGAAGGGCCCCCCGAGAGGGGCCTTTTTGCGCGGGCGCCTCTTGTGTGGCGCGCGGTGGCAACAAGGGTTTCCCCTTCTACCGCTCCTCCTCTCCCTACCCTCTCTCTCTCTCTCCCTCTGTACCGGGCCCCGAAGAGAGAGAGGGAGAGAGAGAGAGAGAGAGAGAGAGAGAGAGGGCCTCATGCCCCGTCCCCACCTCTAGACCGGGCCCCAGGTTGGTACCTGTTTCAACGCGTTCGCTCTTGGAGGATTCTGCGTGCATTACGTGTCTGCATTCCAACTGGCCTTTTGGGCCTTTTGGGTCTTTTTCCTCCCCCGGCCCTCTTTCCGAAAACGTCGCCCCGGACGTTATTTGTACCTCGTGACCTCGGTTTTAAACGGATTTGCATTTTATTGGGCGGCATGTGACGATCGGTGAATCATTTTCGTCATTCATTTCATCTCGAGAGAGCTTTGATCTTCAACGGTTTTCTTTGTCCGGTGGCATGTTTGGAATTTTTCTCAAGGGGTTGAGGGAGGATACATTCACGTATTGTCAGAGGAGTTCTTGAGAAGTATCAAGTGGGAAATAGTTTTGGGCTTGATAAGAAATTCTTGACATTTTTTTTCGCATATTTTGCTTGAGAAGGGTTTTGTTGTGTATACATTTATTTAATTTAAAAAATTATAGAAAAATAGAATTATCTACCATCTCAACGCTATCAATATAGTTTTTTTTTTTTCTGTGCATTCCACTGAAATTAACGCTACTTTACATAAATTGCTCAATTGTTTGCCATTGAGTCTGCTCCTTGAGAAACCTTTCTCTGTTTTTTTGGGGCATAAATCAAAAATTTGTTCTTTAAAACCTCGAGGAATCGTTACCCTTGATGCTTATCGAGATCGTTTTCGACAGGAAATTCCTCATTCAGGAATCTTTATTTGCATAACGACCTCGTAAAAATATTTTTTGAGTACATTGTTCAGGGTGTTTTCACAACTTCAGATTCATATTATACTAATGAGCATCATAAAAAGAAAGAAATACTTTGAAATCCGAAACAGCGCAAATAACTCATAGACGAAACTGATATTGGACAACATGTTTTGTTGATGTGATTTTAAATAGTTTCAACAACAAAACTAAGGTGTAAAAAAAAATACTGTGCACATTTTAGTATTTACATCCTGTCATGTCATAGTGTGACGCAAATATTTTACTCCGTCATAATATTATTTTTGCTTCAGAAAATTCTCATGTCACCACTGCTTAAAATTTTTTTCACTGAATCTACTGGATGTAACTTTATTGCAAAAACCTTACTTTCCCATTCAACTCGCTTGTCGGAATAAAACGAGTTGTGGGTGGATGTTGGAAAGCTGGAGCTTCGCCAGGAAAAACGAGTCGTGTTCTCGTTCGTTGACGTCCTCGTTTTTTTTTTTTTTTATTTATTTTTTGCGGAAAATCAACTTTAATGAAAACTCGCGATCCCTTGCATAATCTCAAGCATTTTTAACCGAACAATACACGTGACATGTGTCGAGATTAAGTTTGTATTTCCATTGGGTTTTTATATTAAAAAATCGACCTGAACTCAGAAACTGTAATTTATTTATTGAATTTTCGATATTGTGAGTTTAAAAATATGAATGGTCCACTTTGAAATTGATTTTACAGTATATTTAAGGTTCTGTATGGAAATACTGCAAAATTTATGAAGTTTTAAAAAAATTGGCAATCATTTTGATGATTTTTTTTTTTTTTTCAAATAAACGAATTTTTGCAATAGCTGATATATTTTTTCAGAGTTGTATAAATAACGTGAATTTTATGAATAATTTTTATCATAATATCACCCAAAATAAGATTTTACCTGTAGTAGAATGATATAAAAAAATTACTATTTTTTGGTAAAAAAGAAATAGATTTGCAATGGTTCACTTTTATAGAAAATTCGTGCAAAAGGGTTTTACGAAATATTGTTCGCCCTCGGTTTCATGTCGATTCAAATTGACGAGTTTGCGCGTGCAGTAATGAGTATTATTCCCTACCTTCACACTAAAAGACTTTTTCTGTTACTGTTAGGGAATTTCTCTGTCCATGTTATTATTATTTATATTATTTTTATTATTATTATATTATATTATTATTGTATTATAGAAATTTTTCTCAGTGTAAATTTTTTTCATATCCACGAATTTTTTCGATAGCTGTTATTGTTTTTCGGAGTTTTATGATACACTCGATATTATTATGCTCAATTTTTCTCATTATAGTACCCACAATAAGATTGTCCTAGAACTGGTGTGGGTAAAATGAAAAAATTAATTTTTCCGCTGAAAAAAACTAGATCACCAATGGTTCACTTTCATAGAATATTATTGCAAAAAGGATTTTGCAAAATATTTCGAATCCCAGGTTTTATATCGATATAAATTTACGATGTGGCGCGCGCGGTGATTAGTTTACGTCCTACCTTTAGATGCCCACAGCTGGCTCTGAATCGAACGCACCTACCTGTAACAAAAAAATTCTTATTTTGTTAACTTGTACCGACTTTTCTCACCAACAGATCAATGTTAAATTACTTTTAGCAATTTTATGAGCAGTATATCGAAACACTTGGTTGGATTTTGATCGTCGTACAATAAGCAATTTTTTTCCATGTAAATAAAAATTTTAAGATTTCCTAAGTGTGAAAAAATTGATATAATGGTGACTTTTCATGTATCACTTTGCAAGTTCGAACTGAGGGTATTGAATTGAAACCGATGATGCGAAAATGATCGCGATGATCGGTCGCGCGCGTGGTTTTTATCATTTGGCGCGTTACATGAAACCATAATCGCGCTGCGAGGCTCCATCTAATCGCGTTCGATAGCGTATCAATTCGGGGAATTGAGGGCGATAAATTTGAGGCGAGACATCAGCTCCGGCAACAATGGCTCGAAACACATCGGGATGCGCCGAGGACGGGCAAGGCGCGAGCGCTTTTATAACGCGCATTATAGTATACAAGACGGACCGGGGCCGCCCACGGAATTGCCGGGCCCCGCGGGCACGTCGTAAACTGGCCTCGCGCGAGCGCGATCCCCGATCCCGGAGTGGGGGAGACCTCAATTAAAAATCACCCCAGTTCGCTTGAATTCGCTTAGATTTTTCAACTGGCCACAGATATTCCATCTTGGAAGATGAATTTATACAAATTGAACTCATATTTTGCAAAATACATTAATCTACGACGCAGGGAAGATTGTCACTTCGATTTTTGTCAGGCGGACCCCGGAGCACTGACGAAAATAGGGGTTCGAGTGTAATTTCAAATATGAGCATATAAATTTTGATATAATATATATCATTGTGGAGGTAGAGTGGGGTGATAGCAGGAACGACTGGGTACTGAGACAACCAATTTATTTTTTTCACAATCATAATGTATAACGTCGGATAGAATAAAGTTGATAGGCGGTTGACTGCTTGCGAGCTAGTAGAGACCATATAAAAAGAGAGACTGGCAATGAGCGTGTCCCTGTCATGGCTGTCAACGCAGGACTACAAAATGGCCGCGCCGATGGGAGAAAACGCGGGAACGCGGAAGACCTATTAAATTTGAATTGTAAATGACAGCTGACATATTGTAGCCTTCTGTTGTCGAGAAACCGAAGCTTGGTACGAATGGCGGGAAATTTAAAATCTCGTACAAAATTACGATTCGAAACCGCTACATCGTAACGAATACATGATATGAATATATAATACAAATTTAGACAATTTCTACCGATTGACAGTAAAAAGTAAAAGAGTATCCAAGTGGGGAAAATCGTGGAAAAATTCGTCCGACGAATTTCGTCATAATTTGACGCAACGTCGGGCATTGTACGTGACAACCCCTATCAAGAACAACGGGGTAAATGAACGCGAAAAAAGCTCGCTCCTCGGGAATGAAAAAAGGGGGGAAAAAAGCTCGGGGTTCGCGAGACACGGCGAAATTGGCGAGCACCGACGAACGATCACCGACGAACGAGGCCGATCCGTTTTTGGATCTGCCTGTCGTCGGCCCCTCCACAAATCGCGAATTGTGTCACGCGCGTTTACAGATCGTGAAAGTTGAGGGGAAGGGGTGAGAAATTAAATTTCGCGAGCGCTAGCGTGACGAGCGTTTTTTTTTTTTATTATTTTTTTTCCCCGTTTGTTTTTTCCAGCGACGACGGATGAAAATTGCGCCTGAGTTGAAGGTATGTTTCCGGCTCGTGCCTGTGCAATTTTCCCGAATTTTCAGCATTTTAGGGACGTGAAATCTTGTAACTGATGAGAATTCAGGATTTCGGAAGAATAAATGACGATGTTGGTTTTTTTTTGTAAGTATTGAAAAGTGCTCTTTTCAAGCCCTCAGGAGTTCAAGGTTTGGTGATTTCTTCGTGAAATATTCAAATATTCAGGTATTCGAAATTTTAGTCTTAGTTTGAGCATTTGAGATCTTGCTGATATTCTTTGGAACATTTCAAAACCTTGACCTCCTGTTTTGAAGTCTAGGGTCCTCAGATTGCAAGCGATCAGTTATGCACACGCGCACACGGACAAGGCGTTTCTCTGTGTGCGCGACTGATGATTTCTAATCTGAGAACCCTGTTTTCAACATTTTGAACTTTTGGTACGAAGGAAGAACCTTCTTCAGACCTGGATGATCATACAGTAGGATCGCATCCATTTGTAAACCATCCACTTGTAACGTAATGAAGCGGAAAGGCAGAAAAACACGTTCTGGAAATTTTTGAGTTGACCGTCAAGCCTCTGGCCTCGAAATCGTCATTGTTAGCAGTGCTGTTATTCATGCTTTAATAGATTTACCCGTTTATTCTCCATGCTCTAAAAGAGTCGCGCATTTATAATTATCGCCTGAGCTTTATAAATGCGTCAGGCTCTACTGTATTTCTTCCCGCGTCGAAATTTTAGTGTTAGTTCGGACATTTTAGATCTTTTTGATCTTCATCGGAACATCTAAAGCCTTTGACCTCTCGTTTTGAAGTCCAGGGTCCTCAGATTATAAGCGGTCAGTTACGCACACAGAGAAACGCATTGTCCGTGAGCCAACGCCTTCCCATCACGTTGGCTCACGGACAAGGCGTTTCTATGTATGCATGCGTGACTGATGATTTCTAATCTGAGAACCCTGTTTTGAACATTTTGAACTGTTGATACGAGGGAAGAACCTTCTTCGGACCTGGCTGATCATATTTATTCCCGCGTCGACATTTTCTTCTGTGACCTCGGCTGCGACGGAAATTCGGGCAAAGTGCCATTGGTCCCCGAGCACCTGAAAGCTTTTTCTTTGCACTTTTTTGCAAAGTTGCACGGCCATGCTGTGCCGTCTGCGTGCGGCGCGAGTCAAAGCAGAAGCAGCAGAAGCAGCAGCGCCAAAGGATGCGAGGAATGCGATACAGGCACGCCGCGGGGTGGTGTGTACGTGTGCGCCCTGGCTGCTATTTCTTTTCCTCTCGTCTTTTTCTCATTCGGGCCCTCTTCCTCTCTCTCCCCCCACCCCAGCCGCCCAATTTTTTAGCTTCTTTTTATCCTCTCTTACCTCGCTCATTCTTTCTCACAGACGGTCCCGACTTTACGAACCACGAAATGAGAATCGAAAGTGCCAACTTGAGCGACGACTTTTTTCCCACCCTTTCGCGCATTTTTTCCATGGTTTTGTTTTTCCCCAAGCTCGACGTTTTTTCCAGACAAGTTGGCGATTTTGGAATTTTTTTTTTTTCAAGGGAAAGGGCTGTAGGCTTAATTTTAATCGCAATTTGCAAGGAATAATGTAGAATAACGAAAAGTTCCTAATCGATGTGAATATTGTATTTATGACAATTTCATGTCTTCCATTTGACTGGTGAGAAGCGTACCCGAGTGAGTCGAATATTTGAAATGTGTAGAAAATGCGAGGATTTATGATTTGAGTAAATGAGTTTGAATCGAGTTTTCAGATTGAAACCAAAAGTCGAGAGCTTAATCTCGAAGTGCCACCGATTCCAGAGACATTCAATTACGCCGGTGGTAATCCGACCGGATATCGAGATTAAAAACTCAGCGGTTATGAATAATGAACAGAATGTCCAACGAAGTGAACTTCAAATTGAATTTTTTTTTAAAGTTTGAAAAATATCGGATTTCAGTCAAAATGCATAAGTTCAATGAAATTTTTACATATTCAAAAATTTAACTACTGCGGTATATCGAAAATTTGATTTTCAAGGCTCGAAAAATTTGACGAAGAAAAAAATGTCTCTTTGACCCTTTTTCCAAAGCCACGAAAAAATTGTTCCCAACTCGTGTGTCTTACAGATTAGGATTTGGATCGAATGCCAAAGACGCCCTCGTTTCAAAAGACCTGCCTTTGAGAATGTCTTATATATACGTCGTATAAGATGGCTTTTAAACCGATATAAAATCCCGGCCGAGAGGAAATTGCCCCTTACGGAAAAGTTGTCGAGCGTCTTTATCTCTTTCTCACTTTATCTCGAACGTTTTCGCGATTTTCCCAACGTCATCATTGGCACGCGATTGACTCGAGTTTTAGACGTGTTAAAAATTGAAATTTTACGTTGATGCTCGGTTTTTTATAATTCATTCTGAACGTGATACTGGAAATTAGGGTGACTTACTATCCATGAAATTTCATGGATAGTAAGTGAAACATCATTTTAGAGTAAAAATTGAGAATAAAATATTCTCTCTCAGTTTCAATTAGTGGAATTTTTAAGATGGCTAAAACATTGATTGATTCTTACAGGGGAGGCAGAACGCGATTTTTCTGGGTCGGTAGTAAATGAATTAAATTGGGGGGGGGGGGGGGGGGTCATTATTGTATTTTATCGAAATACGCATGATAACGTATTGAAATTTTCAAATTAAAAACTGAGAAATTAAAAAAACGTTTAGAAATTACGAAAATTACTATTAAGTTAGACAATTTTGTATGTTTATCGAACATTTGAGTAGTTCTTTAAAAACTTTGGAATTTTAGAAAATTTTAAATTTTCGAAAATTCGCCAAACAATTGACTTTTATGGGAATCATGTTTTTTCTTAATAAACTCGATAATGTTTTCCCGAATTTTCAACGAAAATTTGAAATACTTGCAAATCGAAAGGAATTTTTGTGAGTTAGACCAATTTTTATGAAATTTAGAAAATTTCAGTTAGTACCATGTTAGGAATTTTTCAAATTTTGAAAAATCAGAACACATTGGACATGGGAGAAATGTCAATAAAGCTAAAAAAATAAAAATTTTTGTAGAATTTTAAGCAATGGTCATAATTTTACAAAATATGTTCTTCATATATTTTTTAAAAATATGCATCACAATATTTCTTATATTTTATACGAAAATTTTGAATACTCGAAAAATACTTGAAAACCAGTAGAATTTTTTACAAGTTTGACAAATTTTATAAAAATTTAGAAAGTTATGAGTAGTTGATTTGATATTATTGAAAACTATAAAAATTTTGAAAAATCATAACACATTAAAAATTCCAAAAATTGTCAATAATCTTGAAAAATTGAAATTTTTGTATAGTTTCAGAAAACATGCATCATTTTCAAAATTGTGTTTATTATTAAGTGTATATGCATAAAAATGTGTTTTTTTTTTTCTTTATTTTTGCATGAAAATTCGCAGTATTGGAAAAGCACTCGAAAACGAAGAAAAATCTTGAAAAATTTTCATGAAATATTAAAAGTTTCAAATATTCTCGAATTTTTACAATTTTTCAAAATCTGAAAACATTTGAAATTCTTAAGATTGTCAATCATACGAAAAATTCGAGAAATTGGTAGAATTTCAAAAAATTGTAATGAATTCCGTATATTGTGTCCATCATCTCACGTATTTATTATTTCTTCAGTGTTTTTTTAATTTTTTAAGAAAAATCTAAAAAATTTGAAGAGTTTAAAAAAATCACTAGAAATCTTCATGATTTGAACAACTTTTCGTCAAATTGAGGAAGTTTTTAATATTTAGCATGATGTCCAAAATTTTGAAAGTTTCTAAAAATCATAACACATTAAAAATGATAAAATCTGTCAATGATTCTAGAAAAATCGAAATTTTTGTCGAATTTCAGAGTTTTTTTATGAATTTTCTGAATTTCCCTCATCACATTTTTTCCAAATATTCATTATGAAACTTTTTTTTCTAATAAAAATTTGGAATACTTGTCAAGCTAGCTCACCAGGGAATGAGAATTGTGGGTGATCATGTACTTGGGACAATCGAATAATAATTGATTACATAGTTATTTTCGTGTCATTTCTTTTTTTTTTTCTTCTCTTATTTTGATTTATATTGGATTCATTAGTTAATTTTTTTTTGGTTTTGTTCCTGATTTGAGGAAATCGTCTGAAGTGGGGATGAGTTTTTTTTACATTCCGCTTTAGTTTTCCTTGGTGGTTTTGATTTTTTTATGCTGTTTTTCCAAGAAAAGCTAGCGAAGTGACTTGTAGAGTATTGCATTGATTTTTTTTATTACGCGGCTAAGAATGTGGCTCCTCGTTACAATATCAAAATCTTCCACGAGTTAGGCAAATTTTAAAAAATTGCGAAGAATTGAATAGTCTATTACGTATAAAGTTTGAAAAAACTTTTTTTAACAGAAACTATCTGAAAATTCATGGATTATTGTAAATGATATGAGAAAGTATAAAATAATAACAAGAAAAAAGAGATTCCAAGAATGAATATACACTCGAACCTGCTTATTCAGGATTGTTCGGGAGCTATGTCCCGCATTAACGGGGGACCTTTTTATCATATATTTTATAAGGATAATCTGAAAAAGTATAAAAATTGGTGAACTTCAGAAGATTAACGTAAATTTTGTAGATCACAAAAATTTTTGGAAATGCTGTTGAACTACAGAAACTGCGTGTAATTTTTGAAACTTTCAAAATCATCAAGTTTTCACTAAAAATCTCAAACCTCAGACAATCTTCATAAATTCTGTGAGTGGTGAGAAGTTTAACAAGTCGATAGGACTACAATTTATGAAATTTTCCATTCTTGCATGGGTATTTTTAAATATTTTACCCATGCAGAATTTTTCAGGTGGGTCTCCTCTTCAACAAGTGAAATTTCAATATTAATCAGTAGTTTTCTACTGATTCAAACTGGGAAAGTACAGTTACATCCAATTTCACTGTGATTCTTCATTTTAGACCTATAGGATACAAATCATTACATCGAGGTGCGACTGGGTCCCCTCGATAATGCATAATAGGCGATTGAAGTGTATAGCGGGGGAGGTCCTGACTTTTTTTGTCGCCTAAGGTGAGTCACCGAAGCGGAAATCCAAGTCGCGAACCCGATTCGCTTCTTCTCCCGGGGCTCTTGACGTGCTTCGCGATCGAGGGACGGGCCCTCTGCATGGGCGGTTTACTCGCTTATATGTGATTACACAGTACTTCCGGGGTGTCGAGTTGTTGCATTCGCACCGTTGCTCCTCAAAATTATCATCCCCAACGTTTATTCTACAAAGTATTCCCAAATACGATCTATAAATAAGTCTGGAACAGTTTATTCACACTCTTCAAATGTTTTCCCATTTCAAAATGGTCCAGAACTCTCATAGATCATCTACGGAAGTTTTAAAGAGGTAGAAAGGCACCAGTCATCTCGAAGGAAAACGATTAAAAAGGTCCCCCGTTAATGCGGGACATAGCTCCCGAACAATCCCGAATAAGCAGGTTCGAGTGTATATTCGTTTTTGGAATCTCTTTTTTCTTGTTTATTATATATTTTATTCTACTAATGATCTGTTTGTTTGTATGTTTTTTAAGATTGAGGAAAGAATGTCAATTGAAAAATATAAAACCTCGGATTGAGAACTCATTTTTTCGTCGAAAAAAGTTTTCTCCTTTGTTTTTCAAGTTTTCTTCTTCTTGGCGCGTTACTTTTCGAGGCAGAGCGTTTAATTGAGACGGATAACGTGGGCGTGAAAGATACAAGCCGCTCATCCCGCGCATCGGGCGTGAGAAATTTCTCTCTGGAGATGTATAACGCGTGGGCAACCGAGCGTCTCTTCGATCTATATACACGTACCATACGTATATATAATGCATCGCAATCGAGCAACCTTCGTCGCGGGAATTGGCAGATGCAGAAATTGTTAGATGCCGAATTAAACGGAAAACGAGATGAAACGTTGGAGAGCATTTTTTAAATAAATAATCACGGACAGAAGAAAATGTAGAGTTACGTCGAGTTGGACTCGATCTTTGACTAAGAGCAACAAAACAAAGCTGTAAAAAAATGATGCACGTTTATCGAAACGACCTTAATGGCTTGTATAATCGATAACTCGGATCGCGAAATTCAATCGGATTTCGAAATCATATGTACATACACTCGAGAACTGCATTTATTACAGCCCCTCGCAACACTTCAATCACGATGCACGCAAAACCGTATTATGAAAATGCGGACGCAATTCAGGCCAATCTTTCAACTGCAGCGCGGAGATGATGTTTGCTTGATAATAGGTCAATTCCTGATAGTCCATTCCCCCCCTAATCGTTTAACGTGGACATATAGTCATTCCTCATCGTTCGTTTTCAACACTCTGAAAATAATGTAAATAGAGAAAAAATTTTGATATGAAATGAGGGAGGAAATAATTGATATAAATCTTTCATATTTTACAAAAAATGTTAGTTGTGAAAAAAATTGGCAATTCAGAGAATTGAAAACGTTGAACTTGAAAATTCTGGTGATTTGATATAGATTCCAGTACAAGAAAAATTTGATGAATTTTATATTCTAACGCATGAATAATTTAGAATTCTGTTTTGACATGATTAAATACGACTCTTACAATGTATTGAGCTAAAGCATGTGTAACCCTGAAATTTCAAATCAAAGGGCCTTGATTTTAAAGTTTGTAAGAATTCATTACGAAATAGAAACAAGAAATTTGGAAACAGAAATTTTGAAATTATGTATATTAAAAATTAAATCCATCGAGAATTCTATAGGGTGTAATAAGAATCATTATAATCTTCATAAATCATTTAATTAAGAATCATTAAAATCTTTAGTCAAAAGTCGAATAAGTGAAAGCATGTACTGTAGAATTTTTATTCCCATTCGTACTATGGAAATTCAAATTTAAGGTAATTTTTTAGGTTTTAATTAAATGAATAAAAACATGATCATGCATATCTTGTAAATACATTGTTCATTTTACTGAAAATATCGATTTTTGTAGAATTATTCATAATCTTCAAAGTTGCGTGAGTTTTTTTCAATTTTCTAAGGATTTCCAAATTTCAGACATAAATACAAACTGTTAAAAATTTCTTTACTAATTCAAAATTTGGTCCACTTATCAATATTTTTCGTAATTTTTATAACTTTTTAAACAAGTTTTTCAGATATTGATTAATAAATAAAAATTATCATTATGAATATTTTGAAAAAATATCATTATAAACACTTTCTATGTATATCATAAATATTTTCTTCAATTTCTCGTTTTTTTCGAATTTTCAAGTGTCATTGACAATCTAGAAAATTTTTATTTTTTCCAATTTTTCAAAATTTTCTTAACTTCAACATTGTTACAAAACTTTCCGAATTTCATAAGAAATTCTCAACTAATTAAGATTTGTTGTACTTTTCACATCTTTATTCAAACTCTTGAGATTTTCATTGATAAAAGGGAAAAATATTATCATGCATATTTTGAATAAATATGATACGGAACATAACTTACTGAAAAAAAATACCATCTATAGTTAAAAGAATTTTTCAATTGTTATAATGACCGAAGATCTCCAAAGTCCCCATCGTTCCTTCATTTATTGAAAATTTTTAAAATTCCAAGCCTACTACAAATTCTTCAAAACTTTCTGAAGTTTCATGAAAATTTGTCCAACTGGATATGATTCTTTCTATTTCTCTAACACCCCAGATAGAAAAAGGCGTATAAATTATTACAGCATCATAACTGCATATGTTTGAGTAAGATTTGGCAATGTTGCATCAAAGATACGTTCATCATTCCACAATTATTTATGCATCAAAATCTGTCTCGAGTTTAGTAAAACATGCCTGAAGAAATATACTCAACATGTTTAAAAATTTGACTTTTTTACTATTCGAAATCAAAAGTCATTTGCAGTCAAATACACAAATGAGAAAATGTCTTTGCTTTCTAAATATGTGACAGTAAACTAAAAAGTATAATTATCTTCTGCAATACACAAAAACTTTTTTTTATATCATGACACAAACATCGAACAATCAGCCGTGTATAATGATATGACACCATATTTGACTCATCCTTAATTCTTTATACGACGACTGAAATATTTTTGCATGAGATTGTGCGATGATAGGGCAAAAATGTGTGATAGACGATTGCATTCCCGTTTCTCACGTAAATGCCCAATTATAGCGCAATCCGTTTGAACAAACCGTTTGTGGAATCATTTATCAAAGATACGACCGCAACATCGCGCAATATTTTATGAATCAGATTGAGCTATAATTGTCAATTTATTGATCTTAGATTGCGAAATCGACATTTTCGTTCAAATAGGTTGAAGTAATCTGCATTCATACGTCATATTGGCTGAATCAGATGGTCCGAAAATGGACTCCATCAGTTGCTATCTGAGCAGCACACATCCCAGATAGCAAAGGGGTAGAAATTATTGCAGCATCATGACTGCATATGTTTGAGTATGATTTGATAATGATGCAACATCGTGCAATATTTCATAAATCAGATTGAGCTGTAACTGTCAATTTATTGATCTTAGATTGCGAAATCGACATTCTCGTTCAAACATGAATTTTCCATGCATTTATGTATGTTTATGTTTATGTATTGTTCCAGGTGCGGAAAATCTGCGGTCGCGCGGAGCTGAAGACGGGCCCGGTGGAGGAGGCGTCGCCGTCTCCGGGGCCAGGAAGACGCGACGGAGTCTTTATAAGCGGCGCCGCGACGCCCTCGCACCGGCTGTACGTGCAGCTGGGCGAGTTCCTGGCCAACATCGTGCACTCTCGGGCGTTCTACGACAACCTCGCCGACTCCATCTGCGGCGAGTACCGGGACGACGAGTGCTGGAACGGCGAACGCGTCGGCGAGTGAGTCTCCTTTTTTCGTGTCCTCGTTTATTCTTCCCCGGGTTTTTCTTTCATCCATCGCCGCGGATATCGACGCCGCGGGCGACGTCCCACGCGAAAAGAAAGCCCGTCTGTACATGGTCCGTCCCGGAATTAATGCCGCCGCGATTGCGTCATTTTTCGTGCGATATTGTGCATTCGCCAGCCGCGCCGCCCGGGGCCAAAGCGTTTCACCGAAAGTGGAGCGGGGTGAATTGGACCGTCCTTTTTTTTTGAAAAATATCCGAGGCTCAAATGTCATTATCGTGGAATGAAAAAGTATTTGAGAGACTTTGAGTCTTCGAATTGAAGACCCCGGTCTCCAAGAGTCTCCGAATGAGTATCTCGTTGGGGAAAATGGGAGACTCAAATGATACTCTTGTTTGTCATTCACAGGAATGAAGTTATTGTTTGCTTGAGTGATTGGAACTTGTTTTGAGACTCGAGGTGTTCTTTAAGACTGAAACGATACTCTGACTTTTTATCCTGGCAAGTTGAGAGATGAAGAAGGCTTGAGTGGAGGATTAAAATTTCAGAATCGAAGATGGGTTTTTTGGGGATTTGTATTGCGACAGTAGTAATCTGATTCTGGATTTGGGGATCTTAGAGGCGATTGATCGTTTGAGAAACGTCGATTAAGAGAGAAGATTATGCAGTTGATCCTGCCGAGGGGATTTGCGATTTTATAGTGTCGAAATTGCGAGGTTCTTATGAAATCCAGAAATTCTCAGGGAGTATCGATGAACATATTTTAGTTATACTGAGTTATCAAAACTTACTGCAATTAAAAAAATTTGCTAAAGATTTTTTGAATTTTCGATATTCATTCGAATTTTTAAAATTATCAACCATTTCTGTACGATAAAACATTTTTTTTTAGTTTTTGAAAATTTTTCAAACATTACAGAGTTTTTGTAGTTTTGGAATTTTCACATTTTTTACAAACTACAAAATTTATAAACGTTTTCTGATATTCTAAAAATTTTTTGATTTTTATAGGAATATTGACAATCAACACTTTTTGATATTCTTTGATTTTTAGAATTTTTTTAAATTTCAGACCTGATAAAAACTATTTAAATTTTAGAAATTTTCGAAAACAACTCGTTAAAATTCTCTATATTTTTTATTATGTATTTCTAGTTTTTCACATTTCGTTGGAAAATTTTAAGAAAATAGTCATTTATATTTCGAAGAAATATTTTGTTGTACAACATCTACAAAGTTTATGAACATTACTCGAAATTCTACAGACTTTTCAATTTTTCAGAATTATTGACTATTTCTAGAATTGCTATCTGAATAGATTTCTGGTATTTTAATCAACTTTTGAGAAAACAGTTATTTTGGATTTCGATTATAATTACATCAGAAAACAACTCGAAATTTTCCATAAATTCTGAAATTTAGGAACACTTTATAATATTTTACAAATTTGCGGAATTTTTTAAAATTATTGCCAAGAACTCGAATCTTATCGATGTTTTTCATTTGAAAATTTTTCAAATATGAACATTATACAACCTATGAAAATTGCCCAATTTAAGAATGATGTAACTAATCCATGTAAATTATCTGTATATCCTTCAATACATTCCAAGTTTTCCAGATTTTTGTTCAAAAATGAAAAGAAAATATAATCTTATAGTCATTGATCTTTTAAAGGAATGTTTTCATGGACACCATCTACAAAATTTATAAACATTACTCAAAATTCCACAGATTGTTTAATTTTTCAGAATTATTGATTATTGATTTGATAATTAAATTTAATGCTCTAGAATATCAGTCTTATTATTGTTTTAAGTGCTTAATAAACTTTTAAAAAAACGATACTTTTGAATTTCGAGTGTCACATTAGAAAACAACTCTAAATTTTCTACAAACTTCGAAATTTATGAATATTTTTTGATACTATGAAAATTTCTCAGATTTTTTAAAACTATTGACAAATATAAATCTTTTTGATGTTTTTCATTTCAGAATTTTCGAAATTTCATTCTATTAAAATTTTTCAAATTCAAGAAAAATTTATCCGGTTATTTATATTTTTTGTATTTTTCAACATGTTTCAAGTTTTCCAGATCTTTGTTTGAACATTAAAACCAAATGTCTTTTATATTTAAATAAAAAGTTTTAAATGAACATTTTCTACAAAGTTAATAAGCATTTTGAAATTCTACAGATTTTCCAATTTTTCAGAATAAGACTATTGATTTGATAACAAAATTTGATGCTCTAGAATTTCAATCTTATTTCTTTATCAATATTCCAATAAACTTTTTGAAAAACAGTAGTTTTGAATTAAAATAGTTGCCACATTAGAGAACAATTCGAAAATTCTCGAATTTTTCGAATTTTTTAGAATTATTAACAAACTCAACTCCTTTTAATATCATTCCATTGAAAATTTTTTCAATTTCAAACATGATACAAACCATTACAATTCTTTAAATTCAGAAACATTTATCTAATATTAAATAAGATTTTTTTATTCTTCAATGCATTCAATTTTTTTAGATTTTTATTTAAAAATGGAATGAACATTCATTTATACTTTGAAAAAATATTTCAATGAACACTATCTACAAAGTTTACGAATATTACTCGGAATTCTGCAGATTTGATTTGCTAAGAAATCATAATGCCCTAGAATTTTATTCCAAATAGATTTCTAGTGTTAAGATTAATATGAAAAAAAAACTATTTAAAAAATCAGTTATTCCATAAAAAAATCCATATCAACATGCAAAAAATTAGAACAGTCTCAAAAACTCTTGAAAAAATCAGTTTTAAAAAATAACACAAATACCTACTATTTCCTGTATGTAAATGGATAAAATCAGAGTTTGAGCGTACTCCCGAACCTCATTTCCGGTCTTAATTGGCGAGAAAATTAATTTCCCAGATTTTCAAGAGGTGCGAAAAACCCGTATGCGAATATAGAGCCCAGCAGCGAAATCGAAGCACGTTTGAAATTCAGCTTGACGACTCTACGTGTACACAGAATAAGCGAGCGCGTTATAGTTGGCCGAGCTTTCAAGCCGAACAAAACTGCATTTCGCCCGGGTTTATGTATTTTTCAGTAAAATCCGACTCCGCCATTGTGACGATAAATGGAGTATTGTCGGTTTCAAAGCCAGAGTTTTTCTTTTTCGCTGAATTAATTACAGCGAAACGGGACTGGAAATACAGAAAGGACTAGTTCTCGTCTAATTTGGCTAATCAGTGATTGATTGTACTCGGACCTCCAGGTCGATGGGAAAGTTAATTACTCAAAGTCGAGTTGAGAAAAGAGTTAATTTTACTCCAGAGAAGTTTCTTTTACGGGGTTCGAAGTAAATGTAGTAATGGGTGAAAATATACTAAATGGCCACTGGTAATTCTATTTTTTTTTTTCTCTATCTTGCAATTCCATCGTGTTTGCACCGTGGCAAGAAAGAAAGTAATTGATAAGGACATTGCACATAGATTTTGTTAATTATTATGGTGTTCTGCTTTTTGATTAGATTTTCAATGAGTAGAGGTCATTTCGAGAATTCAACTTTGATAAAAGAAATTATTAAGAGTGACTTTCATAGCGTGAAATCGATACATTTTTTTGATCCTATTTAAAAAGCTGTAGCAAGATGGTAAATTACTCATTATAAAAGTCATTTTTAATTATTTCCGTTCCGGCGTTCTAAACTCATCAAGATATTGAAAAAAAATTCTTTTTAAGTTTAAAGCAAATCGGATATGATCCACACATGCCACAAAACGACTAAAATTTTAAATTAGATATACATGTAATTTTTCATACATTTTTTTCAAAAATTCATATCTTGCGGAAAAATTGGGATAAATGTTTGAAACTTGACATAATTTGAATGTATTTTACTATACTGTAACGTTCAAGACCAATTTTTTCATGAATTTTATATTGCTGTTATCTATGTCTTAAAAGCACCGAAAAAAAAATAAACAAGTACTTTTTCGGTACTTGTAAAACATGGATAACAGCGATAGAAAACTGCAGGAAAATTTGGTCTTGAACGTCACATTGCACGCTCAAACTATGCCAAGTTTCAAACATTTATCGCAAGTTTTTCACAAAATAGGAATTTTTTAAGAAAACGTATGAAAAATTACATGTAAATCCCATTAAAAACTTCATTTTGTGGCACGTGTCAATCATGCCCGATTTGCTTCAAACTTTACAAAAAAATGTAAAAAAAAAATGAGAGGATTTTTCAGCAAAGAGTGTCTATAAAGGTTTTCATTCCCTTTGATGTTTTTGGTACTTTTTCAGTTTTTCTACGAATTGAAAGACTGTTCACTATGTCTGAAACTATTCGTATTTTTCGGGATGTATAAAATGTTGCAGAATTTTCTAGTATTTTTTATATATTTCTAGCATTTTAAATTGTTATACATATAGATTTCGAGAATTTAAAGCTCTTAAATTCGAAGTTCATTAAATTTTTCAAGTTTCAAAGGATTTTTCAGAAAACTGTGTGTTGATAGATTTCAATTTTTTTTTCGTATTTTTCATACTTCTTCGGTTTTTCCAGGATTTGAAGAATCTTTCAGTGTTTTCATCTTCTTCAATATAAATTTCGGGAATGATGCTCTAGTTTTCAACATTGTAAAGACTCTTATTATTTGATATATTTGCTGGTAATTTTTAATATATATTTTTTTTTGTATTTTCTAGTATTTAAAGAATGTTGTAAAGTTTTTTTTTGGTTTCTTAAATATGTTTTGCAAAAAGATGTATTTAAAAGTTCTGATTTTCCAGAAAGTAGTTTCTTCATTGATTGAGAATGTTGTCAATATTTTTTTAATTTTTCCAAGACTTGAAAGATTTGAAAAATTTTCTGGTATTTTACAGTACTTCTGTAAACATATAATTTTTAAATTCAATACTCGAGGGATTAAAATTTGTTGATTCCTGGAATTACATAATTTTTTGAAGTTTCTAATAGCAATTATAAGTTACTAATTGAAACCTTGTATTTTTAGTATTTTTCATATTTTATTAAATTGCGTAAGGATCACTGGTATGATTTATAGATTTTCAAAATCGTGCTATGGATCTTAAATATTTTCACGCGGATTTCTAAAATTCAATGCCTCGAATTGTGAAAGTTTCTAATAAACTGTGAAAAAGCATATTCTTCGTCAATATTTCTTGACAAATAACTAATATTTCGCTCTGTTCCATTCAAAAATATGAATATATATATTTTCTATCCGAAAATAAGGAAGTTAAAAATTACTGACATCTCAGTTTCAGAACATCTCTCAAAAAGTAATAAATATTTCTTAAAATTCATGAGACTGATAAAAGTAACGGTATTTTCTTCTTTCGTTACCAAATAAAAGTAACTTGTTCCCATTATCGTTACAGAACAAAGTGTAGCGTTTCAGAGTAACGCGTTACTTCCGAAACCTTCCATTTTTCGATTATCATCCTCATGTTCTCGACATTGACACGCGTAAGGGTTGAAAACAATAATTTAGGAAAGAAGTTGTAAGATTCGCGTGGGAAATCGAGTCCGCGACCTCATTAAAATTCATCGGGAGCGGGCGAACCCGCGGGAGATAACGAGCTTTTTTCCATTAATGCGTCGACGAGATATACGTGTCAAGGACGCGATTACCCATGCGCGCACAAAAAATTCACGAGCTGACGCGAGAGCTTTTTTGCCGCAGTTTGTCTCGGAAATGGCTGAAGGGGGAGAAAAGACGTGGCGTTTGTTGGCAAAAGCGACCATGCATTGGAGCTTGCACGGGGTCGAAGCTGGCCTGAGCGGCGCCGGCAAAGAGTCTTTGGCAGACTCTTTGGCGGCGGCCAGTTCTGGCGTCCCAACGGCTGCGCCGCGAAATCTCGATCCCCACCAATTTCGCAGATTCCGTTCTTATTCTTCCTCCTCGCGGACCGTAAAAATACGAGGCGATTTTTCCGCCCGAGGGTAGTATCAAACGAGCGGAAATTTACGGCCATTGGGCGTGTTTAGAACTGATTTTTATGCATGGGTTTTACAAAAGTACATGGATTTTGTCTTGGGTTGTTTTTTTATCAAAAATTCCATTGTTAGATTGAACTATCTGAATCTTGAACGATGGAATACCAATTATCAAGTTCTGCGACGCTTTCGTCAGCCGCCATTTTGTCGCTGATAGTCGCCATTTCATCGCTACACTTAGCTGCCACGTGGCCCCCCAGCTTTTTATTTCAAGTCCCATTACCTTTCTAATTTACTTATTTATTTCGTTATTTAAACGAGTTCTGGTGGAATAACAATGGCTAGAGCTATTAAAAATATGTTTGTTAAAAAGTGTAGTATATATTTTACATTCCGATAGGCACAAGTACTTATTATTAAGTACTCCGAAATTGGCTAATTAACCAAGTCATTGGAATAGATTACAATGCATTTTAGAAGACTGTCAAGTTATTAGGAATAATGAACAAAACAAATTACAAAACCAGAAGCCGTGAATTTCCCACAGTGACCCTTTGCCCCTTTGCTCCAATAACGGAAGTAGCTTGAAATAAGATGAACCTTTTCCACCTCGTATTATATTTTTACCTCGCTTATCGATCTTTCCTCGCGCGTTTCGATTTACAAGTGTCGCCATTGCTCGAATTCTCTCGCAATATGATACTTTTTGTGATTCAGATACGGGCAAACCGTGGTAGACGCGAGCCTCACAGCCCAGAGGTACAATCCGGAACTAGCATTTTCGGCATCCGCCGGAAGTGGCAACGCCAACACGAGTGCGAGCGTGCTGATCGACCAGTTGCGGCACATCAATCAGGCAAGTTTTCCTTGCAAAATCCTGATTTTTCAGGATAAAAAGGGTTTTGCAAGAGATGGAGTCTACCTTTACTCGAAAATCGATTCAATTTTCTAAATGGAACGACTTGTTGGGTACACCGTTTGGATAATATATTTAACAAATGGATTGATCAACTGATCTGCCTATTGGATCTAGCAAATGGTTCACGTAATGAATGAGATTCGATTGATCCATTCGGTAAACCATTTGTCTGACCCAGTAGGTAAACTAATTGATTATATACAAATATCGGATCCATCTTCGTCCAACTCAACTCTGTTCTCTAGTTCGTATTGTATTATAGCTTTTTTTATAAATCTCTTTTCAATCTGCAGATTGTGCAGGCCCAATTGGCATTGGCTCCAGACAGCAGCAGTGTTTTGCTTTCGGATGAAGCTTTCGAAAGCTCAGGAAGTGGAGATAGGTCCGTATATCGTAAAAATGGCAGCGACTCCGCCGAAGGCGACGATGAAGATCGCGGTTGCGTCGACTGCGAGGACGATGGCGACGAAGCCTCGGGTTCAGGCATGAACCCCAAATCCTCTGGCAAAGGCCAAAGTAAGTTTGAGTTAGAATATCATGCATCTCCTTTTTCTAAATAAAAGAGTACAAAATCCACTGCCAAGAAGAGAGTTTTAGTACCCGAAATTCCACTCTTCAATGCTAGTTTCTTTTTCAGAGCCAGCCCTGAACGTGAATACCGACAGCACAACGCCCGCAGCAGGTTCTGCGACGCTTTCGTCGGCCGCCATTTTGTCGCCGCTGCTGATAGTCGCCATTTCATCGCTACACCTAGCTGCCACGTGGCCCCCCAGCTTTTTATTTTAAGTCCCATTACCTTTCTAATCTATTTATTTATTTCGTCATTTAAACAAACGACCGCAAGCGTGATATCGAAGAGAAGCATTTAAATTATTTTTGCACCAATTTACGATACCTATGGATATGAAAGAAAGAGAGCCGATTATGATCGCGACGATTAAATCGAAGCTCTAATACAACACTGGAGGGATCTATTTAATATTATTAAAATTGTCTGATAACTGCAGAAAGTCTTGGAATCTCGAATCAATACATAAATCCTGCAATTTTGATAATGCGATTTTCGTATCAAAGGGCAAAAACGAGTGTATTCACGAGTGCCAAGTTTTGCGCACGAGCGAAGCGAGTGATCATTTCAAAACATTCTACAGTATCGAACAGCTTCTAATGGTGTCGAATAGACTTCCCAAAGTGTAATAACCGCGGCTGCAATAATAGGCATTCACGAATCCGAAATAGCTGCGTCTCTGACGAAAAACAAAATATTCAGGGACCGCTTTTTTTTGTTGCCAGGGCGGATTTTTCGACCCCGCGTACCTACTATATACGTATAGCTAGATTTTGTAGAAAACGCTGATGTTGTATATTTATATTTATTTCCAAATCACTTATTTATGCACTCGTCTTGCGCGTGTGTTGTGTGACAGATACCGACGAGCGATGAAAAACAAAGTAGCGTGATTGTGGGTGTGCGCGCGTGTACATAGAAATTGATTATTTATAATTATATCCGGCGTAGCTTGTAACGAATTATTTTCACGGTTGTTTGAACTAACGAAGGAGGGAAAAGTGGTGATAATGACGGTGATAATTGTCGTTCGCGGGTCTTGCTTGCCTTCAAATGTTCAAAAATTTTTCCTGGGTTGCACGTTCATTTCAAGTCAGCATAACCTGTTTTGATCATTTTTGTGATTTTGAAGGTATGTGAGAATCTGTGAATGATGATTGGGGAGGGGTTTGTTGATGAAAACGGCCGTAAGAAGCGTATTATTTGTATTCATGTCTTCCTGCGATTTCGGGCAACGAGAACGAAAAGAGTATTTTTGCTAACTCAAGATCGAGGGGCAAAAGGGCGCTGAGCGTCATGATCAAACATGAAAATGACTTGATTCTGAAAAAGATTTTTGAAAATTGAATTCTAGAGAGTACTACATATATCAGTTACTTGTGTAGAGGTAAAAATTTCATCGAAATATACAAAATTCCTTTAGAAATCTTGGAAATGAATTTTGGAAAGTGAAAGGCGGTCTCCCCGAGTCCGCGAGCCAACGTGATTGGTTGGCGTTGGCTCACGGACGAGGCGTTTCTCTGTGTGCGTAGCTGATGATCAGCGCCCGGTAGTCCCATTTTTCGAAGCCTACTATATACGTTCGGCGAACATACGTCTGTGATTATTAAAACTAATAACCGTGATTGCTTGAACAATGTTTTTTTTTCCCATCGTTTTTGAGGTGAGACAAAAAGACGCGACTCATTTTTCTTCTAATAAGAATCGAGTGAAAATAGCCACTTCACGACTGTGCCATAATTTTCCGAAGTAGGCGATTTTCGGGAATCTAGAAATGAAATGTCGGCACAATGGTTTTCTTTTTTTCCCCCTGATAAATTTCAAAAAGGATCCTTTCATTTTGCCTTATCTCAACGCGATGTTTCAACTTGCGAAGTGAAGCTTGCGTAAAAACGAAAGAGAATATCACTACACGATCGATCGATCGGTGCTACTGAAAAATAAAATATCAATCGATCGACCGCGGCGAGAAACCGCAAAAGACACCGGTAAATGATACGATTTCTCGAAGCGTTTGTATATAATACACGTACGATAAACATATACATAGTTACCCAAGTCGATTGCGTATTCATCGAGCACGTATTTTTAATTTCTCATAGTCACGCCAAGAAAAATCGTCGTCTACTTACGAGGCGATTTTTTCATGGCAAAAAGTGGAAATGTGGACTATAGAGCATAGTATAGTGGCTTAGGGATATTTCAGGATGAGGATTTTTCCGTGCCATAGCCGGGATTCGAACCCAGGACCTCGAGAAACATGAATCCATGAGGTTTTGCCACTAGACCAAAGGTATCCATTTTCACAAGAGGTTCGTGGGATCTGAATTGGCCAAACAAATTCTGTTACGCTCCAACTATACTTGTTCTATGGTGCGCGTTTCCACGATTGATCGTTATTTTGATCTTCGATTTATTATTATTGTCGTTTTACGAATGGGCCTAGTAATTCCGGGACTTGAAAATTTTATTTTCCATTTTTTCTTCTAATTTTTGACCCTCTTTAAGAAGCTGTGAGATTAATTTTTTACCCTGTAAAGAGATTCAAAAAAAAAAAAAAAAAAAAAAAAAAAAAAATTGAAATTGATTGCGTTTGAATACTCGAGAGCAGGGCCCATTTGATTGCTTTTTTTGTAAAGTCTGTCGCGATTGAGGCCCACTGCCGTGCATTGTCTTTCATTTTCTCGAGTTTCCCATGACGTGTTCAACTCAAAAAAACGTCGTTCGCATCTCGCCAATGTAACCACTACGAAAGCACACCGATTTTATGACTGTTGAACTCTGAAGTAACAAAAGTTGACTGTATATAAAGAAAATTTATGGAGGTATGAGAAAATGTATGAAAAAAGATTTATGGGAGCTGGATACATGCCACCTCGAGTTACTGAACAAAAGTGTAAGCCAAAGAGCAATTCACCCTCGGGATGAACGAGTTCAAAGTTTTTAAATCGATACGGAATCTGGTTCAGAAGTAGAATCAAGCTGGAAAAAGCAAAATTTTTTTTTTTTAAACAGCACTTTAAACATGGACATTCATTTAATAATGATTTTAAACTTTTGTTTCTCAAATTCCCGCCAGAACTTTGATTTTCATAATGTCTTCGCTGACAATTAGGAGCTGCCAACCGTTGAAATAACTACAAAGCTCCGTATCTTCGATTTCGAAATCTGACTGAATCCGAGAGTGAATCACTCCTCGGCATACGCAAATGATCTTTCACGTTGAATGTTTATCAGAATTTAAAGAGCCAGTTGACGCGTCACAGTGATACGCCTAATCGTGAAAACTCGCGCGACTATGTAAACAGAAAATTGTTTGCGAATAAAGTATAATGCGACAATTACCGAAATATTTTATTCAATGACCTCTGTACATTTACTCCTAATACTTGTTTTTTACTCTTTCTCGAGTCTCTCTCTTGTCGTTCTATATACAAAGGCGAACTTGCATTTTCACAACCACATCTCACTATTGCCGGTTTTCAATCTTATTCGTTAAAGTTAGTCGCTCGTGGGTAGACCAGTTAAGCCGGTTCTGCCTTTTAAGGGGTGGCAGGTCGGTAAGGCAGGCTGGTGTATATAAAGCAGAAAGGCACTACTGTCGGTAAAACAGCGGTCGGTACGATTCAACAACAAAAAATGTACCAAGCCCCTCCGACATTTTCACTTCAGGACAAAAAACCCTCAAGGATCTTAACGAAATTCTCGATTCCATCGAGATAATTCGTATCCACGGAATCGTCCTCGGCGGGAAAAACGTGGATGAAGTCGATCATGTTCACCCTGGTCCATTCTCCTCTACCGTCGTCTGTGCAGCTGAGCTCGGCCAAAAGCGTCGCGTAATCTTCCTTCATTTGTGCCATGTCCAAATCGAAATTGTTCTCGAAGGAGTGCGTTCGGCAAAGTTTTCCGGTTTCTCGAAAACTTGGGCTCGGTTTTTTCACCTGTGAATCACCGTGGCTTTCTGTGCTGTTGAGGCTTATGCTGCGCTCGAGTTTTTGGAGCTTTGAGATGGCTTCTTTGGAAGACTGTGGGTATGATGAAGGCAGAGTGCTGGACGATTCGTTGCTTCCCTGATTTAAAATCGGTTTGTTTGAAAAAAATGTAATCCGTAAAATGATCCCTGTGGAAAATCTTGTAATTCATGAATTACAGACTATTACAACCGATTGTACCAGCTGATCAGCCAGATCGTTTCATTCGAATAATTACCAAAATCGCAGTGTTAGAGTTGAAGTTTTATATGGATTATTCATAATTGTAATCACTGAAAGTACATTTGATGATTTGGATGCCGGAAAAATATAAATTTTATATTTCGCGCCAAGAAATGATCGGGTGTATCAGCTGGTGGAATAGGGATCTACCCTGCCGGTCGTAATAGTTTTGTGATTCATGAATTACAGACTATTACAAGATTTCCCACAGGGTTGGTAAGGCAGGGTAATGTCGGTAACGTAAATATAAGGTAAAAAATCATACAAATTTAGGAAAATTGTGTACTAGTGGTCTATTATACTTACCTCGCCAGTATTGATCTGTTTTACCGACATTGCACTACTTTACCGACATATGCCAGTTTCAAGGTTACAGTGGTTCAGAACCTGTCTTGCTAAACTACTGACAGTCCAAAAAACATGAATTCGAACATTCTACGATTTTTAGCAGATTTATCTGTGAAATTTACCTGAAACAAAGTCGGATAAGAAAACACCTGACTCGTGTTGACGGGGGTGCTGGGTCTTGAAGTTGAACGTCGTTGTTCTTCTTCGTTGGAATTTCTGATAACTCGACGTAGATGCTTGGCATCGTAGGCGATCAAAAGTGATGTTGAATAAAAACGGTACTTTTTTTGAGTACGAGCGAAGGCCGAGATTTTCCATAAATCTGATAGTAGTTTCATAACGAGTTCTCGGCATGGAGGTTTTCCCGGTGACGCGTTTAGAAATATTTCAATTGCTGGAAGAGGAATAGAGTTTCAATGATTCAGAATAAAGCAATTTTGCGATTTGAAGCCACGAATCGTTCTGATAGCATCTTGATTTTAATACAAGCATTGTCCTTATTGAAAATTTAGTACTCGTTAGTAGAGCAGCTAGGCTGGCTCTGCCCAACTTATCTTTCGTCCTTTCGTTGGGCAGAACTAGCCTTGCTGCTCTACTATAGTTTATTTTCTTGCTGCACATTTTATTTGGTGATAAAAAATATTTGTCAGGAACTTTGTTCTTTTCTTTTGAGCTCACCTTCAACAACCGTTTTAGAGTTCAATTTTTTGCCATAATCTTTGCCAAACTTGTTCAATTGGCCTGATGGCAGCTGATAAACTTGAAATCCAGGAATGCAGAAACCAAAAGCTTCTTTCGACTCAGCGTACTTGGCATTCTCGTCGGATATTTTTTCAGGACTCGCCAAAGGGTCCCACGTCCTTTTGCCAATTTTCACGTCCATTACGCAAGGCTCTGACATTCCCTCGGTGATGTTTTTTAACTCCAGGAATTTCAATTCTAGAATAATTTTTACGCAAAATGTAAGTGATTGGTCGAAAATACTTTTCTTAGGTGAAAATTACGAAAAATTGAGAATTGTGAGGAAAATTTTGAAAATTTTTTTGGGGGTTTAAGTATTTCAGAAAATACTTGAAATAAGCAGAGTTCACTCACGTTTGTTCATTATACATATTTCCCTTAATCCGTAAAAAGTCGGGGTATGTTGCCGTAGTTCTTGCATTATTGGATCGATCGTGTATTGGAGGCTTTTGTAAAATTCAATTTCCTTTTCGCCATTTTTTTTTGCTGGCTTCAAAACGTGGCCATTTTCGTGTAGCAACATACCTTTTCAAGAAATGAAAAATTTTTGTAAGGACTTTCATAGCCTTCTATTTTTGTTTTTTGAGGACCTTCGAATATTTGATAAAATACGAAAACTCCGAAGATTTCGATGTACATGATAAAGTTTTTCAACTGCTGAGTTTTTTTGAATAAATTTTTTTCTTTGATAAGAAATAAATGTAACGCCTAATAGATCTGTGACGGAGGAATTTTTTTTATGACAAAACGAAAGATCAGTAAAATGATAAAATATCAATGTTTTCATGAATATTTCAAAAATTCTTTTTATCATACAGTACGAATTTATTTGAAACCTAAGTATCTTGAGTTGAATGACTGTAAAATAATCATAAGTTGCTATTTAAGTATACTTGCATGAACAAAACGATTTTTACTTGATAAACAAATTCAAGTTCAAAAACAAGTCAACGAATATTTTTGGTTGACTTGAGTGTAAAAAACTTATCAGTCCACAAAATACATGTAATTAACTTGCAAGTGCTCCTGGATGAAAAAAAAAAAACCAGTTTTGTTCATTAAAAAACATTTGCATTAATGGAAAATATAGATGGAAAAAAAGATAGTGCTCGAATGAATCACTGAAAATTTCTTGTTGATTTCATATAAATTTAATCCAGTCATGAAATAGTGTATGTAATTAGCATAAATTATCTAGAAATGATTTATTTTGTAAGCAAAAAAACGTGTTTTCTCAATTTAGGCATGTAATAATATTTCTTTTGATATGAACATTGAAATTCTAGAACGTTCAGAAACTCGAAGGTTTTAAAGTGTGGAATAAAAAACTACGAATTTCATAGATGAATTCTAGTTGAGAAGTTTTGAACACCGAATTTTTCGATCGATTAAGAAAGTTTTACGAAAGCTCTAAAATATTCTCAACATGATTTTCGAAGATATTCAATTTTAAAACTTAATTAGAATACAAACGTTTCAAGCCACAAATTTTTGTTTGAATTCGAATTGTACTATGAATCAGGAAATTCACAAAAAAGTCCCAAAAGTTGAAAAAAAAATTAAAAAATCAGAAAGGGTCTAAGATTCTTAACTTACAAAATTTCTAATCCATTAGACCTTATGAAAGCCTTCCAAGAAACTGAAATTTCTCATAAAGGATTGATCGAAAAATTGTTATAAGGTTTTTTCTTATGAGATTTTATCAAATACATTCTTATAAGAAATTTTAGTTTCTTATAAGGTTTTTATAAGGTCACCTTATAAGAAATCGAATTCTTCGAAGGTTTCTATAAGGTGCATCTTATAAGAAATTTCATTTTCTTGAGAGGTTTTCATAAGGATCAAAATTACCAAGGTCCTTGTTAGGATTTCATAAGGTAACCTTATAAGGTTATTGTAATATTCAGGATTACAATGTTTGACTTTTTTTCAGATGTATACATTCTTGAGAGAAATTTTAGGTTCTTATAAGGTTTGCGTGAGGTGCATCTTGCAAGAATTTGAATTATTATAAAAAATTTCGCTTTCTCATGAGGTTATTATGAAGATCAAAATTACTAGAGTAAGAATCATCACAACAAAGTATGTTTACTACTATGTATATCATTTGACAATATTTACTGTATATTATGACGAAAAATGCGATAATATTTTCTGACTGATTCCACAGTGAAATACAGTCTTGCAATAATCGCTATATTTTTTTCTCAGTGTGAAAGAATTTCCCATATAAGGTTGTTTAAATCCTTTTGAAAGATTTATCCTACTTTACAAGGATTTCGCGAGAATTTTATAAGGTCACCGTATTACAAGAGTTTTATCAAGTATCCCTATAATGTCACCTTCCACGGTTTGTCATAAGGTTCAAAATCACTATGATCGAAAATTCGTTATCCCTAACTGAACCAGCCCAGGGGTAGCAACCTCAAAATTCAAAAATTCAAACTGCACCATCAAAAAACCCCGAAATACCATAGAAGATGCTCAAAAATACCAAAACTACCCCCGAAAACGATCTTCACCTATCGTATTCTTCTTGCTGTCGAACGGATGGCCCGCAACTTGGGTTTCCAGCCAAGTTATTCCCTCGGGCAGCAATCTCCTCTCGTGCTCGATCCGTTTGCCCGCGTCGTGCGTCATCATATCTTACTTGTCCAAGTACTTAGCAGCTCACACTTGAAAGCAACTCACACCGCGTCGCTCCGTTCCTTCGCGCCGACTAAAAATGCCCGAAAAACCCACTCACCTCGCAGCGCTACAATACCCTTATCGCCCATTATCGTTATTTATCTCGCATTAGTGGCATAACTGACGATACAATTGCGCTCATTGTACAAATCACTCGCATTGTTTGCCTATCTTACGACCCGATAAAAACTCCGCATCAGGAATTGATTCATCATTAAAAAACGAACGCTCACTCATTCTCCATAAACAGTACAAATCAGGCAATCATTTTCCCATTTATTTCGTAATTATCTCGAAAGGTTTCATGCTAAATCATCATTTTCTGTTTTTCAACGCGTCAACGACTCGAGATCAATTAACGGCGATCTCGATTGTGATGATCCAAATGATCCATAATTTCAAAGCGGCGAAAGCACGTGATTAGAAGCGTGAGTCACGCACGTGACACTGTTATTCGCAAATATGTATGTAAACGAGTCATGACTGTATGAGTGCACAGCAAATTTAAACTTTGAAATTTTTAATTTTTTATAGGGAGAGACACTAGAAAACGGGCGTTTTTCGACCGCGCACTCTTTTCGACGGGCTTGTTCGCGACCTTGGGAGATTTGGCAAGTTTGTATCAGGGATTAGCTTCTGCTATTTTGTTGTGTGACATAACCTAGACTAGGGTTTTGCGCATGCGGTTAGAACGTTTAGAAGCAACGATCGTGGCAAGCCTGAAAAAAGGAGACGATGAAAATAATCGTTACTGGGCAGAGGCGTAGACAGGGGAGATTTTTATCAAATTCTGTTGCTACTTACTTTATTTTGTAAAATTTTAATTTTTTGGTCCGTAGGGTTAGTGAAAATCAATTAAATATACGAGGAAATTGATAAAAAAGAGCATTGATAAATTATCTCATATTAATATTACTTGTAATTGTAAAGTTATTATAATTCATTAACATTCTCGTAATTAGTAATTCAATGAACACAAATATATGTATTTGGATTTGTTTATCATACATATTATTATATTTATAAGACGATATTCATTGTAGTTATATGTATACGAAAGAAGTTTAATCACTTCACGTGTATGGTGAGACATGAGAAGTTTCACTTTCTAGTGAACCATTATTAGAAGTTCTAATCTAAATCTATTGTGAGAGACATAGGAAGTTTTACTTTATAGTGGGCCATTGGAAGTTTCACATATGATTTATAAAGTATCACTCGATTGTCCACTATAAGAATTACTTTTATGTGCCTCTGGTATAGAAAACTCGTTTCTTCTCCAGTTCAAAATCTCTAAACTTCGTAAACTAAAAAAAATCTCTAAACAAGTTTCACTTTATATCGATGGTAAAACAGGGAGTTTCACTCCCATTGTCGACCGTGAGAAGTATTTTTTTCGTTATAAATAGTATGGTGAGACATAAGAAGTTTCACTGCATATCTATGGTGAGACGTAAGAAGTTTTACTTTATAGTGAAGCATTATTAGAAGTTTCACATGGGTTCTCAATATATTGTGAGATATAAGAAGTTTCACTTCATAAAGCTCATGAAAAGTTTCACTCAATTGTCACCCGTAAGAATAATTTTTTTTGTTATAAATAGTAAAGAGTTTCATGAAACAGGATCTTAAAAATTGCATTCGATTGTCCACCATAAGAACTCCTTTATTCACTATAAATAGCTATAGCTCACTATAAAGTGAAACTTCTCATGTCTTCACATTGATATCAAGTGAAACTTCTTACGTCTCACTATAGATAGTCAGACTGGCATGGCTGAGGTGGTGTTGACGGTGGTCTAGTTTTTTTATTATTTTAAGAAGTTATATTTATTTATTCATACATTATTATGTTTGCTATAAATATTATGTTATTAATGTTCATGTTTATGTTTATTGTGTATATATTTATTTTTTCTCTGTATAATAAAAATACTTGACAGCCGTGTCAGTCTACCTATTAATGGTGAGACATGAGATGTTTCGCTTTATATCTAATATATAATGAGATATAAGAAGTTTCATCTGGGATTTAGATCTATGATGAAACAAGTTTCACTTTATAGTGGAAACTTCTAATGGCCCGGTATGAAGTGAAACTTCTTATAACCCACTATAAAGTAAAACTTCTTGTCTCGTATCATAGATCTATATCTAATGTGAAACTCCTGATTGCCCACTATGAATTCATGTAATAGCTCTAGCTATTACGTGAAATCCAATAATGGAATAAACAACTCGCCAAACAGTAAAACTAGCCTTTTACGTCTACTTTCCGAAAATGTATACTTTTTTGCGATTGTAAAGAAGTTTATGAACGATTGAGCAATTTAAGAACAAAAAGTGAACTATCAAACAATTTTTTCCAATTTTGTACAGTAAAATCTATAAGCATGAAAAATGAACCGGATTTTATGAAAAAAAAAAAGTTCGCTATGCCTGGCCGATTTTCAAGTAGAAGAATAAAAAATGTGAAAGCTAGGTACTGTTAGATAACAACAGTAAACGAAATTTTACTTTTTGTAGGGTAATTAGGTATTTGTTTATATATTTTTTTACATTACCAAAAAAGTGTTCATTTTCACAAAAAAGACGTGAAATGCTACTTTTAATTACATATTTAGCGAGTTTTTCATCCGACAGATGGATTTCGAAAAAAATCTTGTAATTCTGCAGGTTTGAAATTTTAAAAAAATCATTATTATTCGAAAAATTGAACTCAAAAACAAAACAAAAAAACACTTCTCAAATTTTTTTTGATTAAGATTGAAAAAAAAATATGTTTGAACGAAATCTTCTTTCAAGTTCAAATAATACCAAACTAGCAACTTACAGGTTTATTTTACCTCACTTTTACACCTCGCGAAAACTGAATTCGAATGCGCAGTTAGAGAAACTGAATATGAATAAATTGAATATTCATGGATAGTCTTGTTTCCAGAAAGCCAAGTAGTTTTTTTATCAGCATTTAATCATTCAAATCTGAAATATCTTACCGCCATATATCTTTCGACCAATCACAAATTGTACACTCGCACGTAGACAAAACATCATATGTTTTCTGTCAATGCATAAGTTGAAAATTGAAAGAAACCGTTGACAGTTTGAATTGATTAAAAATAATCACGCGGGGACGGTCGGGATTCTAGTAATTTTGATCCTTGTAACGACCTTATAAAAAAATCAAATTATTTACAAGAATCCAATTTCTCCTAAGGTGACCTTATAAAAATCTTGTAATTTCTTATGAAGAATTGATCGAAATAATTTTGTAAGTTTTTTTTTTTCGTACGAGATTTTATGAAATACGAAAAAACAAGAAATCCATTGAATGCCCAGTAAACCAGTGAGCTCGCAGTGAGCTCACAGCGAGCTCACAATTTCCGCTTTTAGGTGAGTGAAAAGTGAGCTCACAGCGAGCTCACAGTAAGCTCACAGCGAGCATAAATAGAGATTTGTGCTTATTTTTAGTAAATACTGACAAATACCTAATACTTTTGGGCAGTCGATACCGTAAAAAGAGCTTGGATAGCACATAATCCATTTGTATTTTTCGTACTTTCATTTTCTAATTTTTTTCGATAGCTTGAGTCTTCATGTCCAATATTCCCTTTTTACATTCATTCTCCACTTAAATGATATTATGCAGAGGTAGGATTCCACTATCTCTGCATACCGTCAGATAGTCTACTATTTTACCTTTTTTTAAAATATTTGAAAATGAAAAATCAGTCACTTTAATATGAAGTAAATAAATTAAACCAAATTGAACTTTTGTTTTTTTCAATCAAACAAATGAATGTCTATTATCAATGTTGTGACACATTTAGCATAATTTTATAATTCTTTTTCTTTGTAGAAAATTTTTACGTTTTATAGAAATAATAACTTTTGATTTTTTTCCATAGAAATTCCAATTTTATCTATGCGTAATATCATTTAAGTGGAGAATGAATGTAGAAAGGGAATATTGGACATGAAGACTCAAGCTACCGAAAAAAATTAGAAAATGAAAGTACGAAAAATACAAATGGATTATGTGCTATCCAAGCTCTTTTTACGGTATCGACTGCCCAAAAGTATTAGGTATTTATCAGTATTTACTAAAAATAAACACAAATCTCTATTTATGCTCTCTGTGAGCTCGCTTTAAGCTCACTTTTCACTCACCTAAAAGCGGAAATTGTGAGCTCACAGTGAGTTCACATGTGAGCTCGCTATGAGCTCACTGCGAGCTCACTGGTTTACTGGGTGGTATAAATTATGTAAAATTAATTTTCAACAAAATTTATGAAAGTTCTAAAAAGTTTTCTATGATTTCAAATATATCGTTCATTATTTTCATAGATAAAAATCTAGTATTTTTCGTATTTTTTATTTTTCTCGTCTAACATATCTGATTGTGGGACAATGCATTCTAAAAATAAAAAAAAAGTCAGCCTGATTTTTTGTTAAAGTAATTACTTTTCCCCACCTAAGTAATCGTTTCTAGGACCGCCCCTGACTCTCACGTACACAAAAACTCATGTTCGCTGTAATGTATTAGTTGAAGAACGAAAAAAAGGTTGACAGTTTGAAACGGTTCGAATCGTTTAATAATAATTGCGCCAAGGACAATCGGAAGAACTTTTTTTTCGAAATCACGACAAGTGTTCGTAAGTAAGTTACGCGAATTTTTCAAGGTCGCGATTTGCGTGACCTTCTTTCTTTTGTCATTCATAACGCGTAGAATATGTGACAAATGCTTAGGTGTTTGTTTACATTTTGTGAAGACGTCGAAATGAATTAATCGTAAGAATATATTATCTAAGCAGGTTCAATTTAAGGTCTATTTTTTTACAATTATTATTTCAATATAATAGTTTGATTACTGATGCCAGTAATTCGAGAAAATAGGTATAAATTTTGGGTGAATTGTTCAGGGGCGTAATTAGTAATAAATTTTGAGAGGTCTCAATTTTTCGCGTTTTTGAGCATGAATTGGGGATTTTTCGACTTTTAAAAATTTAAGTATTTGCCCAAATTGAGAAGTAATATAAAAGTGTCATAAATTTATAAATTCTCAAATGGCATAAAAATTCATAAATTCCAAAAATTTGACATATTTCATATTAATTTTCAAAAAATAAGATCATCATGATGATATAAATATAATAATAGTATTATTAATAAAACAGTATAAATGTTATAATAAATATTTAAGGTATAATGAGCGCGTAAACAAAAATAAGGGAATGTTTGTGAAAAGTGAAAATATCGCAATTTGTCAATTAAACCCAACACAATGTGTACCTCAAGTTACAAGTATTTTGTCTACTTAGTTTTTGAGAAATGAAATTCAAGAATATGTGTCGATTAACATGTGTTCTTATGAAGGGAGTAGTATTTTCGTGCATAATTTAGGAAGGAATAAGAGAATTTTTCTAAAACTTTTCCAGGCTTCAAATTAGACATTTGCTATCAAGTTGAAATTCACAAAACCCATTTCCACTATTTAGTTTTTCTAAAAAATATTTTCGGATAACTGTCATTGGTCAATTTGATATTTAGCAATGTTGAATACTGCCATACGCAGTTGCTGTTGTGTATGGGATATGTATATAATAAAACAGGGTGATTTCCAGATCAAAAAAATATGTAAATATGGTATATTTGATGGGATGACAGACGGCTTTCACAACTTGGAGCCATATTCAGAGTATTTCACTGCTCATGATACCTTAAGGAGGAGGGGCTTCAATCAAAGCCCCGCCTTCCCGAATGGTGATTGGACGAAACTGAACTATTAATACTCGCTACTCAATGCTCGTAAAGTGTGATATTTCAATGGATATATTGGTAAATCCGAGCCAAAAATCAACACACCAGATGTGTTGTGTTTTGAAATGATTTATTATTCTCTTTTTTCTTAGCTTTTGACTAAATATCGAGCCCTCATCAGAGGTTTTAAAATGGTGTAATTCCGCTTCTTTATTTTTTAATTTATCTTCCATATTAATTTACAATTATACTCTTTTTCTCACTGAACAACCAAAACTTATGGGAGTCATGTTACTCCTTCCGAGGCCTGCGTATATATGTATAGTATTAAGTATTATAATTAATAATACTTAATATTATTTTCTTTTCAAAATAAGCCTTTGGAAGCAAGTTTATATTAACTATTGAATTATTAAATATGAATAGTTAATATCTGTTCAGTATTCATTATGTAAATAATTTTATGATATCAAATGTAGAATATTCTTATTTCCTAATTTTAATGATATCGTTCATAATATAATCATAGTATATAGTTTTCATTTTTTTATTGTGTCTCTGGGGAATTCGTAGATTTTTTTACTTGACTGTAAAATTTGACAGCGATATTTTGGAATATCTAGTTTCTTAATAATAGCTACAGGTGTATATGGGAACAATATACTTTTTCACTGCTGAATGATTTATTATGAATATCTGTATTTAGTTTTTGTCCACTGATTTTATTATTCTATCTAATTTTCAAAGTATTTCAACAATTTATTTTCAAGATTTTAAAGAAAATTGGTCATTGTTCGAGTATTTACTGTTTGAAGATTCTCATTATTATTGTATACTCGTATCTGTATTCAAAATTTTTTATATTTGTAATTGGTTTGATATTATTGTATAAAAAATATTCTTCTCTATATTTTGTTGAAAATAATAATTTTTTTTTACAATAATAGAGTTATCCCAGAAAAAGTCATTCAGCTTTCTGTGAAATTAGAAAGCAGAATTTTGATAACGATTATTTTTCAAAAATACATATGAAATACTTTTTATTTTGCAAATGCGTCATAAGAGTTTTGTTTAAGGTCGTATGAAGAAAAAAATTTTGTTTTTTGTAAAAACAGCATCGAATTCATAGTCTATTATTTCTTACTCTTTGAAGTACTTATTTCCTGTTTCTTTGCTCTAAAAAATCTTGAAATATTATGAATATAACATAAACATCATAATTATTATATATTTTATTTTTTATAATATAATCTTACAACGAGATGTATAGCATATTTTAAACATATTTAAAATTCTCAATTAAATACATCATCATAATTCATTAGATGTATGACATATTTTCTAATATTATTGTTCAGGCCAAAAACAATTATAATTGATGGGTATAACTTTAAAGTTTTTTAATTTTCAATTTATTATTTATTGATCTGTAGAGCACTTATTTTCTTGATAATCTTAATATATTATTATTGATTTGTTAATTCAAATTTTAAATTAAATAATTGTCATTAAAGGCTATAAAATACAATTGAAAATAGATATAGTGAAACTTTGTTAATTTTTGGTCTATCGTTTCTTTTAAAATAATATCAATCTATCATAAATATTATTATGTATTTTTTTATCGTATATTTTATTATTCAATTCATTATTATGATTAGAAAATTTTTAAATTTTAGTCACTGAAGCACGAATTTGTTTTTTTTTTTTTTTTAATTTGAAAATATGTGCGATTTATCATGAATATCATTATTATTATATATAAGTCCGAATTTTTTCTTTTTCTTACTTGGAAATTCAAAATTTTAACAATCTACTAAATTCATCTCAAATAAAAAGTGTAAAAAATCATGTACATTAAGGTAATGAAAAATATACACATCGAGCGATTCAGAAAAATTTCTTCAACTTTTTTTCTAGACTTGTGCATGAAAAAATACTCATTGCAAATTTTTTATGAAAACTCAGCTTACTTTATTTTTATAATAACACTCAACTGAAGAACGTTGTAATATTGTACAAAAGAACGGGGTATAAAGAACAATGGGGAGAAGTGAGGATTCGTTAGGCCGTCCATTTGAGGCATCTCGTGTCGAGGTGAGTTCCCAAGCACTTGACACTGCAGTACCTGGCGCCGCAGGGGATGCAAGTGTAGTTGCTCGGAAAACCGCACACCGCGCAGAAATGCCTTTCAGGGAATTTCGAGGGCATCGCCTGCGCCGTGCTGTAATTCACGTTTTCCTCGTTTTGGTTCAGATCCTCCTCGACTAGTTGGGCAAAAGTTTTGCGAAATCTTTGCTTGTAATATTCTGCTGGCCTCGTTTTTTTCCTTCGATTTGCGTTCCTTGTGTCCATTGAATCTTGGAATTTTGGCAATTTTTTGCTCATCACTGTAAAATGTGATGTTTTCAAATTCAGGTTATTTTACTGATTAAAAAAAAAAGCACTAGAGTACTTACCTAAGTCAGCGTGAGGGTCATCATGAAAATTATCCTGTTCCAAAGCCTCAAGGGCTTTTTTCTGTCTTCGCCTTCGAGTGGCGTCATCAAGAACACGCTTTTGATTCGCATCTTTTATCCTTCCAGATTCTCTAGCCGCCATTGTGATTTTTTTAATCTAAAATGTATGTTCTGCAATTGATTTCCTATTTTCTTTTTTACACTTTTTCTGCCAGAGGGAACGATATTTTGTCCATAAGATCGTCAACTTTCAACTGCAAAACCTCGATGATGTCAGAGGAAATGAATAAGTGTTTGTCGTCTAAATCTTGGATGATGAATTTTTTGTCCAGTGCTAAAGTTTCGTCCAAGTGTAGCAGAAATTGTTTCATAGCCTCATCGCTGAAATTACGAGTTGAATATTTGTTATAAAATGTTTTTTGAAAATGATGTAGCATGAAGTAAAAATATTTTTTCTTAAATCTTCCAGTGGGTCATCATCATTCCTTGGTTTTTTCTTTTCTTATTTTCAAATAATGAATCACTTTTCCGGGAAATTTTAGACAAATGACATTACTAGATAGTTCAAGAAAATGATTTCTAATCAAAATAATATTTCCTCCCACTACCAAGTAATGTACTATTACATGTAAAAACCTTTTCAAATATAATTTCTATCAATTTTTATTATTACTTGTTTTATAGACTACAGCAGAAAAAATGAGTCGCAAAGGTGTGCCAATGAGTGAAAAGCGACAAAGGATGTTGCAACTTTTCCACGAAAAGCGTGATTTTTTTACACTGAAGGAGCTTGAAAGAATTGCACCCAAGGAAAAAGGGATTGTCGCGCAATCCGTCAAAGATGTTTTGCAGTCTATGGTGGATGACGGAATGATTTGTACCGATAAAATTGGGCGTCTCATTTATTTTTGGTCTTTCCCAGGGCAAGTAATTTTATTTATTGTTTTCAAACAGTAATATCATTGCTAAATTTCTCTCAACACTAAAAGTTCAATTGTAAGTGAAATTTTCTTCCAGTTTTTTTAGTCATTTTTATTGAAAATAAAGATTTCCAGAAAATTGAATTTTTCTAAAACTAATATTATTTTTATCAACTGGATAAAACACAAGAACTAGCTCCATTTTAGTTGAAACAAAACTTTTCCTTTTTATAAGAGTGCAAAATTTTGTATATAGTTCCCAAAACACAATTTAGAGTATAAAAAAGGATTCAACATTTTAAAATACAATAATTCAATTACAGGCAAAACATCACAGCCTTAGAGTCAAAAATATCAGAAAACCGAAAGAAAATTGTGGAGTACGAATTTGAGAACGAGAAACTAAAGGAAGAAATTGAAAAAGAAAAGGTGATAGTTTTATATTTATTTTGAGAGTCAAAAAGATTTTTCACAAATCGTATATAGATTTTACAATTTTCGAAAAAAGAAAATACTTAAATGGTATGATATATTTTGAAAAATATTATTGCATTATTTAATATCCATTTTAACTTTCAACATTTTCTCATCAGTAACTTTAATCAAATGATTATTTTCTATTGACGGATTGTAAAAATCAGTAAATAATTTATTTATCTAAAATTTTATCACATACATTCTTATAAGAAATTTCAGTTTCTTATAAGGTTTTTATAAGGTTTTAAATCACTAGGGAATTTATTTTCAAAAAATTCAAATGGAATAAAATAATTTTGAGTATTTTAACACATCAGTAACATCTAAAAATTTGTTTTTGTGATTAAACAATTTCTTTGAACTCGTGAAAAAATTTTTAAATAATGAAATTGATGGCAAATAGCATAATAAATATGGAAAAATTCCAGTATATCTAAAATTATTCAACTAAATTGCCAAACCTGATGAAATAAATAGTAAACAATTGAAATAAATAAAATGAACAAAAATAATGATTCATCAATAATCAAATAAAAAATTTTTTTATCTTCATGAGAATAATCCTGAATTTTTCTGAAACAAAAATGTGTCTTTAAAAATTTATTATAAAAATATACATCGAAAATAAAATAAATACAGATGGGAAAAGAAAATACTGACGAAAGAGAAACACTTCTGGAGAAAATGGTCAGCTTGCAAACAATAGAAAATTCACTGAAGAAGCGAATTTCAGTATGCAGTGACATAGACCCCGACGCAATTGCCAAAATAAGTGAAAAAGCACAGGTTAGATGGAAATTTTTTTATTTACAATTTGCTGATAATCAGATATTTTGACCTATATTATTTGCAAACTGTCAACAAAATATTGTATCGTGAACTATGGAAATCGCCTTCATTGACGAAAAAATTAAACTCCTCAGCTCCGACTCGTATCATAACTCAAAAACAATCAATATCTATTTTCTGCCAAAAATACAAATATTCTATTAGATTATTTTCAGGAATACAAGGAAGCTGCAAATACATGGACTGACAACATTTATTCAGTGCAATCTTACTGCAAAAATAAATTCGGCACCGAAAGCAAAGACCTGAATAAACAATTTCGAATACCCGAAGATTTGGATTACGTCGAGTAGCGATAGAATTTTCGTATTTTGACGAGAAAATTGTACTTGTGTTTATTTACCATTCAACGAGAACTCCTTTCATTATATTTACCATGACTTATTTTATTCCCCGAGAACTGCGAAACGAAAAATCAAAAAATAGACGACCGATCGAAACACATGTAAACCAATGTAAACATGTAAATATTACAATCTTAGGCCGCCATTTTGATTTGCATTGTTCGGCAAAGGCGCCATTTTTTTCCGTTGCTGAACAATGGCCGCCATTTTTTATCCACATTCAAATGGCATTGTTCAGAAACTAGAATCTGCGTTTGGATTCTCAATTGTATCAAAAAATGAAATTAATTGAATAAAGACGAACGCAGTGTGAAATTTAATGTGTTTTTCGAAAATTTGTTTCGTGTTTTGAAGTATAGTGATTTAGATTTCTCGATTAGGTTTTTTATTAACATTTATTTTTATATTACAATCGTTTATTATTAAAGATTGACGTTAGATTTCAATAAAATACATATAATAAACCCAATCATTTGAAAACTAAAATAATTCAACTACAGAAATCAGGTAATCGGTGTCAGTATACTGATAGCTGACAGCGACCACCTGTAGCACATTTCCCCAGTGTTGCCAGATTAGAGATTTGATCCCTAGATTTAGGGATTTTCATGTGCTTCAGGGATGAATCTAGGGATAAGTTTAGGGATTTTGATCTGCTTCAGGGATGGATCTAGGGATAAAGGTTACATAGCTATATATTCAAGGATTTTTCATTTTTGTATGAAGAATTCGGTTGTTGGCTGGTTTTGTTAGAACGTGCCAACAAAATAAACGGGAAATCCCCAAATTGAGAAAAGGAAAATTTATACGTAGATCACATATGGATATGTGGATATGTCAAAACTAAAACAAATGAATGTTGAAAGTGATTGCGAGTTTAACATTTTTATATGTAAAAACGTTTTGGTCGAGAAATTGAAGTATTTTTCGAATTTTTGATCACATTGTACTATGAAATAATACTATAGAATAATTTCCAATACGATGCCTCCTGAAAAAAAGAAAGTGTATGATCAGCGTTATAAAAAAGCATGGGAAAACGTTCCGGAATTTAAAGGTCAGTGCCTAGAAAACATCTGATTTATTTCGCTTTTCCGTCTACATTTTGATTTTACGTTTTGGAAATCATAGTTTCTTTTCTCAACTACCCTAGCGGAACGGTGTCAACCGTGTTCTACCATATGAGGTTGATCATGGTTGTACTACCTAACCTTACCAAGTACTTGGTTGGTCTCGGTTGGCAAAAACATTGATTTTCAGTATCTTCGTTTTTTTAACAGTTTTATGTATTCCTATCGGTATTTACTAATAACTCATAATATTCGTACCGAAAAAACCCCGCGAAACAATTTGGTTTTTTACTGATTTGGATTTCTGTGATTTCGGGGATCAGGGACGTACAAATGTAAGGTGCCTTTGGCACCCTATAGCATTAAAATCAATTAAAATTTTACTTTTTTTTATGCAAAAGTAGCTTTATATTATTTTTTTTAAGAATTTGGCGCCAGTTTTTATGCACGATATAAATTTTTCGACCAAAAACAAAATTGCTGTCATGAAAATGTGGGACTCTGTCGGTACTGCAGGAGTTATATTTTACGTGATAAATATAAAAAGAAGAAATGCTGCATTGACGTTTCCAAAGTTCAACTTGATTTGATATTAGATTTATAAAACATAAAAAATTCAATTTTTCTTTATAAAACATTTATAACTTTAATATCATCTAATTACTATCTTATTTTACAATTGTCTTTGATGTTTGTTGATTGAATATTATTATCTAGTTACTGACGTTGTTTCATTAAAAAATGTTTGCATCGCAAGTATTTGGAAAGCAAATACGAGGGGAACACGATATTTATAATTTTCGTGCCACAAGGGCACCCTCAGCATATTGACACTATACTGATCCTTGATATCACAGAAATCCTAATTAGTAATAAACCAAATGGTTTCGCGGGGTTTTTTCGGTACGAATGTTAAGAGTTATTAGTAAATACCCATAGGAACACATAAAACCGTTAAAAGAACGAAGGTACTGAAAATCAATGTTTTTGCCAACCGAGACCAACCAAGTACAACCATGATCAACCTCATATGGTTGAACATGGTTGACACCGTTCCGCTAGGGATATCTCTCCCGTGCTCAGAAACCATAACCAATTTTTTAGACGCCGCCATGACCCTGTATTGGGCAATAATTATAATATAAGGCTAGGTTACACAATTTTTGCAGAACACAGGGTCGTTGCTGCGTCCGAAAAAATGAGGTCCGTCAAGCTGACTGTACACAAAAGAAAGTTGATTCGTGGAAAAACTATAATTGCCCAAAAATTTTAATTGCTGCCCAAAAATAGCCCATAATTAGCCCATTATTCTGATATATATATTATTATAATTTTCGATTAGTGTACAGCCAGCTTGACGGACGTGATAAAATGGTTTACTGGATACTAAAAGGCATCAAAGAGTGGGGCCTGAAAAAGGACCTAAGATTTACATTATGCAGTTTACGTACATGTAGCCCTTTTATGATATTGTAGGTTGGCTACGTTCTTGCCCTGGCAAAAACGCAAAAGCGATTTGTATCGTATGCAACAACAAGAAGCTCGTCGCACACAAAAAAGGGTTATTTGTTCATGCAAAATCAGCAGATCATGTCAAAAAATCCAAAGAACATGGCATCGTGAGCGTCTTGCCTAAAATGACGGATTACATCAAGCCATCAATAGATGAAAAGCGTAAATTTGCCGAATTAAAAATCTCAGTTTTTATAGCCGAACTTGCAGCGTTAACACCGTAGATCATTTTGGAGAACCGGTATCAAATTCAGATCCCACTTCAAACACCCTGTCTCAAATCAAAATTCATCGTACAAAATGCACAGGTATAAAAATCTTATAAAATGCTGTGAATTATAGTTAAATAATTGTTCTGTGAATAATTCCTCATTCGGCCAATGATAGTAAATGCACCATGAATATTCTTTAGCTATATTTGAAAAATTTTTTAGAATATTCTTGGTACATTTTTTGCCATCGGCTTTATGGGAAACTACTTAAGCGTAGAAATATTCTGGAAATATTTTGAAGAGTATGTAGCATACTTATAGAATATTTTATGTTATGGTACCAGGGTATGCATAATGGAAACAATTTCTATCTAAAGTAGAGTACAAAAAAGTAAAAGACTTCAAATATCGAAGGAACGTGAAATTGACAGATTCTTTACTGTACGTTTTTTATTTGATAGGGCTGATCCTCAATGTTTTGTCACCATGCTTTCTCAAAGAATTAGTAGAAGATATCGGAGATTCACACTTTTCTCTTATCATGGATGGCAGTACAACGGTGGATACCAAAAAGGTCATGTGTTTCATGATTCGTTATTTCAGCCAGAAAAAAACGTAGAGTTACCACTACATTTTATCGCTTGATTGAACTCAAATCTGGGACTGCAGCAAGTATAACAACAGCGTTGATCGATCAGTTACAAAACGATAAGTTAAAATTGCAAAATTTACTTGGGATAGGGATAGACGGAGAAAATAAGATGGCGGGCGCACATAACTCTGTATCGTCTGAGCTAACGAAAAAAATCCCTCATCTTGTCACGGTCAAATGTCTTCCTCACTCGTTACATTTAAGTGCGGAACATGCATGTGACCTTTTGCCTCGAAACATTGATTTTATGATCAAAGAGACGTATTCTTGGTTTTCGAATAGCACTGATAGGAACGTCCAGTTTTCTCAATTGCACGAAACTATTGTTGGGAAAAAACCGAAAAAAATTTCAAAATTATCAGGAACACGATGGTTAGCACGTTTCAAATCAATCGACGTCATTCTTGAAGAATGGGATGAGCTGCGTTTACATTTTGATTTATATCGGAATAAATTGCGGGGGGACGCGGGTTTCAAAGCACAGCAATTGTACGAAATGTTCAGTCGCGTTGAAAATAAATTGTATCTCACTTTTTTAAAGCATTCATTGAAACAAGTCGTAGGGATGAACGAACTTTTTCAATCTGATAATGTGGAGCCCCTTAAGCTTCTGAATGACCTCAACGATTTGTTGTTTTCAACCCTGCAAAAAATAGTTGTACCGCAGCATCTCGAACGGGCAGCGAAAAATGACACGAGTGCTTTTCCTTTCAAAAATTATCTGATGTCTTCAGATTGTGTCCAATTTGGCTTTTATTTCAATGAATTGAGCAGTAAATGCAAAAAGGAGAATTTGTTTGTTATAAAACAACGCTGTAGAGATTTTTACATTAAGTAAGCTGAAGAGTTGCAAAAGCGTGCGCCAAAAAATATCAAGACTTTCGAAAAAATATCCCTTTTCACTCCGGAAAACGCATCGAAACAATTCAAAGCCGACATCACAGATATTGCTAGTTTTTTTTTCGGATGTGTGTTTGATGTTGAAGCAACGAATGATGAATGGAAATTGTTACACCGACTTGAAATCAAAGAAAATTCATCGAATGAGTATTGTTCGCAAGTGATGGATAAAACTGATGCTGCTGGAATTTGTAAATTTCAGCATATTGCAAAATTAGCTGTTTCCTTATTGAGTTTGCCGTTTTCTAATGCTTCGGTCGAGAGAGCGTTTTCCATTGTAAACATTTTGAAAGACAAGCTGCGAAATAGAATAGACATTGACGCTGTCGACGCTCTCATGAGAATTAGATTTTTATTAAAGCCAAACACTTGTGCCAACTTTCAACCTAGCCAAAAAATGATAACGAAATTTACAAGTGAAAGTGTTTATAAAAGTAATTTCATAAGTGAAATGCTTGATGCACTCAATGACTCATAAAAAATTCAAATGTTTTGCTTTAGTGTCAAAAATGATCCGTGCAATTTTTCCCCAAAAATACTTTTGTAAGTGTTACTTAAGAATACGTGCACTTTTTAATGTTTATTTTCTGACTTTGGAAATATAATTGTTTCTATATGAAAATTGCTCTTTTTTGTATTTATTTCATGAGAAAAACCCTATTGCAACACTTTACCTGTCGATATATCGCAAGTGCAAATCTAGGGATCTGTATCGATTTCTAGGGATAAATGAGGTTCAAGTTAGGGATAAATCGTTCCACTTATCTGGCAACACTGCATTTCCCGCGCTTTTTCCTATTGTTGTTATGCAGCCATGTGATACAGTGTATCAAGTAAATAGTGAAAAAAGAAACCTTATAAAAATCCTGTTAAAATCATAGCTCGTTTGTTCAGTTGTCCACTTGCAAAGAACAAGATTTTTTCAGTAAAAAACATCAATTAGAAAATTTCCCAATCCTGCCCCATCAGAACGTGACAATATGAGTTTTGGTCAGTAATTTTACATTATTATACATCGAAAGATCGGGTCGAATTGTCTGAATGAAAAGAAATCACAAAATTAATCCTAAATCTTTTCTCTTTTCGCTGGTTATTGGCACAGTTATTTTAAATTCATTGCGTTCTGCAATGTGATTTTCATTTCCTCAGTGCCGTAGCATTCAGTCCGAAAAGTATTGAAATAAACGAGGTCTTAACAGGCACATGAAATTTGTTGTATTATTTGATCAGAATTCTCTTCATCCAACTAACTTTTTATGTGCATTTATAGCTTCGGGAGTGCAGGAAAAAATGTTTTTAATTTTTTTTAATTAAATTAATAAATAATAAAAAAAAAAAAATTAAAATTAATTTTTACTTATTACTTCGGGGCCCACATCGCGCTGTCGACGTTCCTGGACTGCGATTTATTTGCGTAACGAGATCGATGGATCGAATCGACTTTTCGATAGTGCTTTATACGAAATGCGCGGTAATAAATAAATGAATTCAAATCGAAACTTCAAGTGCTCCAATTCAGTAGCATCGGGCACATTTGAGTCGGATATTTTTACACATCAATTGACATCAATTGTGTACTTTTCGCGTGTCAGGTGCTCTGTCATTTTCAATATTTGCCTACTTTCTTTTATTTCGTTCGCTAATATTTGCATGAGAAAGTGAATTGCGGTAGGTCAAGATGCTGAGGTTATTAAAACATTTCGGATCATGCCGGGCGTTCTCCAGCCAAGGTAAATCAATAAATACTGTTTATCAAAAATGACACTTGAATTCTTGATTAGTTTTAACGCTGAATAATTTAATTTAATTTAAATAATAAAATGATGAATAATTATTCTAATTAATGTATAATTACGTGTCTGATGATCATACGTTTCTTTTGAAGTTGTCATGTTGACATTAGACATTGACAGCTGTCAAATTGGAAGAGATCAGACTTCAATGTTTGCAGTAAGTTTGTTTGAATTTCGAGAAATATATATTTTATTTTTCTGATTTTTTATTAGGGATAATTGTATGTGCATTTTGTGTGAAGTGGCATAGTCTACTATTTTCTCTTTTGACCAATTTTATTTAAAATTCAATAAAAAATAATTTAAGATAAAGATTAATATTATAAATAATGATGAAAAATTATGTAAAGAATAAATAATACAATATAAACAAAATAATGTTGTAAAGTTCTATTTTCTAAGAGTAATCTAAGTGAGTAATTTTTTCATAAGAATTTTGCAAAAATTTTGTTGAATAAATGTTACATAATGTCACTTTACATTAAAAAATTTTTTTTTATTTTTAAGCTCTGCCAGCTCCAGAGATAAATCCTTCGATAATGTACAGTGGGGTAAGTTAACAACATAATTTTAGATTTTATTTTGAAGCAAGATAATTGGTAGTCTGAAAAAAAAAAAAAATAAAATAACACGAATAATAACTCGATAATAATAATAAGTAACTAATAATAATAATTAACAATTAAATAAATAAATATAACAATTTTTTTGTAAATATCACAAAAATCAGATTATTCTTATTTTTCCGGGATACTCGTGATTCCCAAAATTTGAAAATTTTTTTTACAGTCGTTCATTTTTTAAATATTTCTATCATATTTAATGATTTTCAATATTTTAATTATTTTTCTCTACCACTTTTAAAGGTTCAAGATTCTCAATTTCAAAAATTTCTAAAATCAGTTTCAAATCATGATTATTATCATTTTTTATTATTTATCAAATTATCAATATTATTTTACTTTATGACTAAAATTTTTTATATTGTTTGAATATCAAATGCAAATATCATGTGTAATTTTCTTGATGCATCACGTCAATATGTTATCAGTGTTGGAATGTTTTTTTCTTTTTCGTTCAAAAAAACACTTGAAGCGTTGATAATGTGTTAATGGAATTTTTTAATATTGAAATATGCAAATGAAACATGCAAACCATTTGTGAAAAGGAGATTTTTTTACTTCTAAAAAAAATTTGATTATGATATATTTTATTTGAAATCAAAAAATTTTGATTCAATTATTTTTTCAAATATGATATCCACGTTTTATTATCAATGTTTTTTTGCTGATGCATTGCTATAAAATGTTTTCAGTGTTTGAACTTCACTTTTTTCTTATTTGTATTAAAATAAGAAAAATTATTCAAGAGCAAATGGTAAAATTTTCCATCTTTTTCCAGCTGTGATTCGCATGTTTGGATCGTACATTATACACACTGACGATTCATTGATTCGAGTTTTAATAACACATTAGAGATTCTCATACATAGTGATGAGAAATTTATGTATTATGAAAAATTTCTTGATGGATTTCGAAAATTATAACTTGTTTATTGATGTAAAAGTTTTTCTAAACATTTTTCACTGGGTTCTCAAAAAATAATTTTCCATATATGAAAAAATTTATTAAAAAAATGTATCATAAGATATTTCATCAGAAAAAATTATGGAAAATTAAAAGACGAAATTTGAGCTTTTCATTGCTCTTTATCTTTAGTGATATATTGTTAAAATTCGAGTATTCTTGTTTGCAATCACTTATTCATGATAATTACGAGCTTAAGGTAAATTTTTTTCTCGCAGATAAAAATGGTTGGAGAAAGTATACATTTTATTATCGTGTTTCGGATGAATTAAGTTTCTCGTGAAATGTTTTTTGGGATTTCAAATGCTGAAAGTTGGGAAGCAATTTCAAAATATTTTTAATATTGAACTATAGTTAAATAATTTAAATACTGCCCAAGGAAATATTAATTATAATAATATACATAATCATAGTATATTTCAAAAATGGAAAATTTTTTAAATTTCATATTTTCATCTTCAAAATTTAAGTTTTCATTTTCTACTGAATAAGTACTATAAATCAGAAAATATTTGTTGGCACTATACTTGAAAAGTAAAACGGGATCATAAAAAAATAAAATACTATCTGCATACAGCCTATCATAATTATTTATAATTTTTAATAATGCAAAAAATACATCAATGAATCAAGAATGAGTTTTTAAAGGAAATCAAAATCCAAGGAGCTCAAATGTCGACCGCAAACTTTTTTATCTTTTTCTTTCCTCGTGGTATGTTTCTCTTTCGCTCGAAAGTGAATCAAAAACAGTTTATCTTATCTCTAGTGTGTTTGGCATATATTTCACATGTCAATTTGCAGTGCAAAAGATAAAGAAAAATATTTCTTTCATACCATGTTTGAAAATTTCATTCTTTTTGTGAATGTATACACATTATTATTATATAAGTATAGTAAAACAAAAGTATTTACTTTTTAGCATGCAAATAAAAATGTTATTTGGAATAACGATAATTTTTAATACACAAATAAAGTTTTGTAACAAGTCCTAGTATGTCGAACAAAAATCGAAAACATTTTTTTCTACTCAAAATAATATTTGTAAATTCACTCATGCATCAATCACGTTAATTGAAACAAGTTTTTACTATTTTCATCAATTTTTGAAACTGTTATCTGTAGTTTAAAAAATTCTAATATCTATCACATTACGAAAAAACTCGAAATGTTAGGTAACGTCTTCATAATAAGGTTGGACGAGTTGCCACAAATTAAATTGAAATATAACTTGTTAGAAAAAATTAATTTTCACTCCCTCCCCTTTTTTATCGCAATGTCACTGGTTATCTTGTAAATTACATGACTCGCAAATTTACATCTTCGATGTGTTATTTTCAAGATATTCATCAACAATGAGTGGCACAAATCGAAATCAGGAAAAACGTTTCCCACGGTTAATCCGTCGACGGAGGAAATTATAACTCATGTGCAAGAAGGCGACGAAGCTGACATCGACCATGCAGTGCAAGTCGCGAAAAATGCCTTCAGATTCAATTCCAAATGGAGAACCATGGACGCCTCTGATCGTGGCGTATTGCTGAATCGCTTGGCCGATTTATTAGAGCGTGATCGCACATATTTGGCTGTAATGATCGAGTTTTTTTTTTTCCAAAAAGCTTGGGTTTTGAAATTTATTTACTATCACTGATAGAATTATTTAATACTATTTAAAGGATTTTATGGTATAATTCACACTGATTTGATGATCTAGGGATTATTTTCATAGATTTTCGAGAAAATTATACCTTCGTAAATTTATAGCTATTTACGGACTGCTATATCATCAAACATTAGGAATATTGCAGAAGAGTTGATAAAATTTTCCAGGAAAATTGTTTTATCCTATAATTTTCATTTTTTAAATAAAAATATGGCAACGAATCATTTGAAAAATTTCAAAATACTTTGATATCAATGAATCCCAATCTTTTTAGAAACTTTTTTAAGTGAACTTCACGATTGAAATAAGATAATGGTTCATAGTCTTTGGAAACTTTGGATAATGGCAAAACATTTTCCGACTCGTACCAATTCGATGTTCCTGGGAGTATCAAAGTCTTGAGATACATGGCGGGTTGGGCGGACAAAAATCACGGGAAAGTCATACCAATGGATGGAAATTATTTCGCTTATACCAGACACGAACCTGTCGGTGTATGCGGTAAGTTGCACTTTTTTTGCGCAATCCTAAACTCTATCAGTGTCTCTTGAATTACCCAATTTACATATTTATTCACTAATTCATTAATTTTTTTTTGTTGCATTTAGGGCAAATCATCCCTTGGAATTTCCCATTGCTAATGATGATTTGGAAAATCGCACCTGCACTTGCTACAGGTAATTTTATTTTACATATACCATTATAATTACATAATCATACGTATGGTGCAGACCCATGCGGCACGGGGGGGGGTTAGACCCCCCCCCCAACGAGATATTTCAAACGATTTCTATGAAATGCTTCTATGATTGCTTTTCACGTTTTGATATAAATTTCGATATCTTGCATTGCATGATATTTTTCAGAAAACAGCGTCTGAAAAGATTTTTATTTCTTTTTTTTTTGGTATTTTTCGTATATATCTTCTACGATTTGAAGGACTGTTCAATATTTCTAAAACTATTCGTATTTTTCCAGATCTATAAAATGTTGCAGGATTTTCTAGTATTTTTATATATTTCTAGCATTTTCATTTAAATTGTTGTAAATTCCGAGAATTACAAACTGTACAAATTGGAGTTTATTAAATTTTACGTGTTCGAAAGATTTTTCAGAAAACATCGTCTCAATAGATATTTACTTCTTCTAGTATTTTTCGTATTTCTTCAGTTTTTCTACGATTTAAAGGATTGTTCAGTATTTCTGAAACTATTCGTATTTTTTACGATGCACAAAATGTGGCAGGATTTTCTAGTATTTTTATATACTTTAGGCATTTTTATATAAATTTTTATACATGGATATCGAGAATTTTGAGCTCTAAAATGTCAACTTAAATAAATTTTTCATATTCCAAAAGAATTTTTCAGAAAACAGGTGTCTCAATAGATTTATATTTCTTTCAGTATTTCATCAATTTTTCTACGATTTGAAGGATTGTTCAGTTTTCTTGTATGTTTCTGTATAAATTTCTGGAATTCGATGCTCTAATTTTGAAAGTTGTATAGATTTTCATTATCCCATAGATACACTTGTATTTTTCCATACATGTATTTTCTTTTTGTATTTCCTAGTGTCTGTAGAATGTTGGCAAATTTTAAGGTTTTTTCAAAGATACCTCTTTGAATTTCAAGAATTAGATTTCTTAGAATTGAACGTTTGAAATATTCGCAGTATTTTGATCGAGTTTGCAGAAAACAGTTTCTTTTATAGATTAAGAGTGTCCTCAATATTTTTTGAATTTGTAACAGAGTTTTGAAATTTAAACATTTTCCTCGTATTTTTATGGTTTCCTACACACATAGATCATTAGAATTCAATGCTCGAGAAATCGGAGTTTCTTGATTTCTATAATTGCAGAAATTTTCGAAGAATCTAATAGCTTTTTAAAGGAAAGTAAATAATATCTAGTATTTTTCATATTTAATTTTTTTTACTGTATTCATAAAATTACGTAAGGTTTTCTAGCATAATCTATAGATTTTAAGAACTAAGGTTTCCAGTGTTTTCATGTATTTATGCGCAGAATTCTAAAATTTATTGCTAGAATTGTGAAAATTTCTAATAAAAAGTGGAAAAGCTCATACCCTTTGTCGATATTTGTACATAAATTACTAATATACCACTCTGTTTCATCTAAAATTATAAAACTATACAATTTTTCTCCGAAAATAAGGAAGTTAAAAATTACTTATATCTGAGTAGTTTCAAAAGATTACTTGAAAAGTTACAAATCGTTTTAAAAACTTGATGAGACAGATGTGAAATGAATAACACGATTTTCGTTACTCGTTACCAAAAAAAAAAAAAAAGGAACTCGTTCCTGTTATCGTTACCTGTTAAATAATGTAACGCGTTACGTTATCGTTACATTAAAAAATGTAACGTTTTTGGATATTATAATTTCAGTTGACTTATTGTATTTGCATTGCAGTCACTGCAAGCCTCTTAAAAAAAAGTTGGGAAAAGGCCAGAACTTCATGATTTGTTGATATTTTTTTCATCAAATAATATTTGTATATTAAAGTTGACAATATTATATGACAGTAATATAACTTCCATGTAATAAAATTAAGTGCTATATACATTAAAAAATAGTCCAAACCGTCCTCAAAAAATGTGTATAACCCTTCAAATCATAAAATATGTGTATAGTGTAGTGATAAAAAGTGTTTCGTTTATTTATTATGCATTCGTTATACATCTCAGTATGAAAAAGAAATAATAAACGTGTTTTTCGCAATTGTGTATCTTGGATCTATTCTTGGATGAAACAATAATAGGCTCAAGTACATTATTCAAAATTCTTGGATGGAATAATAATGGTCTCAGATGTATAATATTTTGAATGATATAATAAATTGAATGCAATTTTAACTGATATTGTCCCTAAATTACAGATTTGATTTATTTCAGGCAACACTCTGGTCTTGAAACCGGCGGAACAAACGCCACTGACGGCCTTGTACGTCGCGCAATTGACGAAAGAAGCCGGTTTTCCGGCAGGCGTGGTGAACGTCGTTCCCGGTTTTGGGAAAGCTGGCGCGGCTTTGGTCGCGCACAAAGACGTGGACAAAATCGCGTTCACGGGGTCCACCGAAGTCGGGAAATTGGTGAAACAAGGGGCTGCTTCGAATTTGAAGAGGACGTCTTTGGAGCTCGGTGGAAAGTCTCCGAATATCATTTTGAAAGATTCGGATGTTGATTTCGCGGTTGAAAATGCTCATTTCGGCCTTTTCTATAATATGGTAGGCATTTTTTGAAAATTTTTTTGTTTCCAGAATTAAAGTTTTTTAGTTTAAATTAAATTTGAAGTCATTATTTCGGATGGCGAGTTTCTTGGATTTGAATTCAGTACATTTTTTTGGATTTTTTATAGTTGTTTTTGTTAAACTTTATACTCGTGTTTAAAAGAATATGTGAATATGTTGTTTGATTTTTTTTGGTTTTCACAAAATTTTATCTCGAATACATATTTGGAAATTGTTCAAAAGTAAGAAGGGTATTGGATAATGTTAGACAGTCTCGAAAAATCTTTAACAATTTCTAAACATTTTTAAAAAATTCTCAAGAATTCTAGACTTAGAATGAAATTTAATAACCTCTTATAATTGTTGAAAAAATTTCTTGAATTTCCAGGATATTGAAACAAGTTCTGTAGAATATTTCGGAAAATTTTTAGTAATCGATTTCTTTATTCTTTTTCTGTATCTCTCAGCATATTTATTGAGAATTTATGAAAATTAAAGAGAACTCCTTAAAAATCGTTACTCAAATCTCGATGTATTATTAATTATCAGAAAAAAGTTTTTATTTACTTAATATTCATGTAACAAAGACTATGTGAATATTCTGTTTGAGTTCTTTGCTTTTTTTTCATCTTCTTTTATTTTCATTTAAAATCGAAAAATTATAAACACTCAAAAGGTTTTTGAACATTCTAAACAGCCTCAGGAAATTCTGATGAATTTTGAATATTTTGAAGAAACTTCAAGTTTCTAAACATTAAGAAAAATTCTGTAGAATTCAACATTTTTAACAAATTTCTGAAAAGTTACAAGTATCATCAAATATAATTCTACAGGAGTTTTAAATTTGAAAAAAAAATTTTAGAAAATCCTGTATGCTCGAAAAACTTTCAAGAATTAGAAACATTCAAAAAATTTGTAAAAATGATAAAAATGTCATTCATTCTCAAAGATATAAAAAATCTTGCAGAATTTCACAACTTGATAAATTTACTCTGAAAAGTTAAAAAAATTTTCTAAGTAATTGTTTAACTTTTTTTTTCGTTTATTGCTTCATTTCCCGTTAATTTTCCCATTGTGTATATTTTCACTTATTATTTTCATTCGTCTTTTTTTTCAGTATGCTCTGAAAACATGAAAGTATATCCCTAAACAACTGAATCTCATAATTATTAACATAAGTGTCTGTTATTTTTTTTAAAAATTACACTATCAAACGAAACATTTTCCAAAATTTTCAAACTTTTTTTTTCTGGTTTAGGGTCAGTGCTGTTGCGCTGGTTCGAGGACTTTCGTGCATAAAGAAATTTACGACGAATTCGTCGAGAAAAGTGCAGCTCGAGCCAAAGCCAAAACTGTTGGAAATCCTTTCGACTCGAAAAATGAGCAAGGGCCCCAGGTGAAAATCAACAAACTTTCAGTTATCATTAAAATTTAAAAATATTTAGCAATATAAATTCAACTAGTTAAGGTTAAATTACAATAATCATAAAAATTCAATTTGGAATTTTTCCAAACTTGTTTTATTCCTATCAAATTTTAGAGTCAAGTTGAATATTGAAAAAAATACGAATTTTTTTTGCCAAAAAGATGAGAAAAGTTGTGAAAACAATTTTTTTTGACTCTGAAATAAAAAAAACCCAAAATTTTAGAATGTTATGGATTAGTGAAATTTATTTCAATAATTTACAATTCATAATTGTTACTAAATAAAATAAGAATGTAGTAAATGAGATTTAATCGGTTAGTTTGATAAATATTTATTCAAAACACTGTCTTTTTTAGATTGATGAGGAACAGGTGAACAAAATAATGAGCCTCATTGAATCAGGAAAAGAAGAGGGCGCGAAATTGGTCCAAGGAGGAACCAGAGTTGGAGATAAAGGATTCTACATTGCACCAACAGTTTTTGCTGATGTGAAAGATAACATGAGAATCGCCCGAGAAGAAGTAAGATTTCTGAAATATTTTTAAATGCGAAAAATCAGTATTTGAAATTTATCGACTCCAAAATGTCATTTCTACAAAATAAAATGTGAAAGAAGAAAGAATGTAAATTTTTTACTTTCATAGCTTCACCATATTTAAAATTGGTCCAGATTTGGAGAATCTCGATGAAATTATTTTTCAATCTTAAATTTATTTTTTTTATTTAAATTTTCAATCTTAAATTACATGCACAGCACGAGTGGGAAATTTTAGATATGATTATCTTGAAATTGGTGTCCATTTCTTCAGAATAATTTCATGACAACAAAGTCCAACAAAAATGATAATGTTGGGTTTAATTAATCTGTTGATCATCATTGCTGAATTTAAATAATAATTTGGTAATTAATCAAACGTATTTTTACAAATAGTTATGAAAAATGGATTTTTTCAGATATTTGGGCCAGTTCAACAAATTCTGAAATTCAGCGATTTGGACGAAGTGATTGATCGTGCGAATGACACTGACTATGGATTGGCTGCTGCTGTGTTTACCAAAGATATTGATAAGGCTAATTACTTGGTACAGGGGTTGAAAGCTGGCACAGTATGGTAATTAGCACTTATTATACATCACAACTTTTTTTCCTTCAAACTTTATAAACCATATAAACAAAAAACAACAATAATTACTTCAGGGTCAACACGTACAATGTTCTTGGCCAGTCAACTCCATTTGGTGGTTTCAAAATGTCAGGTCAAGGCCGTGAACTCGGAGAATATGGTCTCCATGCGTACACAGAAGTGAAAAGTGTCATCACAAAAACTTTGGCGAAAAACAGTTAGGTACTCAAATTCATGGAACGAAAAAAATGAAACCGAGAAAATCATCTTCGCACGGATTACTTTTAAACTTTTGCGAGTTGATGATACATTTTCCAGTGATTTTCCAACGTCTTCCCCATTTTTACAGTAATTATAAGTGTTGTGAGTTTTATACCTGAATTGTGTATACCAAGCAAAGAAATGCTTGAAAAATCTTTTGTAATAAATGAATGATGTAGATTTATTTATTGGGTCGTATTGCCAATTTCGGGTGAAATTTGTGTAGAAATTAGATCAATTTCTAGACACAAATTTTTATACAGATTTTACAGTTCCTCATAAGAAATTGAAATTCACTTATTGGGAATTTCTTTATCAGGTTTTCAATTTTGCAGTTCCTTATAAGGATTTATAGTTTCTTTCCAAGGTTATTTCAATTCTCATGAGTCCCAGTAACTTAAGTTGTTATAGAGTTTTTATGAAAATAGTCGAATTTTTATAAAAATTTTCCTGTTTTTATAGTAATTTTATAAATTTTTACGAAACATGTATAAAACTTTTATTTTATAAACATTTATTAACTAACTTAGAAACTGTAAACCTCATAAACTCTTTATGAGAATCGAAGTTTTTTTTCAAGATTGGTAATAAATTATGAAGCAACCTTATTTAAACCCTACTCGAACCTTAAAAGGATCCTAATTTTCTTTCAAAATTTAGAGTTCTTTATGAGGTGACTTTAAAAAAATCTTATTTAGGAGTGAAATCCTCATGTTTTTACTTTCTGAATACGTATTTCAAGGTTCCTTATGAGAAATTGGAATTACCTTATAAGGTTCAAAATTTTATAGTTCTTTATAAGGTTTAAAAAATTTTTTGTTGATAAATTACAATTTTTTCACGAGTCCCAATGCCTTTAGTTTCTATAAAGTGTCTACAAAAATGCCCAAATTCTTTTGAAATTCTGCTGTTTTTATATGGCTCAATGGAACCTTCATGACACTTGTGAACACATAAAATTTGTATTTTCTAACAAATTATTATTTTTACAAAATGGCTAAATCTCTATAAACACTAGTAACTATGAATCTTATAAATTCCCTAAAAGAATATGAGTTTCTTTTTAAGATTGTCGATCTTCCGAAGGACAACCTCATGCAAATCTCATGAGGATTGAAGGACTTTATAAGGTGACCTTGCAAAATCCTTATAAGGATTCAGAATTCTATTAGGAGAAAATTTCTAAGATTTTAGAATACTTATTAAAAGTTGAATTCATCTTAGAAGAATTCGTCTTTTATAAACCTTATAAGGATCATTTTATAAAGTCATCTTATAAAAATTTTGACTCTTTATAAGAATTTTATAGGGTAATCTTTGAAGAATTTTGATTCTTCTGGTAATTTTGATTCTTGTAAAAACCTTATAAGAGAATAAATTTCTTATAAAAAGTGCAACTTATAAGAATTCAATTTCTTATAAGGTGACCTTATGAAATTCTTATAAGAAACTGAAATTTCTTGTAAACAATTTATCGAAATAATTTTATGAGGTTTTTGTCTTGTGAGATTTTATCAAATACATTCTCATAGAAAATTTCAGTTTCTTATAAGGTTTTTATAAGGTCCACTTGTGAAAAATTGAATTCTTATAAGAAATCTTAGTTTCTTATAAGGTTTTCGTAAGGATCAAAATTACTAGGGTCCTTATTAGGATTTTGATTCCTTATGAGGATTTCATGAGGTGACTTAATAAAAACCTCATAAGAAACTGAAATTTCTCAGAAAGAATTGACCGAAAAAATGTTATAAGGTTTTTTTACTTATGAGATTTTGTCAAATACATTTTCATAAGAAATTTCAGTTTTTTATAAGGTTTTTATGTCACCTTAAAAGAAGTTGAATTCTTTTAAGGTTTCTGTAAAGCGTATCTCATAATTGAATTCTTATAAAAAATTTCATGAAATTGTAAGAAAATGCGCATTTTCTTACAAGGTTTTCATAAGGATCAGAATTACTAGGGCCCATATTAGGATTTTGATTCCTTATAAGGATTTCATAAGGTGACCTTACAAAAACCTTACAAGAAATGGAATTTTTATAAAAACTTTCATTTTATTGTAAGGATTTCATAAGGTGACCTTATGATACCTAAGAAACTAATATTACTTATAGAGAATTGATAGACAAATTTTTCAAAGTTTTTTTATTATGAAATTTTATCAAATCAATCCTCATAAGAAATTTCAGTTCCTTAAAAGGTTTTTTATAAGGTCACCTTATAAGAAATTGAATTCTTTTAAGGTTTCTATAAAGTGTATCTTATTATAAATTGAATTCTTATAAGAAATTTCATTTTCTTAAAAGGTTTTCATAAGGATCAGAATTACTAGGTTCCTTACTAGAATTTAGATTTTTTTATTAACCTTATAAGGTTATTGTAATATTCAGGATTACAATGTTTGACTTTTATTCAGATGTTTTCAAAAATTTCTAATTTAACTACACTGATAGTATTATTTTCCTTCTAAAAATCATTTCCCAAAAAAAAACAATACCCACTCTACCCTAAATATATTCGCTAAATTAAAGATTTGTAATTTAGATTCCTGAGACTAAAAAATAAAAAACTCTGCTATCTCTTACAATATATGATTATCAAAATATCTAAAAATCATTTCTTACAATCATCTGCTCAAAAAAGCTGAAAAAATCTCACATTGGATTGATGAAAATAAAAAACTCTCTTGCCATCTCACTCCACATTCTCGAATTACGTCTACATTGTGCCACATTATACACAACATTCACACACGAGATCCGTACAGCGCCAGGTGTTTCCATTGCAGAAACAAGTATTCTAGAAACATCTCGAATTTTTTCTCGTTCAGTGTACATGTTCACAGTTCCACACAAACGACTCACAATCAAAACCGGCGTTTTTTTAATATAAAAACCGGTATTTCTCACGGCTATTTTTTGATTGAAAAATTTTTTGCTTTTTGTGCTCCTCTTTTTGGATAACATCACACATTTTTAGGAGTCAACTGTACGTTTAAAGTGAGTATTAAATCATTTAAAAATCATCAAAACTTTGAAGGAAGTGTTACGTTTTTTAAAAAAACTCGGGTTGGATAAGAAAAAGGAATAAAAAATCTTCCATTGGAGATTACGACGAACGTAACGTTGTCGATTGTACTAATCCGATTTTAATTACAATGAGCGAGGTGATATTAATTAACGCTCTGTTCGTACGTAACGACATGCGTAATATAAAATACGAGTGATGCAAAATAAGCCATTTTTGCACCGCTGATTTTTGGCCAATGGGGATCGAGAATTTTGAATCTGAAGGTGTTTATTGGTGGTTTTTTTTAAATGTAGGATAGCATTGAATTTAATCGATCGAATGTTTGGTTTGGATCGAGAGGAATTTTATTGCGGGAATAGTGAATGAGTTTTTCAGGTATATTTTTCGTCGACTTTGTTGCGTTGAGATTAGTCAGTTGCGTCAATATAAACAGCTGATTCAGGGGCAGATTAGATAAAGGGAAATGAAATGTTTTAAAAAGTTTTTCATGAATTTTTGGTGAATGATTTTTTTTTTTTTCAGAAAAAATGCATGAATTTTATTACGAATATCGGTTTTGATTATGATATATATTGTTTAAATATGGTCAAAAATTATACGAGAATTTTTTTCTGGAAAAAATTCTTTTGAATTTCCAAAAGTTCTTGAATGTCTTAAATTTTGAATATCGTGTTTTTAAAATGAAAAAAATTTTCGACACGACGAATATTTTTCGATATTTCTGATTAAATGAAAAAATGTAAAAAATTCCAGTGAAACAAATTAAATACGTATTTTATTCCACTAAAAATTCAGTCAGGTCTTTTGAAAATGATATATTATACTTTTTCTAATTTATACCTCATCGAAAATATTCTCTTTTTGTGAATATAAAATGGGTCTCAAGATTTGACTCTTTTTTCTCACTAAAGAAAAAAGAAGTTTTGACATTGAATATAAAGTAATTCAAATTTTGAAAATTCGCGCACTCTCTCCAAGTGCTCACCAGATGGCTGCTGGTTTTTTTTTCTCATGTTTCAAGTTTTGTGTAGAATGCTTAAATTAAGTGCATGTCTCAGGTGTATGAATATGATACTTAAGGGCGTTCAACTCCGCAGTATACCAAATCCATTCCCACCCGGGTGAAATTTTTGTTAGTAAATAATCGTTATACAGCTTTATTGTGATTATTTTTTTATGCAAACAATGATTATCTTTTTATTTCCTGAAATGTATATTAATAATTATCAACGACTTGGAAGAGTACTATGTGAGCTCGTGGCGAGTTCGCAAAGGGGCGGAAATAATGAAAATGCTGCGAGCTCACAGGTTCACTGGGAATGAAAACAAAATATATGTTTTGAATTTATTGGACTCACACAGATCGAGTGATCACACATGACGAGTATTTTTACCACAGACTAAAATAATCTGGGAGTGCGCGAGCAATAAAAAAAATTTCTTTCTTCAATTATAGGCCTTGAAATTTATCAATCTGATGAGAGATTTTATAAACATATTCGTTTGTTAACAAAAGTCCGAAAATGAAATATTTTTTTTTAGTAGTCGCGGATTGGAACTAATTGTTTATAAACAATCTTGATTACAAATTTATTTGAGAAAATCTTTTCGTATATCAACATTAAATTTATCACTCTTGGATGATTCATCTACGTTTGAAAATTTGAATTTTCGAAAATACAGTTCCAATTTTGGAGATTCTCGATAATTCGAAAAATTTGTAGAATTTTGTAAGATGTTCATATATTTTGTAGATTGTGTGAAATTTGAATTACGTAAAAATTGAGCATTTTTGTAGTATTCTCTAAAATTTTTCCAAATCAAAAAGTTATAATTGAACGGAGATCATTGAAAATTTTGGGAATTCGAGGTATAATTTAGAATTTCATAGAATTTTGGGAAATTTCATAAATTCGTAAATTGACGCATTTTTTCATGAAAAAGTAATCACAATATTTTCACGATTTATCTGCAATGACGATATAATTTGTAAAATTTACAAAAATTTCGAAAAATCACAAATACAGTAGGACGCCGATCTCCAGGAAGCCGATATCCAGGACAGCTTAATAAGCGCGAAGAAAATTAAATAAGCTTGAATGGGTTCTCGAGTTTTCGAGGGATTTAATCCTGCTCGCCGAAATGACAAGTAACGATTCAGTCATCAATTCAGCATCGTGTCGAAATTCTGGCGCTTATTGTAGGGCCCCGGTATTTTATTGCATCAGTTGCGTGAGGGACTTCGAGATGTTAAAATTTTTCCTTTCTGCGAAGGGACTCGCAATAATACCTAGCACGGCACTGTGACGCATCTTTAAAGTTCCGCTCACTGTGTCACCGGAAAAGGGCCGATTTTAAGGAATGTTTGTTCAAGTTCCCCGATCGTTCCTGAAAATCGGCGTCCTACTGTACCATTCAAATTTTGAAGATTGCAAATGATTCTGAAAAATTCGTGAAAATTTGTTCGAATCTTAGAAAATGTTCATATATTTTCTAGATAGTGCGAAAGTTTGAAAATCCTCTATTCAGAAACTTTGTAGTGATGTATTCTTGAAACTTTCAAAAATTAAAAATTTTTTAATCAGACAGGGATCATTGTAAATTTTGGGAATTTCGAGTATAATTTAGAATTTCATGAAATTTGAGGAAATTTTATAAGTTCGTAAATTGATGCATTTTCGCACGAATAGTCACAATATTTTTACAATGATTTAGATGACTCGCCTACAATGACGATATTATATTTGAAATTACAAAAATTTTGAGTAATTACAAATACACTTCAAATTTTTGAAATCTTTAATCATTCTAAAAAATTATCAACATTTTTAGAATCTCAGAAAATGTCATTACATTTTGTAGATCGTCCGATACTTCGAAAATTTTGTGAAAATTCAAAAACTTTGTGGTATTATTAAAATTCCTAAAAATCAAAAAAAATACTTTATCGATTGGAGATCATAGAAAAAACATCATGAAATAATCAAGGAAAAAAAGAGATCATAAAATTTCAGGAATTTCAAGTAAAATTGAGAATTTAAGAAAATGTTGAAAAATTTCGTAAAATTGTAAATATTCATGCATTTTCGCATGAATAATCACAATATTTTAACGATGATTTGGATGATTAATCTACAATGACGATATATTCAAAATATACAATATTTTGAAAAATGAAAAATACGTTCAAAATTTTGAAGATTACCCTACTAACTTTGATCCTTGTAAGGACCTTATAAGGGCCTTGGAAAATTTTAGATTTCTTATAAGGAGACCTTATAAGAATCTTATAAGGGATCAGAATCCTTATAAGGCAGTCTTATAAGGATCAGAATCCTTATAAGAAATTTTAAATCTTATAAGGATATAAGGTCCTTATATGGTCCTTATAAGAATCAAAGTTAGTAGGGTATCAATAAATCTAGTAAATTTTTAAATTCCTAGAGTTTGAGAAAACGTTCATATATTTCGTAGATTCTGTCGTATTTCAAATATTTCGTAAAAATTTCTAAACTTCGTAGTATTCTTAAAATTGTCAAGAATCAAAAAGTATCGAATTTCGAGAATTTCAGAAAATGTTGAAAATTGTATAAATTAGCGTATATTTGATACATTTTTGCATTGATTATCACAATTTTTTCACATACTCGATTTATCAATAAAAATGTTAATCCGAAACGTATTGTTGGGACAATATCACACAAAAAATTATTATCGTAAGAATAACGTGATCTCACAGCTTCAAGAAAAAGTATAAAATAAATCTGCATGATTAATGCGTTTGTTGATGTTGTCGATTCGTTGAAATTACTCAATGAAAACGTCGTTTATCTTTATCAATATTTTTTTTATTTATTCCCAATCTGATAATTTACTGCAAGATAATTGAAAATTATATATTCAAAAAATACCCTACTAACTTTGATTTTTATAAGGACCTTATAAGGGTCCTTTAAGGGATATTTATTTAAAAATGTACGATTGAAAAAATTTTTTAAAACGAATAACGAAAATTAATTTTGAATAGTTCAGTGTTTTAAAGATTTTGAATCCGAAAATTGTTATTCAGAACTAATGACTCTATTGTTTGAATAAACACAGTGAGATGCTTCAATTTACAATCAACGAATATGTCATCATTTTGCGGGTGCCGATCGAAACAAATGACGATTAGCATAACAAATGTAAAACATTGACAGTGTCGATGAAACTACGTTTGTAATGACGATCATGATCAATTGTTATCATAAGGCTATTTTCAATCATTATCATAATTAAACCATTGGATATTAATTAGCAGGAGAATCCGAGAAAAATATTTCGAAAAATTTCAAGAATTTTGCATAAAAGATAATAAAATAAAGAAAATTATCCTTAAGTACAGCATTGATTTTGAAACTATTAAATATTTTGTCTACTTGAACAAATATTTCAGAAATGCAAAGATTAGTTTTTTTTTTTTTTAATTTTTTCATTTTCAAGTATGAAATGATTCATCCAGAATATTTATAAATCTACAGAAATTCAAGACCTTTCTGAACATTCCTTAAAACAAAACATAAATTTTTTTCAATTTTTTCGAACAGTCACAACAATCTTCTAAAGATTATATTTTTTTCATGTCTTTTTTATCATATACTAGTAATTTTTTTCGAATTTTTTTCAAGTATCTGAAATCTCAGAGTTCTCTGCAGCCACAAAAATTTATCACTGAGAATTCAGTCAGACAGCAGCGATATTGACAGTAAAACGCGATATGGGATAACCTGACATCGAAATTGAAAATAAAAAGCACAGTCGAAAATTATACGAGCATTGTTATGCAACATTATCAATAAAGCGAGAAAAAGGTCAAAACATGAACTTGAGAACTGCAGTCACGCTGTCTGTCAGTAAAAACATTCGATTGATCTTTTCGTAACGGAAAAAAAAATCATCAGAACGTCATCAGTGGTCCATTATATCATGACCAAAACACGAATGATTATCAGAAGGAAAATTACGAATGCAAAAAAATTTTTGGCGGTGGGGCAATTTAATGGTAAAACATTTCTTGGAATAAAAAATTTTCAAGAATGTTTGGTTTCTAAAGTTTTACGGAATTTTTTGAATTTTATAGAAATATATTGAAGATCTTCAGAGTTTTCTAATATGTTGCATAGTTTTTCAAGATAATGAAAATTTCAAACGTAATAGAAAATGTGCAAAACTTCGAGAAGTTTCAAAAAATTTGTCTAACTAATGAAAATTTTGTGTAATTTTCAGTAAATTTCAGTAAATTTCAAGTTTTGTTATTAGAAACATAAAAAAATATCCATGTTTCAAAGAAATATGATAATGAACAAAATCTTCACAAGTTTTTGAGATTTACATTAGAAAAAAAAACATCCATATTTCGAAAAAATATAATTATGATCACAATGAACAAATTTTATCAACTTTCTACAAGATTTTGTAAACTTTCCTTATTTTATTATCCATTTTTATTATTTTTGAAAATTTTCAAAACTGCAAACACGTATATTATAAACTATTTAAAACATCATTCATTTCTATACGAATTTGTCCCTTTTACTGAGATTTTACGTAATTTTTCAACAACTTTAAGTTTTCGAGATCTTTCTTTGAAAATGAAAAAACAAACATGCATATTTCGAAAAAAACATAATTATCATTATTCATAAAAATCATGAACATTTGTTGAAATTCTAAAATTTCTAAAATTCTACAGACTTATTGACAATTATTAGAGTTTTCAATGTTTTATAATTATTCAAAATGTTGTAAATTTCAAACGTAATACAAACTATTCAAAACTTTCCAAAATTGAGAAAAATTTTTTGAAGTTATGAAGATTTTTGCTGATTTTCAGTACCTTTTATGTTTTTAAGATTATTATTCGAGAGCAGAAAAAATCCATGTTTCGAAAAAATATAGTAATGATCACAATCTACAAATTTTTTCATCATTTTACAAGATGCGACAAATTTTATGAATTTTAGAAAATTACTACCAGTTTTTTCTAGTTTTCCATGCTTTTCAATTTTTCGTAGTATTCAAAATTTCAAATATGTGTATCATAAATCATTTACAACTTCCTGAATTTTATGTCCTTTTCATTGAGATTTATCGTATTCTTTTAACACTTGCAAGTTTTTGAAAATTTTCTTTGAAGATGAAAAAAAAACATGCATATATATCTTCGAAGAAAGATTATGATTAAAATTATTTACAAAATTTGTAAACAGTTTCTGAATTTTGGATTCGGAAATTTTAGGTTTCTGTAGCATTATTTACAATATCAACAATCTTCAATATTTTATAATTTTCAAAATGTTGAACTTTTCAAACGAAATACAAACTATTCAACTTCTCAAAATTTGAATATATTCGTCTAATTGATGAAAATTTTTATAAATTTTTAGTTTATTTCAAATTTTTCGAATTATAATTAGAAATAAAAATTCATATTTTGAAGAAATATGATGAACACAATCTACAAAATTCATGAACATTTTCTAAGGTCCAACAAATTTTCCAAATGTTAATATAGAATTATTGACAATTTGAAGAATTTTTTGTTTTTCATTTTTTTGAGTGTTCTATACGAATTTGCCCCTCTTATTACAATTTTTCATAATTTTTAAATATTTTTCGGGTCAATTGCCGAGATTTTTCTTCAATTATTAAAATACATGCACATTTCGAAGAAACATGATATTTTATATAATTCACAAAATTTATGAATATCTCGTGAAATTATACACACATTTTTTGACTTCTATAAAGTCATTTCCAATCTTCAAAATTTTCAATTTTTTAAATTCCATAAAATTGTTCAAGTCCTAAATTACATACTTTACATTATTATTCAAAGTTTTCCAAGTTTAATGTAAAACCTGTCCCACTCATTGAGATTTTTCGAAAATTCGTTGAAACTTTTTAAATTTTTTAGATCTATTCATATTGAAAAATGCAGAAATAGTATCTTACATGTTTCGAAGAATTCGAAGAAATATGATAGAATATATGAGATCTTAGCAAAAATTACTAAACAATCTTTCAAATAACATTCACCAACCCTTTTTATAAATTAAAATTGAAAAAATGATATGTTGTGCAACACTCACACACAATTCTAGCAGACGACTATGCAAACATGTTGCAAACACGGTGCAAACAAGACACGCACTGTTTACGTGAAATTTGCATAAAGTTTACATAAATTCAGAGACATTTCAATTTTCATTCGTCAAATCTGCAGTCGACAAAACGTGTGATTGCAGCGTGTCACCAGGAAAATCATTTTGATTTATGGCTGAAAATATTTTTCGCAGCATTGACTATGAGCGGGATTTTCGAAGAATTATTTTCGAGATAAAACGCGATTTGATAAGGGGCGAAAGAAAAAAATTTGTGACTGTAAACTGACGAGTCATTTACAATTTGCTGATTGCGATTCGAGTTCGTATTTGAATGCGAACTCGATTTTGTTTTTCATCAAGAGATCTCGAATGAAAAACTTTTGAAAAATAAAAATGAGTTATTTTTGTTCAGATTAAGCTAGAAATCAAGTTCAAAATGAAAATAATCATAAAAACTTGGAAATATTTTATTTAAAGTTAAATATAAGACGTTCACAAGTCCGTAAAAAATAGAGATGAAGTTACTGAAAACTTACTGAATTTGAATTAAACTCCCGAAAGTTTAATTAACAATCATGTCTAAGATTCTAATTTTTATTCGACTTAAAGAATTTCGATATCATGTCTTCCATACATAATTTACACTATACTATATCTTAGTTGTTCGTGATAACACAAAATGTTTTGCAATCAACAATCATTTTCAGTAAAAAATAATCAGTTCAGTTTTATCATCTCCGCACTCTTTTGTCTCTATACGACGCTCTATTTATCATCATATTAGAGATGGCTTAGAAAACCGTACGTCCATATTCATTACCCATTAAATACGAGTTTGACGTGCTTAAGAGATAAAATAATCTCGTCTCCCAATCTCGTAAAACTGCACAACTCGTTGCATAATGAATAGTAATATTATATCATGCATAATAAAAGCATGCATGAAACGAAAAATCTTCAAATGTTATCAGTGCAAGGCAGATACAGGTATTTGTATATAGAAGGTGAACATGAATATCACGTGATTGATAGTTCGTAAGGGAAGAATTTTAGAAATTTTATTGTCAGAATTTAAAATTTTCAATAATGTTTACCATGAGATAACTTTACCTAAAATGCAGGCGGCATTATCACTTTTCTAGAATGTAATTTATGTAGGGAGTAATTTGGAGATTTTACAATGTAAGATGTAAGACTGTAATGTTTTCGTTTGAAGAGAGTAATTTTGAGATTTTGTAAGTCCTGTAAGAGTGTAAGAAAGTCATTGATAGATTCGGATAAAAATTGTGAATAAATTAATTTTTTAACAGATTTACAGTTAAAAAACGAGAAAAATACTACCCAGAAAAATTGAGGAATCTGTTAGAACTAAAAAAGGCAAAAGGAATAAAAATTTATACATCTGAACCTCAAAGAAAGTAGCATGAGAAGTTTCACTTCCAACGTGTCTTGATTCAACACGCTTTAATTTTTAACAGTGAATTATAATATTTCGTCAACATCCGAAATTTCCATTTCTCATTGCGAGCAAGGTCGTAAAAAAAGTCGATTCTTGAAAGAAGAAACAAGTTTCGCGATTTTTTACCGAGTACTTGTAGATAAACCCGAACCGGATAACTCGACAAATTGTCGGACGCGTACAAAAAATGATGTTTGTTTTTCGAAAAATTGGAGCATCAGTTGACGATGTCCTATTATCGTGGATCAAATTATTATCAAGACGAGATACTTTGAATATTGGAGAAGAATGAGGACTGCGATATTTTCATGAACGAAGAGAATGAGGCCAAAAAAATAGAGCCCTATTAAAATTGTTATTCTGAGATTTATATTTGGAAAATGGAGAACGTCTCACTTAAAACAAAATCTAGTATTTTCTCACATGTATGTAAGTTTTATAGTAATATTGCAGATTTTACGATATCATTGCAAATTACGCCATTTTTATTTTACCTATACAGTATTGTACAGTAAAAATTGTTACATTGTACAAATTACAATATGTATGCCAGTTACTAATTTTAAAAAATCGGATCCTACAACTCAATTTTTTGTCAATGAAAATAGCAAAAACCACAGACAATATTTCACAGTTTGAATTCGGATTAGTTTTCACTTTCTCCAGATAGTAATTAATCATCGAAGGGGTTAATCAACACTCAAGAGTCATTGAAAATGGGATGGTCTGCTGAGGTCACCTTGAATTGCAATCAGACTGTAATAAGAAAAAATTATGAACGCCATTCGATCACAACATAAATCACTCTACGATTCAGTTGTTGACACCAAAGCGATGATTTCCGTGCTTCTTAAAAAATAATTCAAAAAAAAAGGTTGAAATAAAGTACGATCCTAATATTATAAGAAGATTTATGTAGGCAGTAAAAACGACCGGAACAAAGCGACATAAACTCGTTATCACTGGACTTAACGGAATGAATTATTTATTGATTCTATTGTCAATGATTTCCCCGATCCATTGGCGATCGTGGGTGACTGATAATGCTTATCAGCAGTCATTATGCATTGTATGATAGTAAAAATCTTTCAATGATTAGAAAAAAACGAATAATTTAGTGAGGGTGGAAGGAATGAGTTTTCAAAAACGTGGAACCTAATTACCTTTTACAATAAATATTGTAAAAGGGTTTTAGGGGTTAAAACCCCCTCCCCCCAACGAGATCTTTCAAACGATTTCGATGAAATGCTTCTATTATTGCTTTTTACGTTTTGATATAAATTTTGATATCTTGCATTGCATGATATTTTTCAGAAAACAGCGTCTGAAAAGATTTTTATTCCTTTTTTTTTTGGTGTTTTTCGTATATATCTTCTACGATTTAAATGGACTGTTCAGTATTTCTGAAACTATTCGTATTTTTCAAGATCTATAAAATGTTGCAGGATTTTCTAGTATTTTTATATATTTCTAGCATTTTCATTTAAATTGTTGTAAATTCCGAGAATTACGAACTGTACAAATTGGAGTTTATTAAATTTTACGTGTTCGAAAGATTTTTCAGAAAACAGTGTCTCAGTAAATATTTATTTCTTCTAGTATTTTTCGTATTTCTTCAGTTTTTCTACGATACGAAAGATTATTCGGTATTTCTGTAACTTTCCGTATTTTTTAAGATGCATAAAATGTTGCAGGATTTTCTAGTATTTTAATATACTTTAAGCATTTTGAAATAAAGTTTTATACATAGATTTACGAGAACCGCGAGTTCTAAAATGTAAAGTTAGATAAATTTTTCATGTTCCAAAAGAATTTTTCAGGAAACAGGTGCCTCAGTAGATTAATATTTCTTTCATTATCCTTCGCATTTCATCAGTATTTCTACGATTTAAAGGGTTGTTCAGTTTTCTTGTATATTTCTGTATAAATTTCTAAAATTTGATGCTCTAGTTTTGAAAGTTGTATAGATTTTTAATATTCCATAGATATACTTGTATTTTTCTTTACATGTATTTTTCTTTTATTTCCTAGTATTTGTAGAATGTTGGAAAATTTACAGGTTTTTTCAAAGATATCTCTTCGAATTTAAAGAATTAGTTTTCCTAGAATCGAAACTTTGAAATACTTGCAGTATTTTGATCGATTTTGCAGAAAACAGTTTCTTTATACATTTAGAGTGCCCTCATTTTTTTTGAATATATAATACATTTTTGAAATTTGAACATTTTCCTAGTATTTTTATGGTTTTCTATACACATGTATTATTAGAATTCAATGCTCGAGAAATCGGAGTCTCTTGATTTCTGGAATTACAGAAATTTCTGAAGAATGTAATAGCTTTTTAAAAAAAGTAAAAAATATCCAGTATTTTTCGTATTTCATTTTTTTCTGTATTCATAAAATTATTTAAAGTTTGTTAGCATAATCTATAGATTTAAGAGATGCTGCTATAGATTTTAAGAACTAAGGTTTCCAGTATTTTTATGTATTTATATGCAGATTTCTAAAATTTATTGCTAGAATCGTGAAAATTTTTAATAACAATAAAAAAGCATCATACTTTTTGTCAATATTTGTACATTAATTACTAATATATCACTCTGTTTCTTTTGAAATTATAAAATTATAGAATTTTCATCGGAAGATGAGGAAGTTCAAAAATTACTTATATTTAAGTTTCAATAAATTTCTTAAAAAGTTACAAATCGTTCTAAAAACATGATGAGACAGATGTGAAATGAATAACACGATTTTCGATACTCGTTACGAAAAAAAAGGAACTCGTTCCTGTTATCGTTACTCGTTAATTAATGTAACGCGTTACGTTATCGTTACACTAAAAAATGTTACGTTTTTGTATATAATAATTTCAGTTGACTTATCGTATTTGCATTGCAGTCACTGCAAGCCTCAAAAAAAAAGTTGGGACAGGGCCATAACTATACCATTCGTTGATACTTTTTTCATCAAATGACGTTTGTATATTAAAGTTGACAATATTCTATTACAATAATGTTACTTCCATGTAATAAAATTAAGTGCCATATATATTGAAAAATAATCCAAACCGTTCTCAAAAAAGGCGTATAACCCTTCAAAATCATGAAATATGTGTATAGTGTAGTAATAATAATAAGTGTTTCTTTTTTTATTTATTATGCATTCGTTATACATCTAAATGTGAAAAAGAAGTAACAAACGTGTTTTTTGCAATTGTGTATCTGTAATTATTGAGTTGCTTGTGTTAAATTTGTTGGAAGCATAACAATGATTCAATATATACAGTAGAAGTTGCTGAAAACAAATAATGTTTTGATATTGCTTCATATATTTGATTATTTATTGATTTATCAATTTATTTATTTATATATTTAATCTACAGTTCTTATCCACATCACTGTGAAACCCCCCCTCTAAATACAGGTTTCTGTGCACGGGCCTGTTAGTTATTTTCAAGCAACTGTAACGTAATGCGTTACACTTTTTTAAGTAACTTTCCAAACCTTGTCCTCAAGGATGGACAACATCCATTCGTATTTGTCTTCTAAGTGTCCTATAATCCTTCCTCTCTTTTAACACAAAAAAAAACAGCATAACTCTAAAAATGTATCAAACGGCAAGTCAGAAGCAAATCTATATATACATATATATATATACATAAGGTGAAAAATTAGTGTACACTGAAACCTCTCTTCTATCCTTTCACTCCTACTCTACTCTCAGTTATATCTTCGATTTCAATATATTTTCCGGATATAACTGAGAGTAGAGAGAGAGAGAGGATATAAATGAGGTTTCAGCGTACTTTCAAACTTCCCAAACATGCCGAATCAATGAAAAAAAGAAAAACCAGTCCCGGCACAATCATTGATGTTCTATTGAATCGTCGTGAATAATGAGTAGGCGGAGAAAACTCGTGCGATAAGGCCATCGAAGTTCGGCAGCCAAACAAAACAAAAGATAACCCCTTTAGAGCCTGGAAGGAGGGGGGGGGGGGACGGCGGCCCGGGTCGCGGGAGAAAGAGAGCACATCGGATATCGGGATCCCCGAAAGGTCGCGGCCCTCGCGGCGATAATGGGTCGCTAAACGCGAACTTTGTACCGCCATTCGGCGAACGCGCTACCAGATAGCGTCTTCTCTCATTAGTCTCACTGTCGTTCCTCGGCTTGCACCGTGACGCAACCGGCGCATACGTTACTTTTGTCCGAGGTCCCCGATCATGACTTTGCAGTCAGAGTCCGAGTACTGACTGATGCACAAGACCCAAGAACCCATCGGGATACTTCCCCGCAAATTCGGGGATAAACTCTCGTGAACATTATCTCTTCATCCACGCTTTTCGCGTCCAAATCGCTCAACTTTTGTACATTCCAAACGACGCATGTCGCAGTAGCGTTATTGCCACGTGGGTTCGAGATTTCGGGTTAGGAGCAAGTGTCGGGGGGAAGGTACAGAAGACAACGTTACGCCAGGCTTGATTCGTTTTTTTTTATCTCTTCTCCATTTCGGTGGATCTTATTTGTCCATTTTACGGGGAAAAACATGCCTACCACAGCGCACAGGGGCTTCACCTCCAACGGGAGCATGATCGTTGTCAGCAACAGATTGCCCTTCGTCCTCAAGAGGAACGAGGCTACCGGGAAATTGGAGCGCAAGTCCAGGTACGTTTTTTTACGCATCTTATGTATTTTTGGTATTCAAGATGCAGATCAGGAATGAAGATGGAAATCTGGATATGTAAATGTGGAGGGTGTTTTGTTTCGTGGTTGAGGAACGTCCTGAAGAAATGATTGGTTTAGTCAGGTTTGCTGGAAGTGGAGGTGGTTTTGGTTTTTCTGGTGAACTTGACTTCTGTCAGGAGGTGTACGTAGAGGAAAGCATGGATGTCATGTATGCAAGAATTGGTCATTTTGGATGATCCTTGGGGAAAGAATGTAGAAGCTTTTTCAAGAGTGCGGTATAGTTACAGCTTGTTATCGTATAAATATGTGTTTCTGAAGTTAAAGTTCACTGTTCATCCTTTTTTGTGAGGATTCTTTAAAATTATGCATTTCCGTAAACGTTATATCCATAATTTTCTTATGAAAATAGATAATCCTTGAAAAAAAGATGTGGCACCTACGTTTTAAGACGAAGTACTGGTTTATCCTCATCATCACAACAATATGAATGTATCAAACTGTACGTTACCTTTTAAAATGGATGCAACATCTTTTTCTAAGGGTTGTCCAAAATTACACATTTCCACTGTAATGACATCTTTTTTTTCTTTGCGTGTACAATGTTTAGGACTCATTTCACAGTATTATATTTGATGGTCTAGGAAGAATGTTCTTTTGCATAGTAAATAGCACTAAAAAAAACTATGGTGATTTTACCATAAAATACAAGTAAATTACTAACTATAGAGTTACTCGGCAAAATTTCCATAAGATCATGATATTTTCACAGCATTTTATAGAGTTTTTAGAAAATGTACCTGAAATATCAGAAAAGTTAAGAAAATTTTCTACGAAACTATATAGAAAATATTTAGTCGTTTTTTTGTGGTGGAATCATCATAATTTTTCTTACGGTGAAATTCAGTGCTAATATCATGTCTGTCTTGTAAATTATTTTTTCGATATTTTTTTAAGCATCAATAAATCTCATACTTCTATAGATAAAAATATCATTTGTCTTTGAAAGAAAAAAAATTACATTTTTTATAAAATTTACCTAAGTTTGATGCATGTCAATTTAAAAATCAATATTTTTTCGTTTTCTGAGCCCTTTTCTTGGTTTTTTGATATACGTTTAAACCTGAAAAAAATCAGTAAAAACAAAATGGCACGGTTTTTTGTTTTCTATGCATTTTTTTTCTATGTATTTCTTCCTACTAAAAAAATTACTTGTTTCTCTATAACTTTGAATTGGTCAATTTTTACTGGCATCGTCAAAAATTGTTCATCTCACACTGATTACACACTGACAATGATGAAAAATTTTTCATTTTTACTAAACAATAACCACGCAGAAACGTTATTTTCAGAAAACTTTTAAACACCTTTCAAAGCTTTTAAGAAGCTTTCTGAAAGAATTTTTACTGGTTGAGTATATCATACCGTGAGGCTAGTCTCGAAACATTTAATTTCTGATGAATATTTATGTTCTATCATGTTGTATCGTAAATATTTTCCAGTAATACTGTAAAGAAAGATGCATCTTCTTGTAAATATTTCAAAATGTATTGAATTTATTATATAATATTCTGTAATACTATAATATTAGTTTTGCTAAATGATAAAGTAATGACGGATAAAAAATGACAAATTATAAAAAATGTTCAATATAAATATATATACATGACAGAAGTCTAGAACTTTTTACTTAATTAATGTGATTTTCAGTAACCTACCTAAAAATAGTAACCATAACCCATCATTCAAAACAATCATCAAGAACCTCTAATATCCACGAATACTTTTCGATGAAGATGTATGTATGGAATTTTATAAATATTATTCAGTGTTATTTGTATTTATTTGCAATTACTCATTCGATGTATTTATTATTTCAATTGCCCAACGATAAGTCAAACACAGAAGAAATTATTCTGGAAGTCGTGAAAATACTCTTCATAATAAGAAGACAGATTCTGACATGACCATCATCATCCTTTTCAACTATAGTACCAAAAATACAATTTTCTCGACTATGCTGAAAAGTATTTTAGTCTCTTAAAAAAGAGAGAAGACGTAAACTACGCCAAAAAGACGATAAATGTCTTCCTCTCTTATCTACGAAGAAAATATTATTGAAAAACACGAGTTTCACATGATGCATATCTTTCGGTAAACAAATCATTCAACATCACGATACATATTCGTGCAGCGCATGCAACCAGCACGCTCTAATGACGTTATTTATCAGGCAATAATGGAATCATAAATAACGAGCATGATTAGAAAGATGTTTTCTTGAATGATCGGGGGAAATTCGTTTATCGCTCTGAAAAGTTAAAATGGGCTCAGAGTGTTTTCATCGATATTTCCGTATTTTAATGGCGAAATTAGATGAATTCGATGTATACGAATGCTTGGTAATTGGATCAAAATGGAAATGTAAATTCCAGCGCGGGAGGTCTTGTCACAGCAGTCGCACCTGTAGTCATCTCTGGAAATGGAGTCTGGGTTGGATGGCCTGGTATGCACATGGAAAACCCAGACGAGCCCATTCCCGAATCAGACCCCAACGACCGAACTCCAACCGCTGGTCTCTTATCTCGAAAAGTAAATTCAATCAAATTGCATACAATCCTTAAGAGTCCTGTCAACGAAATCTGACTTTTCTTTCACGAAACGTTCATGTAAGAACGATAATCCCAAGTTTTTTTCATGATCATCAATGAACAGAAAAAGAAATAGGTTTACGATGCATGATGATGCACTGGAAGATGACTAATGAACACGGACATTTTTCTTCTATCTAAACGCAAAACGCCTAATGAATTCAGGTAGTTGCGGTTCACGTCGAACCATCAACATTCGACGCTTACTACAATGGTTGCTGCAACGGAACGTTCTGGCCTTTGTTCCACTCGATGCCAGACAGAGCGACCTTCAACGCGGAACATTGGCGAGCTTACAACCTCGTCAACGAAAAATTCGCCGACAAAACGGTAAGACTCCACAATAACTTGAACATCTTTTCATCTCAACTTGCGTTCCTTTATCTTGCGAAATCTAGGTTCGAGCCTTGGCCCAACTCCACAAAGAGCAAAAGAAGGAACAAAACGGAACACCTCTGGTCTGGATACACGATTACCATCTGATGCTGGCTGCCAACTGGATCAGACAAGCTTCGGACGAAAGAGGACTGAAGCTCAAACTAGGTTTCTTCCTCCACATCCCCTTCCCACCCTGGGACATCTTCAGACTCTTCCCCTGGGCAGATGAGATCCTTCAAGGAATGCTGGGCTGCGACATGGTGGGATTCCACATCCAAGACTACTGCCTAAATTTCGTCGACTGTTGCCAGAGATGCTTGGGTGGTCGTGTGGATAGGAAAAATCTCCTCGTGGAACACGGCGGTCGAACCGTGCGAGTCAGGCCACTTCCCATTGGCATTCCTTATGACAGATTCGTGTCTTTGGCGGAAACAGCGCCAAAAGTGATGCTCACGAATCAGAAGGTTGTCTTGGGAGTCGACCGACTCGACTACACCAAGGGACTCGTTCATAGACTGAAGGCCTTTGAAATGTTGTTGGAGAAACACCCTGAACATCGCGAACAGGTATGTCATTCGACACCTACGATCGATTTTTCTTAAGGATCCTATGATTTTTAAACCCACGCTCTCATTATGGAATCCAGGTGACTTTGCTCCAAATAGCAGTACCTTCACGTACCGACGTTCGCGAGTATCAAGACTTGAAGCTGGAGATCGACCAGTTGATCGGTTGCATCAACGGTCGATTCACCACCCCGAATTGGTCCCCGATCAAATACATATATGGCTGCGTGAGCCAAGACGAATTGGCGGCGTTTTATCGAGACGCAGCTGTGGCTTTGGTTACACCTTTACGAGATGGAATGAATCTTGTGGCCAAAGAGTTCGTGGCTTGTCAAATAAACACGCCACCCGGGGTTTTGATCGTTTCTCCGTTTGCTGGTGCTGGAGAGATGATGCACGAAGCTCTCATCTGCAACCCGTACGAGATTGACGAAGCGGCTGAAGTCATTCATAGGTAGAGTGGATGATTTTTCAAAAGATGGCAGGGTTTTGATGAAAATTCCTTACGATATTGTTCCTCAGGGCTCTGACGATGCCAGAAGACGAACGGACTCTTCGCATGAACCACCTTCGTCGCCGTGAGAAGATTTATGACGTCAACTACTGGATGAAGACTTTTTTGGAAGTGATGGGCAGTTTGGAACAACACGATTCCGTAGGATTGACGACCATGCAGCCAGTGACTATGAATGATTTCGATGAGTACCTGAGCAAGTACGTACACAGTCGATGAGAATGATGCCATCATTTTTGGAAATAGCTCATCAACTATGGTTGTCTTGTTTGGTAGATACATTGGTGACAACCACAAACTCGCGTTACTTCTGGACTATGACGGTACTCTGGCGCCGATTGCCACGCATCCAGACCTCGCTATTCTCCCATTAGAAACGAAAAACGTTCTCCAGAGACTATCGAACATGTCGGATGTCTACATTGCGATCATTTCCGGGCGAAACGTGACCAATGTCAAGGCCATGGTCGGCATCGAAGGCATCACGTACGCTGGTAATCACGGTCTGGAAATTTTACATCCCGATGGTAGCAAATTCGTTCATCCGATGCCTGCTGAATTTGAGGGTAAAGTTGGGAGCTTGATGCAGAGTCTTCAAGATCAGGTGAACGTTTTTAGCTTTGCCGAACGCATTTTTCAATGATATTCAACGTAGCACTTTGGAAATAAGTATTTGTAGATATTAGAACTAGTTTTTTTTATCTGTAGTGGTGTAGTGTAGTCAAACGCATCTGTAGAAGGATAAGTGATACAGTTTAGGCAATTTCGTGTTTGATGGATATTCTTCTGAGGCCGACAACTGTATCGCTCATGCTCCAAACGTGTTTTTGTATGAAAATATTGTGTCGGTAAAATGGCGTCGGGCAAATATCCACGATGTCAATCAGCGTTCGGGCTCCTTTTTTGACGATAATGTTGTCTTTTGAGATAATCAGCTCTGCAAAGATGGCGCTTGGGTCGAAAACAAAGGCGCACTCTTAACGTTTCACTACCGCGAAACGCCGATGGAAGTGCGGCCGGAGATGATAGATCGCGTTAAAAAATCGATCGAAAGCGCTGGCTTCAAAGCCTGCACGGCACATTGTGCCATTGAGGCAAAGCCTCCCGTGGAATGGAACAAAGGGAGGGCCTCGATTTATATTTTGCGGACGGCTTTTGGAGTCGATTGGAGCGAACGCGTCCGAATAATTTACGTCGGTGACGACGTTACGGACGAGGATGCCATGAAGGTTTGTCTTGTGGTGAAACTGTTTGGGTGGATTTCCCAAGATGTCATTCAGTTCAACTTGACTTTGGAAGACCCACCTTTGACAATTTTGCAGTGGTGGTAGAAGCATTTTTTCCTCCACCGCCCCTGCAATTCGGAAGATCTCTTCGCTTGATAAGTGACCTGATAGATAACCTATCATCACTCTTATTTCAGACTCTGAAGGGAATGGCCGCGACTTTCCGTGTAACGTCATCTCACATAATTCGCACCTCGGCTGAAAGACGTTTGCCCAGCACGGATTCAGTTCTGACGATGCTCAAGTGGGTGGAGCGACATTTCAGCAGCAGAACCAAACCCCGAAATAACGACATGTCAACGCGCTACCGACGAGACAGCGGCGGCGGAATCACAATGGAAATGTCCTTCACGCAACTGCCTTCCACAAAGCCAAGCTGTTGATTCCTAGGGTGACGCGACTTTGGGGTTGCCCAAATTCGACGTTACCTCTCTTAACGTCCTAAAATTAATGTAACATACCTACCATACCTTCTGACACTGTAATCCGAAAACCTCGACGACATCAGCCTTTTATCCTTAGAACCTTATTAATTTGTGCCATTTACTCGAATCATCGTTCAAGCTACACGGTTGACCAGATTTTTAACAGCTTCTTTTACCTGATTAGGACAATGTCAAGACGCAAGGGACAGGTGATGTTTGCAAGTTTCAGGTTCAAGACGAGCCAGTGATTAGGAGTCTAAGTCTTAAATTTAGGAACGTCATCGTGGATAATGAAGATACACTTTTAAACTGATCTTGATAGTTTAAGGATGAGAAATTCGGGAGAAACTTATTTTGAATTGCGTGTCGTCTGGAGAATGTCGTGCCTGTTGAAAGAAACTCAAGGGAGTTATTTATGCAAGCAAAACGTTATAAACTATGTACCTCGCCACTAGAATCGATTTCGACGATGTGAATTTAAATTTGAACATTATCAAGTTTGTTATCCCTTAAACAAGTGCGAAATCGCTGGTCCATGAACGAATGGCCACTGTACGAGCAGAGGAACGAGTTTGTTTATTTTTGGATACCAATGTCTACGAGATCTTTGAAGGAGGAATAAAACGAAAGATGATTTTTGAAACTTTACGAGGTCAAGTTTTTATTTCGAGAAACCGATCATTCAAAAAGTTGTTTCACCAATGTGGAAAGATACTGGATTTTTGTTTTTGGCAGCCTTTTTTGAAATTTCGAGGGAACAATGAAAAAGCAAAGAATGAGCTGGAAAATGCAAAAAGGGAAACCCGTAATTCGATAGTAACCCAGTGCCTTTGGCGAGAATCGATACTGATGTAATTATCCAGACGTTGAATTTTTTATCGTACTGAAACAATGACGTATTTTCAGACCAAACAACACCGCCTACCCACCGTACTGTCTCGACACCCCTTCCTGCTCTTTCCGTATCGCTTTGTTGACATTGCATGTAATAGAATAATCTGCGTATCGAGGGGGTCTGGATTCATTACGTCTCCCGAAGGAAAATCTATTTTTGTTTCGGAAAACCTCGAAATCTACGGTCGCGGAAAAATCAACCCCGATTTCTTCTCTCTCGAGCCCTTCCATGTCGTCTCGGAATCATCTGCATACTTCTCATTGCGCCGTGAATCCGCTGGGGTTGTTGTTTCACGAATCAAGTCGATTGATATATTTATGGTACATATACTATATATTATATTACGGTGATTGATTTCTCAACACTTTTAAGAATCACATCTTCCTTTTTGAACACACCAATACTTGAATTACTAAATTTTTCATACTACTGCTTCACTTGTGGTAAATTTTACATGCCATACCACTTCAAAGACACGCAATGGAAACTGATGATCGCACGTTCGAATTATACGGGTTCTGGTCAAAGCTTACGCGAGCTCTATGATATCAGATTCCGAATAATCATCTTCATGAGGGCATAATTGATCATTAGCGTATGCTCGTATTACGGATTTCACGTGTCGCAAATAACCACGGGATCGTTGGTTGAAATTTGTGAAACAAAAGCGATTTCGCGATCGAGAAATAATTCGCATATTTTTCAAATACATTGACGATTTCACGGACCGTGGGGTAATTTATTTAATAATTATTACAATGATGGTCAAAGCTTGATCCGGGCACAAAGGAAGTTTATTTGATGCGCGAATCGCCCCGAGTCACCGATCTCCAATTCCAATTAATTTCCCATAATTGGACGAACGCGATAGCGCGAAACGCGATCACGCTCACGTGCTTCTAGATTATATTGGTGTTTTCGGCCAATCAGGAAATTCCGCGACTTAATCACGCATCGAGAAAAAAATATAGTAATTATTAAAATTCTGTATTGGACTGTGGGATCAGTCAGAAATATTGTACTTCTTGCTAGATATTTATAGCAGTTTTTGTCATAATGTATTGTAAATACTTTCAAATGATATTGTAGTGGTGGATATGTTTGTTTTAAAAACTCTAATATACATTTTTTTGTACTAATTGCAATATAATATTGTAGCTTCTACTAATCCGGATTCCAGAAAATGCCATACAGTTTTGCCAGTATTCAGATTAGTGTAGTTCTTTTTGCTACGTTTTTGTGTACTTTCTGCTATATAATATTGTACTTCGTGTACTCTTTACGTACAATATTTTCTCTTAGTACATGAAGTATTATATTTTATGAACTGAAATACAAATGATAAAGGGTAAAATATTTTTATTTTCTATTCTTTTTTCTTCAATTTCATCTTTTAAGCGCGAAACATATCATTTCGGAATTTCAAATGACTTATGACCGTCGCCAAGGGAACACCGTCCCAAAGCTCTTCACTTCATTTGTTCCCTGTCCATTAAAATCTTTGTACACGTTCTACAAAGTCTTTTGTCTTGCATCAAACCAAGCCGAAAAGATCAGAAGATGAAAGCAGCGCGAGATTCAACGACTGAGAGGAGCAGCGAGAGCAGTAACTTGGCGCAATCTAAGTTTTAATTAGCTTAAAAGATACTTTTTTGTACTCGCGTTTTTGCGCACCTTTTCACCTTTTGGCGTGCCCGAGGCGAGAACATCTCGCTCTTTCCATGCCAGACTTGATTCGGCTATGTTAAATGAAACGTAATAACGACGAGAATTCGTGTTTATTGTCATAATAAGTCGCGTTTAATTCTTCTCAGGCCCGTGCACAAAAACCTGTATTGGAGGAGTTTTCAACTTTTATGCTGTACTTGTAGAATAGCGTGCAATTGAAATTGATTTGGCTTGACAGGACATGGTCCATTCATAGTTATATAGATAATAAATGTAGAACAAATAAGTAAATAAATCAATTAATCGATCGATAAATAATCAAATATATAAGGCAATATCGAAACATCATTTGTTTTCAACAACTTCTACTTTATATATTGAGTCTTTGTTAAGTTTTCAACAAATTTAACACAAGCAACTCAATAATTACAGATACACAACTGCGAAAGACACGTTTATTATTTCTTTTTCACATTTAGATGTAAAACTGATGCATGATAAATAAAAAAAGAAACACTTTTTATTACTACACTATACACGAATTTTATGATTAAAAGGGTTATACACCTTTGTTGAGGACGGTATGGATTGTTTTTTAATGTACATAGCACATAAGTTTATTACTGGGAAATTATATTATTGTGATAGAATATTGTCAACTTTAATATACAAACATCATTTGATGAAAAAAGTATCAACAAATGGTGGAGTTATGACCCTTTCCCAACTTTTTTTTTTAGAGGCTGCAATGCAAATACGATAAGTCAACTGAAATTATAATATCCAAAAACGTTACATTTTTTAGTGTGACGATAACGTAACGCGTTGCATTAATTAACAAGTAGCGATGATAGGAACGAGTTCCTTTTTTTTTTGGTAAGTGTTATTCATTTCACATCTGTCTCATCAAGTTTTTAGAACGATTTGTAACTTTTTAAGAAATTTATTGAAACTTAGATATAAGTAATTTTTAACTTCCTTATTTTCAGATAAAAATTGTATGATTTTATAGCTTCAGATGAAAAGGAGTGATATATTAGAAATTTATGTACAAATATCGACAAAGAGTATGATTCTTTTTCACTTTTTATTAGAAATTTTCACAAATCCAGCAATTGATCATAGAAATCTGCGTATAAATACATGAAAGTACTGGAAACCTTAGTTCTTAAAATCTATAGCAGCATCTCTTAAATCTATAGATTATGCTAAAAAACCTTACGTAATTTTATGAATACAGAAAAAAAATGATATACGAAAAATACTAGATATTCTTTGCCTTTTTTTAAGAAGCTATTAGATTCTTCGAAAATTTCTGTATGTAATTCCAAAAATCAAGAAACTCTGATCTCTCGAGCATTGAATTTCAATGATATAAGTGTATTGGTAACGATAAAAATACGAAGAAAAATGCTCAAATTTTAAAAATCTGATTTAAATTCAAAAAATATTGAGGACAATATAGATCTATAAAGAAACTGTTTTCTGCAAAATCGATCAAAATACTGCGAATATTTCAAACTTTCAATTTTAGGAAATCTAATTCTTAAAATTCAAAGAGGTATCTTTGAAAGAACCTTAAAATTTTCCAACATTCTATAAATACTAGGAAATACAAAAAGAAAATACAGGTATAGAAAAGTACAAGTATATCTATGGAATATTAAAAATCTATACAACTTTCAAAACTAGAGCATCGAATTCCAGAAATTTATACAGAAATATACAAGAAAACTGAACAATCCTTCAAATCGTAGAAGATATATACGAAAAATACCAAGGATAAATAAATATCTATTCAGACGCTGTTTTCTGAAAAATATCATGCAATGCAAGGTATCAAAATTCATACCACAACGTAGAAACCAATAATAGAAGCATTTCATCAAAATCGTTTGAAAGATTTCGTTGGGGGAGGGTCTAACCCTCCCCCCAATTCATGAATTAATTGGGTTGAATACAACATGGAGTCAGCAGAAAATTAAGATATTTCGCGTTCCAGAGAACATTATAAACAATCCCTTTGATTTCGTCAGAAATCATCGTTCCAATTACGACAGCGCGTTGCATTTTTTTGTGCAATCCGCGTTGGAACGATCGCGGAAACCAATTAACGATTTTTGCCTATTCTTTGGGACGGGCACGAAAAAAAAGCGCGGAAAAAGAAAAACAAGGCACTCGGACGTGCAATCCAATTGTCGGCCTTAACGAGCATGAACACTTTTCACGAAATTTCCCGAACCCAATTGAATTGACGAGCTTTCATCGCCGATGAAACACTTGGTTGAATAATATTTTGACAAATATCGCGCTTCCCTGTGCACATGGTTTTCGGCGGTATCAATTCTATACCAAGATCGAAATTCATTCCCAAAGCAAATACGCGCAAGGGAAATAATAATTGGATTTTCGTGGGTTTGATTGAGAATTTAGCAACTTTTGAGTTATTCCGATCGCTGGATTATAATTTATTGTTCCAGTGTAGCATCAATAAAATACTAAAATGAAAACGAGTGGGACTGAAAGTAGCATTAAATTTCGAAAGTACAACTAACGCTAAATGAAATTGTTTTGAAAAGACCTCCATTCCTCGAAAGCGGAATTCGCGTCACAGCCCGGAGATTACGGGGAGCCTGGAAAGCAAGCGTTTAGCCCTAATAACAAGCAACAAAAGACTGGCTAAACGTTGGATCAAGTTCTGGGGATCAGGGCGAGATTAGCGCATAGATTAGGATTGAGATTGGCGTCGGGTGCGTGCATCGGAATAGGGCGAGGATGTTCGGGGTGCGCATTATAAGCCCAGCCATGGACGTTTGCGCGACATGCGAGTTAGGCGTACACTTCGGGTCCTTTTCACGCTCGTCTCTCCGCGAATCCTGTCACATTTTTCCCCTCTCCCCAATCCACGCCGTTCCCCTCTATGAGCAATTGATCCTCCTCTCCGACAACCGATCGTAATGACCGTCATGTCGTCCTCCCCTTGGACCTCGATTTGCGCCGAGCATTGTAACGGTCTTATATTATTAACGCGCACGCTTGGGCACATATTTGAATATCTGACCGATCACCTGGATCATGCTCTTACCAACTCGGCGAACAATCCCGGATTTGAATTTTCAACCGAGCGCGAATTTTTAAGCAGCGGATTTGGGGACGTATGAATAATGTTTGGCTCTTTGATTTCCGGAGCGAGTTCTGTCGGGTTCGATGATGGCCATGGGGAATGTCGGTGAGTAAAGTTATTGTTCAATCGCAACGATTTTTTGGAAATTATTTATTATTTAGTAGCTTTATCTTAAAAGTAATGGAATAGTCGTGAAACAGTTTTTTTTTTTCAGTAACGAGCAACGAAAATCCCGTTATTTTACGTTACTTTCATCTGTCTCGTTAAGTTTTTAATACAATTTGTAACTTTTTGAGGAATGTTCTAAAACTGACTATGAGATATAAGTAATTTTTCAGTTGCTCATTTTCGAATACAAAATTATATATTAATAATTTTTAATGGAGCAAATGGGGAGTATTAGTAATTTGTGTAAAAATATTGACGAAGAATATGCTTTTTTACTTTTCACTAGAAACTTAGACAATTTAAAGCGTTGAATTTTAGAATTTCGCATGAAAATAGATAAAATACTTGAAATCTTTAGATCTCACAATCTAATGGAATGTAATATATACAACAACAACAAAAATACGAAAAATACTCGAAATACTAGATTTTAATAAGTTTCGTGTTATTTGATCCTTTAAAAGTTTATGTAATTCCAAGAATAGAAAAACACTTGAATATCTCGAGCTTTGAATTCTAAAAATATATTTTTATAGAAGTGTATAAAAAGATCAGAAAAATTTTCGAATCCTGTAACTCTGTGAAAAATACAAAAATATTGAGGGCACTTTTAATCTATAAAGAAACTGTTTTTTTGCAAAATCGATCGAAATACTTTAGATATTTTCAAGTTTCGATTTTATCTCACTCTGGAAATTCAAAGATATATCTTTAAGAAAACGTTAAAATTCACCGACATTATATAATTAGAAATACAAAAAGAAAATTAGTAAAGAAAAATACTTGTAAATTTATAAAGCACTGAAAATCTTTCGAATTCCAGTAATTCATACAGCAACAAATAAAAATAATGATTGAAAATAATCCTTGAAATCATGGAAAAACTGAAGAAATACGAAAAGTACTGGTATAAGTAAAAATCTATCGAGGCATTGTTTTCTGAAAAATCTTGTAAAATTCCGAAAATTTCATTATGTTCAAATTCTAGAGTTTGAAATTCTTGAAATGTATATTGACAATTTATATAATAAAAATACTAGGAAGTTCTGCAACATTCTATCATCCTGAAAAATACGAATAGTTTCAGAAATACTAAATAGTTCTTCAAATCGTAGAAAAATTGAAAAAGTATCAAAAAAATCAAAGGAAATTCAAATCTTCATAGACACTATTTGCTGAAAAATCCTCTCAAATACAAATAATTCAATGAACTTTAAAATCTAGAACATGAACTTATTAATAATCTATATATCCAAGTACAGAAAAATAGTACAAATTGATAAAAATACTATAGAAAATCCTGCAACATTTTATACCTACTGAAAAACACAAAAAAAATTCAAAAATTCTCAAAATCTGGATGGGTATTAAGATTCTCTCAAGTCTATTAAATTTGCGATTGTTTCCTTGAAAAAATACGGATGAACATTTTTTATTATATCTGAAATAAACAATTTCTATAGAACAAAACCATGAGTACGTTAATATTCTTTTTTTCAGCCTTATTAGTTTTTCGATGTCTTGTTATTTTTACATTCAATTGATTCCAAAAAATAACGTGAAAGTAGCGAGTCGTTACTTTTTTTAAGTGGTAACGGAAACGAGTTGCTATTTCTTCTCAAGTAACGTAACGCGTTACATTTTTTCAAGTAACTTTCCAAACCCTGGAAAAGGATTTCGTTGAAAATCATTATCATCCTTTTATGGAAATGACTTTGGATCCATAACACTATTGAAAAACTTTGGCTCGGATTCCAGAGTAATCCGCTGTGGAAAATGAAACCGTTGTAAAACCCTATGTCGAGTTTCGAGTCGGATACGATGTTATAATCCTGCGTTAAAATTGATGGCGAAACGTGAGTGAAATCGCGAGGTTTTAATGCTAGTGTAGCTCGCGGGTTTAACAGTTTTCAATGGGATTTCAACTCGCGAAATTCTTGCTAGTTATTTATTCAGTTAGTGTATTTATTCATTCAAAATTCCAAAATCCGCGAGGAATGCCCCTGATTCTCGTTACCATAAAGACCCTTTTCTTCGATTGAAAAAGCATGCCCACGAAATATCTGGGCCCGAATGAGATTCGTCAAGGGATTTGCGATCGATCCGGGAAGCACACAAAAATGAAAAACCGTGTTTACGCGGAAAAATTCATACGTGAATGGGCCGAATGATCGGCGTGAATGGCGTGTTGAGAGTGCGATATAAAGAAACGATTACACGGTGTCCATTTCGAGGGATCGCAGTGTATAATACGCGAGCACGCACAAAAACGCAAAGAGTATTTGGCCGCGGTGAGACCGAGGAGGAAGGGGAGGGGCATTATCTCCGCTGTTTCGCCGATTCAATTGTGTGTGCAAAGAAAGGCAACGTTTAACAAGAGTTTAATAAAAGGCAAACAGCGCCCTTACAAGAGAGTTGCCCGGCTAACTCCTCTCCTCGGCTCGATGGCTCATTCTGCCTCCTGCCTCTCTTTTCATCCTCGCCTTGCGGGACGTGGCGCGAACTGAGACGGCGAGAGAGGATGATCCATCGGGAGGATCGAAATATAAGCGCAGCTGCACGCATCCGGGGGCCTTAAAGTGTTTTCGTATTTTTGAATTACGAGCTTTGCGGACGGTCGGGCCAACTGTGGGAGCAGCCGTGCGTGGCTGCACTAGACATGCACTCGGGGCACCGTCCAAAGCGCCCGGGATTATCCGCGGATTATTCGTTTGATCATCTTCCCCGAAATCGTTCCTCGGGGGGTTTTTTTCAAAAATTTTTCGGATACTCGTGTTTTGACAATGCGCGACGCTTTTCTCTCAACGCTCCTTTCGGTCAAATTTTCGTACTGGGAATATTGGGATGAAGGAGATTTTCAATGACTCGTTTATACACCGAGGCAAATTTTCACAATATTTGTAGCAACAGTAGATGGTATATTGAGAGAAAGAAATATTTACTATTATCATATCTCAATCTAGTTGAGTCATTTTAGAAATACAAGCTGATATTAAACATTGTGCCATAACCAGGGATGTGAATTTACCGGTCAGAAAAAAAATTTGTCAGGTCGTGGTAATTTCTGACGGTCATTTACTGTTATTTGCGGTCAGATTTAAAAACTCTCTAACTACGATTTACCGTCAGAGCTCGTTTCTGGTCAGTAATTACCGGTCATGACCGAACTTGGATGAAAAAATGTGACTTCCAGCAATCCCAGGTGAAAATCACCAATCTTGTTATTTCACGTTTCATAAATGGCTTTTCCATTTTTCTAGAGAAAACTCACGAGTGTCACTGTACTACTGCGTTTGCTGGACAATATACAGGGAGTCCAAAGTCGGCGGATCATCAAAAAATCATCGATGACTCATGAAATTTCAAGACACTTTTTCCTTTACAATTTTTTAAACTTCGCAAAATTCAAATAGTTATTATTAATTCAGTTTCGTCCAATCACTATTTAGCACGGCGTAGCTTTTGATTCAAGTCCCTTTTCCTTTCACCCCTTCTCTTTCTAAGCTTACTCTAATAGAAAATTGGGGGTAATTGAAGTGTGTGATGGAATGTAGATTAATGATGTCTCTTATCTTGAAAGGTAATTTTTACTTTGCCTCACCTGTGTGTTAGCTATAATAGTCTTTTATCTGTCACATTTACAATACAGTACTTTCTAATTTTTTTTAAATAAATGAATTAGAGATAAGAAAACGTACAATAGTCGAAACTGATTCACAATTACAATGCCTAACAGTGAAAAATACAATAAATACATAAAATAGAAATTTTTCTGAAAATAAAGATACCGAAGGAAAATACCTATTCAACAACACACTTTTATGAAGTAATTTGCTTGTTTCTTTATAAATGACGCTTTTCAAATGTAAAGGTTGTAATTGTGCGATAATTTATAATTTAAGAAACCAATTTTTTCTTATTTTTTCATAAATAATTCGATGAAAAAAAGAAAGCTGCAATTACAAACGAGTTGAACATTTTTTCAAATCATCTTTGAGTATGTAATAATTTTGAATATCATAATAATTCTCACTGGTAAGGTAAACTGACGGTCAAAATTCACCAAAACTTTCTTGTCGTAAATGACGGTCATGACCAGTATTTTACCGGTAAATTTACTGGTAAATCTACCGCCTTTCATCCCTGACCAGGACTATGGAGATATATATATATGATTTTAGACATTTTGGCATTATTCGTAATACTTTTTATACGCACAGTCAGTTTCTCCGACTTAAAAAGTATGGCGCCAATATAACTGAAGCAGAATCTTGTTCCGTCCACTTCACTAGATGTATTGCATGACTTTAGTCAAAAGTTTATCTTACATTTTGCTATGTATTTTCGTGAATTTTAACCTTTCCAATAGCTCATATCAAAAGAATCTTCATGCTTTATACTCGAAACAAAATATTAAAGTTATTTTATAAAAACTTTCTACTCAAAAAAATTTTTTTATACTGTTCAACTTGGATTCGCAAAACTTCTCTGCACAAAGAAAAGTTTTCGCCATGCTCAAACACATCTAGATTTTTTCAATAAAAAAAAGCAGCCATTTGTCGCGTCGTACAATTGTAATCGACCGAAAATACAGAGAAGCTCGCCTTTTTCGCAGCCATTCGAGTGTATTTGAGAAGAAAGTATGCCGTGTAATTCATCTTGAGTTTGCGCTTTTCAGTAAAGGGTTGAAGAAAAAAACGCCCTTTCTAGAAAAAATGTCCATACCTCTAGCGATTCGTGAAGTGCACAAGAAAATGAGAATTTCCACAGTATTTTAAACCATGTAATTTTTTATTCCAGGGAATTACAAACCTTCTGGCAACGTATAAATATTTGCCATCGAGTGACTATAAAAAACAAAAAATCTCCTACTGGGCTTGCGATTTTATGAAAAATGTTTTCCAAGTTGAGGATAAATCAGCAACGAAGAAAACAACAACAACTTTCATCCATCAATCATCAGTGATTTCCCTAGCAGGAAAAACCCCAGGGTAATTTCTATCAAAGCGCGAAACAACGCCACAACCCCAACGTATAATTCATCCCCTCGGAAACAAAAATAGCACTCATTCGTTAATTAAACCTACTCACGCACTATTTTTTCTGTAAACAAAGGGCTTTCACCGCCCTTGCCGCTCGAATAATCGACCCTTAATTCACGTGTAATCGACGCGTTGACTCGTACATGCGGAAAGCGTAAAGGGAACTAAACGCGCCAGAGTATCAGTTTTCGAATAGAGAATTCAAGTTTTTCTGAACCTTTCAAAATGGAAGCGATGAAATAGGATATTATGAAGAAATAAATGAGATTTCCAATGGTTACGAATTTTGATGATAATGACATCCGTTCTGAACAAATTGCAATCTGTTAAAAATTTTCACTGAAAAACCTGTAGTTTAACCATATGAATAATGTATCTGACGTTTTAAAAAATGTGAAAAGACTGAATAATGTACTAATTTTCATCTTTGACAAGCAAAACTATCCCAGGCAGAAATTTCGACTCGATTTCTAATGGCCCTAGCTAAGTTTGCCCCGATTAAATCGTGGGTCTTTCAAGTAATGCCTAGCTAGCGATCTACCTCGTTTGTTAAGGTTTTGGAACGCTCGGGCCTTTGTAGAGATTTCGGGTAGGCCCTTGATAAATTTCCCAAACTAGGCCCTCGTTATTTATTATAACCTAGCCCCCGGATGTTTCTTTCAAGCTTAGCCCTGGATGGTTATTTCAAGCCTACTCTCTCAGTTTTAATTAGTGAACGACTACTAATTAATAGTAGAATTTCACTAATTGAAATAGTGAAAAGGGAGCAACTAAAGTTTTAGTGAAAATCTATTAATTGGATTATTGATAAAGCTTACTGATGGAATTAGTAATATTTGACTGAAGAAAAAAGTGAATAACTACTTTGAACTTTAGCAGAAATCAACTGATACAGTAAGTAGGTTTTGACTATTCTTTTTCATGCATTGTGACTAAATGATATATATAGTGTATAGTTTAACTAATTTCTGTGAGAATTACATTTTCACGTTCTGTACGCAATAAATAAATAGACGAGTTATTCCTTATTATCGTGATTGCATCAACCCTACTTTTGTGGAGGGGGTAATGAAAGACCTACTACAGAAATGGGCCTGTGAAATATGATCTTAATTTTCCCTCAGACAAGCACTTGGTTTTAACATTCTACACAAAGCTTGAAATACGAGAAAAAAATCCAGCAGTCATCTGGTGAGTGTTTGGGAAAGCGCGCGAATTTTCAAAATTTGAATACACATAAATCAATTCATTTTTGTTCCAGAGTAAAAAATAAACCAATAATAATAAACATATTTGAACATTTGTTCAATCATTTATTCCTTGAAATATCAAGCTTTTAATTAATTTTTAGGTGTCTGATTTGAATACAGACGGCCGAAATTATAAAATTTCGTATCAAGGCCTTGACCAGTCAAATCGAGAGTGGTCCTGTCTAGATTATAAGTGGAAACGCCAGTACAGTGGCAATCCTAATGCGGGCCTAGATAAGGGCTTGATGGAATTTTCTATCCAGGCCACATCTAGTGAAAGCTAGTTTGGGGTTGTCTAGGTCATTCGCAACAGCGCTCCTACATGAATAATCCTGCAGAGGGCCAAGATAATGCCAGGGAAGGTCTGACATTATTAGTTTCCTATATAGTGGCTGAGCTAGCCACGCTGATGTATGGATTTTCCCTGATAATTTTCTGTCCACTACAACCAACGCAATGCCATTTTTCCCATTTTCTCTGCTCAGAATCATCTCAAATTCATCCCCATTTCCACCCCTTTCCTTAATTACCTCGTTTCATCCCCGGCTCGTCCCGGCCGTGATTATCGGCGTTAAACAACCCCCGACCCCTTGGAATTCATCCCTTAACCTCGCCCTTTTGTCTCTGGCCTTGCAGTGCCGTGTATCCTGGTAGACTTCATCTTCTGGGGTCGCGAAAGAGGGGCGAAATGGCGATGAATCCGAGAGGGAGGAAACTCGTGGTAGAGGGAGACTTTTTGCGACCTCGGGGTGGAGTCCTGGAAACCGGGACACGCCCTGCCAACGGCGCCCGTTTTTACTGGCTTCGGGTTCCCTGCATCACTCGCTTCCCAGGTCCTAGTTAGCCGCGAGGACCCCCAGAATACGGTTTAAGCTTGTCTCCTCTAACTCCGAAACTCCGGCATTCCGTGCGCGAAGGAACCAAGTGCCGAACAACTAAAGAAAACCCATGACCTTGAGAACCCTAGTCACGAAATGAGTTGGAGCCCGGTTTTGTGAGTGACCTTGAACGAGAAGGTCGTGACCTTGGGAACTAGCTATGGAGTCGAAGGAGAATGTGCCGTGAGCCTGTCACCCTCTGAGAAGGATAATGGTGGAGAGCATCTACGCCGGTGACTCGCCAAGGTCGCGATCCCCGATGACCTTGCAGGACGGCATCAACGAGTACGGTTACCAGCAGAGATTCCTGTTCAATTACTCGCCGGAGGATTTCCCGGCCAAGTCGAAAACAGGCGGGGAAAACAAGCCGCAGGGCGGGAAAATTCACGAGATGGAGGCCAGGGGGGAGAGGGTGTTCTTCGCGAGAGGGGGCGCGGAGGATGGCAAGTACTTCGCGAGGGACCTGGGGAAGCCGAGTTCATCGGCGACGTCGCCGACGTCGCTTTTCACGATAGACAGCATTTTGGCGCCGAGGCCGGTGTGTCATGTCGCGCCGACGAGCACGGCCGCGGGTATACAGTTGGTGCAGAACGCCGAGGTCATGGGATCGTCGGTCAGGACGAGCTTGCATCCGCTGCAGCACCAGCTGCAACATTTGGCGTTCACGTCGGCGGATTTTCTCGGTGAGTTCGGGATGTTTGGGACGAATATATTAGGGATTTTGAAGGAAAATGGGGTTGTCAGGTTGGTCCTTAAAAAAGTGTTTGGATCGAATCTGAGCCGCTTTTGATCCGATCTACTTCTAAGGCAGAAAGTTATCAGGGAAAATCCATACTTTAGCGTGGCCCTAACTAGATCAGCCACTATATAGGAAACTCTAGATTCGGGCTAGACGGGCGATGGTTGATAAAATCTAGGATTCGTCAGACCTTCCCTGGCATTATCTTGCCCTCTACAGGATTGTTCATGTAGGGGCGCTGTCACGAATGATCTAGACAACCCCAAGCTAGCTTTCACTAGATGTGGCGTGGATAGAAAATTCTATCAAGGCCCGCATTAGGATCGCCACTGTACTGGGGTTTCCACTTATAATCTAGACAGGACCACTCTGTATTTCACTAGATTCAACCTAGATAGAAAATTTTATCAAGGGGCATCTTCATCTATCTTGGCAATCATTAGAATCACCACTGTACTGGGGTCTCACCTAAAATCTCGACAGGCCCCTTATCGATTTGATGAGTCAAAGCTTTGATACGAAATTTTACAATTTACGATTTAAAAAATGTTTAGATGTGTTTATTATTATTATTTCATTCTTTACTCTAAAACAAAAATGAATTAATTTATATTCGAATTTTGAAAATTCGCGCGCTTTCCCAAACACTCACCAGATGGCTGCTGGATTTTTTTTTCTCATATTTCAAGTTTTGTGTATAATATTTAAACCAAGTGCTTGTCTGAGGGAAAGTTAAGATCATATTTCACAGGCCTATTTCCGTAGTAGGTCTTTCATTACCCCCTCCACAAAAGTAGGGTTGATGCAATCACGATAATAATGAATAACTCATCTATGTACTTATTGCGTACAGAAAATGAAAAGCTAATAATTACTGATATTATTTAAACTTTGCACTAGACATATCATTTAGTCAAAATGCTTGAGAAAGAAAAACCCCTATTTCCAGAAGGACCCCTACTTCCAACTTTCCAAATAAATTTAAAGTTTTTCTCAAGTTTCTCATTCGAGTAACGATAGAATACTAAACATGTAAAATCAGATGTCACTTTGAAAATCACTTCAACTTTTTACAATGTACATATGATTTTTCTTAAAAAAAACTCTTTTGAGCACATTCTTGGATATTTTCACATATTAGCTGATTTGATCACAAAAACGAACAACTTACTATTTTTACATGAATTGAATTCTGTTTAAAATTATAGTAATACGTTTCCCTTTTAGCCCCCAAAAATTTGCAACCTAGAACTTTTGCTTTAGTTCTGTATTCAAGAATTCAAAATAAAACCAACAACTTGCATGACAATACTATAAAGTGAAATCTATAAACTTAAATGAAAAAAAAGGATTAGTAAAATCAAATATAATATGGTGACTATTAATAAATCGCATACTTGGAGATGGCGAAACACATGTTTACTTGAATCAAACTAACGATACATTCATATAAACTATCTAATAAAGTTCGAGCAAACTTCTGTATATTAACAGTTACTATATGCGTATTTGCTATGAATATCAACGAAGGAATCACCATCAAGTAAGTACCATGTTCATATGAACTCTTCGAAAAAGTATGGACAAAACTTGATCTATTAGAAGTTACCATATTGCTATTTGCAAGAAAATTTCAAGTAACTTGGCTCAAGTTAAAAGTTGGTTGTTGGAAACTAAGACCGACCTAGGTTTTTTACCATAAAAAAAAGAACTGACGCGTGTGTTGTATGTACATAACCTTAACTGAAGGTTTTTTTCCTATTTCTCGGAATTCGTTACTAATTCTGTCAGGACTATACATTTTTTTCCGTCTTATCCAAGGCGCACGCGCGTGAGTACCCAATGATCATCCATCCACGTACAGGCGATAGTTACTGCCGCTTGTCTTAGGGAACTCGATGGTCGATCTCAAATGCAACAGCTCCATTGGACACATCGACATTTGTTTTGCTCGGGCCGAAAGATATATGAAAATTTGAGTGACTCGAAAAGGAATGTAACTTTTATTCCATAGCATTGAAGATGCTGGAAAGGCCACACTCCACGAGGATAGGCTCCATTATTTTGTCAAACAGTGAAAATTTATTTATAAACTGGCGCTCACAAGCTTGTCTGAGCTTATTATAACTGTCAAAAATGTTCCACAACATTCGTGAAGTATGAGTAAATTAACTGTTACCCTATAAAACAGTTGCACCAAATATAGACAGCTGATTTGCTATTATTTTTGAATTTGAAGCTACCATTGATTTCTTACGCCTTTCCATTTTAACACATATCTGTTCCTAATGCACGTGAAGTTGGTTCAAGTAACTTCAGTCAAATATATGGTATATTTGTCGCAAATACTGCAGAATCCAAAGAAATTGGTATGAAACATACGCTGTCTTTAGAACTAAGATATGCAACAATAGCTGATAAATATTTGAGAAAGCGGCGCAACTATACGCGTATATTTGTATTGAACTTACTGCTTTTTCAGTGTTCTATGCCACACATATCAAAACATACAATCCCATATGTATTGTCCACGAAGCCAACAAAATTATTCCTCACATCTCGAAAAAGGTATGCCATTTAACCGCATCAAAAACGTTTAGCGATTCGATGGTCGAATATTTGAAAAATATTTGGACAAAAGATGGCGGGGAAAGGATTGAAACGACAATAACACGCTTCAGCGGGCTGGAAGCCACTCGAACGGAAAATATGGCGAGGTGAAAGAAAATCAAAAAGTGAAGAGGGTGCCAATAATGATTTCTGAGGAAGCCGGGGTGCACGCCCGAGTTTTAAATGTTTCTCGCCGCGTTGTGGCCAACTCTAAGAAATAAGATTAAGAGGGCACGAAGCCTGCTCAAGTGCGAGAGAGACGCGTAGAGCAGAAACCGGTTGAGATAAAGGGAGACACGAGAAGAATGTCTCATGTGTTCTCTTAAGAGCTTTCGAGTATACGGAAGCATGAAATCCTGTTAGACCCAATATTTAACTCTGAATAAATCACTTTTCAACACTGTGGAAGTTAAAATTCCGGGACTCTGAGGGATGGTCATTTTTCTTCATCTTAAATCGAGCCACCGAAAAAATCTCGAAAATGAAAAAATAAAAAATAAAAATTATCGAATTTATCTTTTACTTAGAGAAGGAGAAAATTCCTAGTGCAAACTATTTAAAAGTAGTAGAAATTTCTGAGTGCAATTGCAAGCTAATTAAATTTTGTTCCTCTGCCTGACGTGCAGTATTAGAATTGGGGTTGGAATGAAACGCCTTGCAAAAGTCCTAGTGTAAACCATGCCATATGGTGTCATCGGCCAACAAAGAATTAAGCACCACACGGAATACTTAACGAGCCTCGATCACGGTTTGATTAGTTTACTCTGAGATAATCCAAAACTCGTTTCCACTGGTTCCATCAAACATTATTACCACGGTAATTACTCAATTACACGACTTTAATTCTTTACGCAAACAAATCTCAAGCCACTGACATTAATCCCGTATGTGAACGTGATTCCATACAATTGGAAAATAATTAAAATATTCCACTTTTGTTAGCACAAAATTATGCAGTCTGCTCAGTTTTGCAAGGAAAAATTGAAATTCATATCGTTTTAGCTATTCTTGATTGTTGCAAAATTATTTAATTCTCTTTTCTATTCAATTTAGTTATTGTTTTACAGTTCACAATGAGGAAATAGAATTTACATCATTCAACTTTTTTATCTCAGAATCACGAATGTATTGATTATTTTAATGAAATATTTAAAAAAAGTCTTGAAATGTTGCGAAATTTTTAGATTGCTTTGTATTTTGTGTATCAAATCTACTTGGGTTCGCTTTTCATTGATCAAACGCGTCTAATTGTGATGAAGTCCTGCAATACACTCCGTATTTACGCTTCATTCAATTTACCATAATCTCCAAATGGTTCGAGAGAACGTTGGGGAGAAGATATATGGCATCTCTCGTGATGTATTAGTAGTTAGTCATCTCGTAAGATTGTGTTCTATCACATACAAAATGTAAAATGCCACGTATTTTTACTGCGAAATGCCGTGGTGAAATGATCGATAAAAGCTTATTCTCGAGCTTTTTTTCATGCGCCACGATGTTGGTGTTTGAATTTAAATACTGAAGTTATTATAATTGTAGAATAATCTTAAATATCAATAAATATCATAATTTGGTAATGTTTTTTGCAGTGCCATCGACTTGATATATTTTCGATATATTTTTTGATTCTTGTGATATATTCTAACTTGATATATTTTTGCAGTATGTCATAACTACAAACAATATTTTGCCGCATTGAATCGATTTTTAAAGTGATTCTTGTGCCTGGAAAAAATTTTAGATTGTGTTCAGCATAAAATCCTATATTATTCAAATGGCAAAAAAGAGTACTAACTTTGTCCTAAAAATGTGAGAAAAATTCAGGAATTCGAATAATTCAGACAAAATTTAGACATCAAAATTCCACCCAACCCATTTTAACGACCACCCAAATAAGTTAATTATGCTCAATTAAAAACTTGAATCATGACTACTTTTTTAGAGCCCAACTTCAACCTGTCAGATCTGACATGACACCAGTCAGATTCCAAATTCCCAGATTTTTCCATTAATCTATAAATCAGCCCTTTTTTTACACTCTCCCTCGCCCTTAGATGCCAAAATCTCCTAGAAACTCAAAGCAAAAGGAAAAAATCACTGAAAGATCGGCGTTAAATAAGAGCCCGTCAAAGGCCCCGAAGATGCCTTTGGGCGTTTCTTCCGCGAGGATCAATGCGATCGATTTCAAACGTGGAAAATCGAGCGTGCCTTGTCTTCTTGTCCGACCGCGGAATCGAAAAAAGTGAATGGGTTCGAAAACTCGCCGAAAGCTCGTGAGCCCGGCGAAGCGTTGAAAATCCCGAGAGGTTTTAACGCGCCCATTGTCGAGTACGTTCTTATTTTCTTCTTTTTTTTTACTCCGCGAGCACTTGGGGAATGGCCCCGGGATGCATAAGAGGAATCCCAAATCCATCCCTATTACGCGCGAATGCCCACGCCGACTTGCAAATCCTGACGCGAAATATAACAAAGATGCGGAAGGCGCGAGAAAAAGGGAAGGGAAAAAAATTTTTTGTGGGCAAGGGGGTGCCGAAGGAAGGAAAGAAAGAAAAAGCCGGTCGGAAAAAAGTAAAGCCCCGCAGAGAGTTCTCGCGTCGGGACATCACGTTTTAAGCAGCTTTATTCCTCGGGAATTTTCGCTAATGCGTCCTCGGGGAATTTTCTTCGCAATCTAGCGAAACGCGGGAGGTTCGCGTTTCGTAATGACTGTTTCGCGGCCGAGGGAGTCTCAGGATCTCGCGGGGATCAGGGGATTCGGTTGATAATATGTTTTCGGGAATTATTAAACAATTATTCCATGATTGTTTAGAAAAAGTCAATTGAGATCGCCAAGTACTACGTATACTGTTGAAAAAGTCATTAATTTTGATACGCTCTTTTGAAATATTTTACATAAACGTGCTCTTGATAAGTATTCATGAGCGTGTATATAAAACTGAAACAAATAAAAATTTCGATGTGACTTTATTAATTCTTACTAATATTCAACTGAAATTATTGTATCAATGACATAATGCATTATTTTATTACGACTTTTGAAAAATGTCAAAATCATTTTTGATATTGTTGCTGAATTTTGAATCAAATGAGTATTGTTCAAATCGTGTTTCTAATTTTTGAAAATGAATATCTATGCTGAATCTTAGAGCGTAAGATTCTGAAAATCAACGTAGAATGTTATCTACATTGATTATCCCAGTAAATCCCACACTGAAAAAACATTAAGTTTAATACAAATATACACGTATAGTTGCGTCGTTTCCTCAAATATTAATCAGCTATTAATATATATCTTAGTTACAAAGATAGCGTATGTTTCATACTCATTTCTTTGGATTCTGCAGTATTTGCGACAAATAATTCCATATATTTGACTGAAGTTACTTGAACCAACTTCACGTGCATTAGGATCAAATATATGTTAAACTTGAAAGGCGTAAGAAATCAATGTTAGCTTCAAATTTAAAAATAATAGCAAATCAGCTGTCTATATTTGATGCAACTGTTCTGTATTGTAACAGTTAATATACTGATACTTGACTAATGTTGTTCATATACAACTGTTTCATATGGTAACAGTAGGTACACCGATAGTTGACGAATGTTCTGGAAAATTTTCGACAATATCAACAATCTCAGACAAGCTTGTGAGTGCCAGTTTGTAAATGAATTTTCACTGTTTAACAAAATAATGGAGCCTCTCCTCGTGGAGTGTGGCCTTTCCAGCATCTTCAATGTTATGAAATAAAAGTTGAATTACTTTTCGAGTCACTGAAATTTGTATACATCTTTCGGCCTGAGCAAAATAAGTGTCGATGGGTCCAATGGGGCTGTTGCATTTGAGATCGACCACCGAGTTCCCTAGGTCAAGCGGCGGTAACTATCGCCTGGACGTGGATGGATGGATGATCATTGAGTACTCATGCGCGCGCGCCTCAGATAAGACGGAAAAAAATTTATATTCTTGACAGAATTAGGGGAACGAATTCCGAGAAATAGGAAGAATAGTATATTTCGTATCAAGGAGCAGAAACGAGCGTTTACGAGTGCGGAGTTTTGCAAGCGAGCGTTAGTGAGTGAGCAAATCGCACGAGTCATTTATTCTTGTGTTTACTTGCTGGAATTTGAAATTATGAGTTTAAAAACGCGACGACATCGCTGTTTCAAGCGGCCGAGAAAACAATAAACGTATCACCTGAGATAGAGAAACTTGGAAGGATTCCCTATAGCTCTGTCTCTCACAGCAACGAAAAAGCACTCTTTTGACTTTCGCTGCTAGCTCCGAAGTCGCACGGCCGAGAATTCATTTTTCACGACCCAGCAGTAAACACAAGAATCAATGATTTTCGACACGTGAGCGTGAAAAAAACATTCACTCAGGGTTATGTACACGCAACAACACACACGTCATTTTTTTTTTTTTTTCAATTTTAGTTTCCAACAACCGACTTTGCACTTGAGCCAAGTGACTTGAAATTTTCTTGAAAATAGCAATATGGTAACTATTGATATATCAAGTTTTGTCCATACTTTCTCGAAGAGTCCATATAAACATGGTACTCACTTGATGGTGATTCCTTCGTTGATATTCATAGCAAATACGCATATAGTAACTGCTCATATACAAAAGTTTGCCTGAACTTTATTATATAGTTTATATGAATTCATCATTAGTTTGATTCAACGAAACATGTATCTCGCCATATCCAAGTATGCGATTTATTAATAGTCACTATGTTATATTTGATCCAACTAATCCTTTTTTTCAGCGTGGGAAGTGACAAAATACTGGAAGTCTGACAATCCTGTTCCTTTATAGAAAGTACCTAAATACAAATAATATTACCAGATTTCTGTGTAAACAATAGTTCTGCGTGAAAAAAAACTTGAGGGTTAGCTTCTTTCGGTGTCATACTTCCCAACAACTTTGAATGAAAAAACACAGTTTCAACAAAATCGTATGTATTGCTCCAAAAATGCAATACTGACTTCTTCATATTTTTTCAGTAATTACAAACAATGATCAACTTGGAAAATTTTCAAATGTGGGTAAGCTCCTTTTGTTTTCGACGATTCAAAGACAAAGAAAGTAGTAATCCAGTTGAAAAAGCGCATGAAAGCAATCCCAAATTCACAATTTGCCTGGAATTCTGTGATTCTAGCCGCGGCGTATCCGGGTCTGTACCCCAGTGGATACGTAGCAGCCATGGCCGCGGCGGGGGTGTCCCTTCACGGGCAGTCGGCGTTTTATCACGCCAACCACCCTTATCAAATCAACCCAGGAAGTGGGCCGGTGGTCGGCTCCATGAACAAAAGGAAGCGCCGGCACCGCACCATATTCACGGAGGAGCAGCTGGAACAATTAGAGGCGACCTTCGATAAAACCCACTATCCCGACGTCCTCCTGCGGGAACAACTAGCCCTTCAAGTCGACCTCAAGGAGGAGAGAATAGAAGTGAGTCACGGGCTGTATTTGCTATGGTTTTCGAGCCTTTTATCGTGTTTGCCCTGGACGTAGATGGAATTTTCAAGTTTTTCGACCGTATAAAGTTACGATGCGCTCAATTAATAATATCGAGAAAAGAAAACAATAAAACGACCGGCAGCTCGTATTTGTCGCCCTAACAGGGCGTAATCCACGCGACTGTAGCACCACACGCGTGGATATTTGCTCGATACATGGCATGCATGGCTTTTTTTCTTTTGATTACTTTTCGGAATTTTGAGACGATGGGTAATGGGGATTAGAAAGTAAGTAGGGATATGCTTGGAAATGATACTTTTCAAGTATAATCTGTAGAACAATACTAAGATGATAATCATGACCACTCCCTATTATCTCTAGTATTTTCATCCCTGCTATGAACAAATTATCCCTCAATACTGCATTAATGCTCCTAACGTTCAAAAGCTCCTCCCTTGAATTTTTTCATCCCGAAGCCTCCGAATGACCGCGATCGACCGTAAAATGGGCCAAATTTTCCCGCCACTCACACGCTTTCAACTCCGGCAAATATTTCCCCTGAAAAAAATGCTGAACGCCTGATTTGCGTTGTTGCAGCGGCCGCGATTTGTAAAACCTAATCTCTTCACGCTTGCACAACTGTGCTTGCTCAAGGCGTGTTCAAACACTAGAAATCGGCATCCGTTTTACGGGAGAAGACGCGGTTATTGACTTAGGCCCTCGCGCCATCAAGCTCCCATAATTATTATTATTATTTCACCTAATACGCGGAAGAATGGATACCATTCATTTTTCAGAGTTGCGTTCGGTTCGCGAGTTTTTCGTTCGCCTCGAAAAGTCGCGTCCGACTAATTCTGGGCAAACAAGCCGTGCCTCGGGATTACACGAGATCGCAGGTATCTTTTCTCGAGGACTTGAAAAGGAGACTTTCCTCGCACAAATATGGTCCACTCTATTTGGGTGGCCGCCAGAGACAACGGGACTTGAGAGGGCGAACTCTCCATTTCTAGGGTCTCTAAATTGTTGAAGGGGGAAAAAAACTAGCACTTGAAAGAAAAAAAGGACCTTCTTCCAGAAATACTAATGGCAAATTCTCCATATTCTCTATTTTTCCATACATCTTGAATTCTAAACTGAAAAAAAGGAATAGTTTAATCAAATATAATATGGTAACTATTAATAAATCGCATACTTGGATATGGCGAAACACATGTTTGGTTGAATCAAACTAACGATACATTCATATAAACTATCTAATAAAGTTCGAGCAAACTTCTGTATATTAACAGTTACTATATGCGTATTCGCTATAAATATCAACGAAGGAATCACCATCAAGTAAGCACCATGTTTATATGAACTCTTCGAAAAAGTATGGACAAAACTTGATTTATTAGAAGTTACCATATTGCTATTTGCAAGAAAATTTCAAGTAACTTGACTCGCGTTTATAAGGTTAGTTGTTAGAAACTAAGACCGACCTAGGTTTTTTACCATAAAAAAAGGAACTGACGCGTGTGTTGTATGTACATAACCTTAACTGAAGGTTTTTTTCCTATTTCTCGGAATTCGTTCCTAATTCTGTCAGGACTATACATTTTTCTCCGTCTTATCCGAGGTACGCGCGCGTGAGTAGCCGATGATCATCCATCCACGTCCAGGCAATAGTTACCGTCGCTTAACCTAAAGAACTCGATGGTCGATCTCAAATGCAACAGCCCCATTGGACCCATCGACATTTATTTTGCTCAGGCCGAAAGATGTATACAAATTTGAGTGACTCGAAAAGTAATTCAACTTTTATTGAAGATGCTGGAAAGGCCACACTCCACGAGGAGAGGCTCCATTATTTTGTTAAACAGTGAAAATTCATTTACAAACTGGCACTCACAAGCTTGTCTGAGATTGTTGATATTGTCGAAAATTTTCCAGAACATTCGTCAACTATCGGTGTACCTACTGTTACCATATGAAACAGTTGTATATGAACAACATTCGTCAAGTATCAGTATATTAACTGTTACTATACAGAACAGTTGCATCAAATATAGACAGCTTATTTGCTATTATTTTTTAATTTGAAGCTAACATTGATTTCTTGCGCCATTCAAGTTGTGTGTATGAATCAAGATATATAATAATAGCTGATAAATATTTGAGAAAACGACGCAACTGTACGCGTATGTTTGTATTGAACTTACTGTTTTTTCAGTGTAGATTTTCCTTGTTTTATAGAGTTCTTGTATTTTCGTATTTTCGAAGTATTTGAAAAATTTTATCGCCCTTTTTAGTACTTTTATAGATTTCTAGTGTTATTATAGATTGATACGTGCACTTACGAATCGAAGTTTCGAGAATTTGTCAAAATTTTTATAGATCATTGAAAAAAACCTATCTACAAAAATTGAAAGTATTTCATAGATTTTAAGAGTTTTCATTTTGTATTTATTAAATTTTGCAATATTTTTTGATATTTTCATAGTTTTCTTATAATTATCTGATTCTCTGAATATGATTTAATTTGATTTAATTCTTCAATTCGAATTTCGATTATTTTTTTGTAATTTTATAAATTACTAAAAAAAATAACTTCTTAATAGATTTTTCACGTTTTATAAATTTCTTGAATTTTTCAATATTTGTAGTATTCAGAATTCAATTCTCTAGGAATCAAAGTCCTAAGCATTTTAAATATTTTTATAGATTTCCTAGAAAATCGTATCTACGAAAATTCTAGGTACTTCATAGATATCTAGAATTTTCATTTTGCATTTCATCTATACAATTTTGTAATATTTTATAGTATGTTTTAGATTTCTGGAATTTCCATCAATCGATCTGTAAATTTCTAGAATTTTTTGTCACAGTATTGAAAATTTCAAAGATTTTGAGTAATGAAACTGATTGTGGAGTAAACAGTATCTTTTGCACAGATTTCTAATACTTTTTTTTTTCCTAGTTTTTTTTTACGATTCGGTGAATTTCCTGGTATTTGAATGGTATTTTGTTGAATATTTTTAGAGTTATGAGCTCTAGGAATCAAAATTTTTATAAATTTTAGAGAAAATTATATACACACAATTCTGGAGCATTAAAATATCTTTAGTATTTCTTGCATTTATTTAGAATTGATGAAAATTTGATAGATTTTTCAGTGTTTTTTAGATTTCTAGTTTTTTTTATAGATCACTCTAAATATTTCTGTGATACAATGCTCTAAAATTCAAATTTTGATCGTTTTTCAGCAATTTTATGAATTACTTGAAAAACTACATCAGTATAGAATTTTCATGTTTCATAAATTTCTTACACATTTTTGTAACTTTTCTAGTTTCATGAGAATTTGTCACTTTTTATAGATTTCTAGTATTATTATATATTAAACTCCAAGAGTCAAACTTCCAAGAACATTTTGAATATTTTTATAGATTTTTGAGAAAAGTTGGTTCAAGTAACTTTAGTCAAATATATGGTAAATTTGTCGCAAATACTGTGGAATCCAAAAAAATTAGTATGAAACATACGCTATCTTTATAACTAAGATATGAATTAATAGTTGATAAATATTTGAAAAAACATGACAACCATACGCGTATATTTGTATTGAACTTACTGTTTTTTCAGTGTATACGATTCTTAAGTGTAAATAATTCTGCCAGGAATCATTATTCGGAGATCAGATGAATTTTTTTGCAATGAATAGATGCTAGGTTTTATCCTGGCACGCTTATTACAATTTCTACACGTGCTTCGAATTTTACGGGTTTCTCTAAACTGCCTGCAAAAAGGGATTTCCCGGGAGCGCGGGAAGATTCTATTGTCGACCGAGTTGTTCGTAAAACGCGCCCTCATTGTATAACGCATGTTTCGCAGCGTTTGGTGGTTTTCCAATGATTTTGTTGAGTTTCTCTCAAGTCAATACAAGTTTCCAATGGGAAAGGGAATTCTGCTATGTGATTTGAGGACGATGAATCGAGGAGCGAATAATTGTGAAAATTGTGAATTTCAGATCATGAATCTTTCATGGAATGAATCTTTTTGAATCTAAAACTACTCTTTAACAATGCGTCAATTTGAATACTGAAAAAGTGTCAATTTTCGTTTGCAGCAAAAAATGATAGAATCCAGTACGAAGTGGTTAGAATACTAACTTCTGCAGTCATTATATCTCATGACTTGATGGTTTCGAATGTAACTAAAAGTTTTTCAAATTGTTACCTAAAATATTGTCAATAACTAGAACATTCAACGATGTTATAGAGGTTTTTTAAATGTTTGCAAATTTTTCAAACCTCATTACGACTTTTCTTCAAAAAAATTCATGCCGAGAAATGAAAAAAGAAACATAAAATAAATTGTATCTTTCCCTTTCCTTTGTCTATATTAGAAAATTCCCGACCGATCAAAATATGAAAGAATAATAAACCTCGCTCTTCGTCTCTTTTTCCAGGTTTGGTTCAAGAATCGCCGAGCAAAATGGCGTAAGCAGAAACGGGAGGAGCAAGAAAAATTACGAAAGTTGCAAATCGAGCAGCGGCAGCGAGTCTCGCAGGACGGGGCCGCGTCCAACTCGCTGAGGGTGGCTAGTCATTCAACGCTAAACAGGCAACACGATCAGGAAACCGATAGCTCTGATCTCGAAGTTGCGTAGCTTCCGACGCCAAATTAACCGACTTGTTTCCATACGCCAAAACATTCTCAGCCGCGTACTTATTTCCCGAAACAAACTCGTTTCGCATTCGCTTTCGCCAATATTAATCCAACAAGCTAGGAACAATTGTGTACATACGATATCGCGACGTTCTGTAAATATTCCCTGTAAATATGACCGGTAATGGATGTCAATGTAAATTAAATTATAGCAGAATATTACTGAAAATCGTAAAAGAGTTGGCTTCATTTTCCTTCTCTCGAATAATGCAATTTAAATTATTTGGAAAGTTATTTCAACCGAAATAGCTGGGATTTTCCATTTAGAAATTCACATGAAGTCTGGATCGATGAATAAAATAAGAATAAAATTTCTTCAGCTCTTTTTAAGTCATCCCGAAAATCCATCACAATGCATCTCCATCCCATCAAGAATCATTCATTATCGAATTCGCCCCTTTGAGATAAACGATTTATTCGATTTCAGAGTAAATCAGATATCAGATTTCGATGAAATAAATAATTTTCGCGCGTTGCATATAAAGGGTTCCCAAATCCAATAATGATCTGAATACTCGGCGCCGGCGTAAGGTTTCATGTTATTTCCATCGCGAATCGCCGTAATTTTATAAACACTTTGAAAATCTTGCGTCAATATGTGGCTTCAGCCGGCGAGATTGCCTTTTCTCTACGGCTTCTTGTATTTGCCAAAGGCAAATAATTTCAAAATAGTCGTACCTCACGCGACGACCTTTTTTTTCTTTCTTTTCTCCCACGTGAATTCCCTCTCGCGTTTTGTCGATCGATTGTGCTCCGCTTGGGCGCCATCGTATTTTCCAAATGGAGAATTGACAAAATTTTCTTTTTTGGCACTACTCTCTTTTAAGATAAATGACTCATATCCGGCTCGTAGGACCACAAATGTAGGAATCAAACGGAATGAATTTCGAATTCTGAAAAGATTTTGCGAAAATAATTCCAGAATCTTTTCTAATACTTTGTACAACTCGAATATGATGAATGTTTATCATCGCCACGATCGCCTCGTCCAATTCGTCGGGGCATCAGCGCTTACAGAGTAAGCAGATACGGACATGAATTTGATGGGGCAGTGTCATTGACAGCGGCAATATCCGTCAAGAGTCAAAAGTACATTCAGAAGCAATGAGCCCAAGTGTCATGGAAGCTAAAAGGGGGAGAGGGGAAACGCGATGAATTACGAGATAGGCATATAATGGCCCGAGGACAATGAGATTGGAGTCACTCGTTTTCAAGGATCCACCCGCAGGCCTCTCAGGGCTGAAGGGTTGCACGTTCTCATTTGCTCGCTTATTTCCAGGCGTGACTGTACCCTCTTGTTGTCCATAATTGAGCCGTCAGCTGCACAATTCTCTTAAGGACTATACCGTGATGTTTTCTCATCTCTTCACTCGAGAGCACTTACGGATTCTGCGACGCACGATTCATATTACAGGCGAGAAGATATAAATGTTCGAGGGAACCCGTCGAAATGCACAAGCCATTTTCTTGGTGTTTTCAATGGATACGGAGTTTTTATTTAGGGACTGAATAAGGTGATGATCCCCAAATAGTGGGGGAGGACAATTTTTGATTACTTTGGACAAGGCCCGTGCGGACGGGGGGGGGGGGAGGCTGGGGGCTAGATCCCTACCCCAACGAGATCTTTCAAACGATTTCGATGAAATGCTTCTATTATTGGTTTTTACGCTTTGATATAAATTTTGAAATCTTGCATTGCATGATATTTTTCAGGAAACAGCGTCTAAATAGATTTTTATATCCTTTTGGTATTTTCCGTATATATCTTCTACCATTTGAAGGATTGTTCACTATTTCTGAAACTGTTCGTATTTTTTAGGATAAATAAAATGTGGTAGGATTTTCTAGTATTTTTATATACTTTGGGCATTTTTATATAAATTTTTACACATGGATTTCGAGAATTTGGAGCTCTAAAATGTCAAGTTCAATACATTTTTCATGTTCCAAAAGAATTTTTCATAAAACAGGTGTCTCAATAGATTCATATTTCTTTTAGTATCCTTCGTATTTCATCAGTTTTTCTACGATTTGAACTATTGTTCAGTTTTCTTGTATACTTTTGAATAAATTTCTGGAATTCGATGCTCTAGTTTTGAAAGTTGTATGGATTTTTCTACACATGTATTTTCTTTTTGTATTTCCTAGTATTCATAGAATGTTGGAAAATTTTAAGGTTTTTTCAAAAATATCTCTTCGAATTGAAAGAATTAGTTTTCCTAAAATTAAAAGTTTGAAATATTTGCAGTATTTTTACCGATTTTGCAGAAAACAGTTTATTTATAGATTAAGAGTCTCCTCAATATTTTTTGAATTTTTAACAGATTTTTAAAATTTGAACATGTTTCTAGTATTTTTATGGTTTTCTATACACATATATTATTAGAATTCAATGCTCGAGAAATCGGAGTTTCGTGATTTCTGGAATGACAGAAATTTTCGAAAAATCTAATAGCTTTTTAAAAAAAAGTAAATAATATCTAGTATTTTTCGTGTTTCATTTTTTTCCTGTATTCCTAACATTACGTAAGGTTTTCTAGCATAATCTACAGATTTTAGCGATCTTGCTATAGATTTAAAGTACTTAGGTTTCCCGTATTTTCATGTATTTATATGCAGGTTTCTAAAATTTATTGCTAGAATTGTGAAAATTTCTAAAAAAAAGTGAAAAAGCATCATACTCTTTGTCGATATTTGTACATAAATTACTAATATATCACTCTGTTTCATCAAAAATTATAAAATTCAACAATTATTATCTGCAAATAAGGTATTAAAAAAATTACTCATATATAAGTTTCGAAAAATTTCTTAAAAAGTTACAAGCCGTTCTAAAAACTTGATGAGACAGTTGTGAAATGAATAACACGATTTTTGATACTCGTTACCAAAAAAAAAGGAACTCATTCCTGTTATCATTACTTGTTAATTAATGCAACGCGTTACGTTATCGTCACACTAAAAAATGTAACGTTTTTGGATATTATAATTTCAGTTGACTTACTGTATTTGCATTGCAGCCTCTAAAAAAAAAAAGTTGGGAAAGGGTCATAACTCCACCATTTGTTGATACTTTTTTCATCAAATGATGTTTGTATATTAAAGTTGACAATATTCTATCACAATAATATAATTTCCCAGTAATAAACTTATGTGCTATATACATCAAAAAATAATCCATACCGTCCTCAACAAAGGTGTATAACCCTTTTAATCATAAAATTCGTGTATAGTGTAGTAATAAAAAGTGTTTCTTTTTTTATTTATCATGCATCAGTTTTACATATAAATGTTATAAAGAAATAATAAACGTGTTTTTCGCAGTTGTGTATCTGTAATTATTGAGTTGCTTATGTTAAATTAGTTGAAAACATAACAAAGATTCCATATATAAAGTAGAAGTTGTTTAAAACAAATGATGTTTTGATATTGCTTCATATATTTGATTATTTATTAATTAATTATTTAATTTACTCATTTAATCTACATTCATTATCTTCATCACGACGAATGGACCATTTACTGTCAAACCAAATCAATTTCAATCGCATGTTATTCTACAAGTACAACACAAAATTTGAAAACCCCCCCCAATACAGATTTTTGTGCACGGGCCTGTTTTGGACCTTGGTTAAACTGCAGAAATTTTTGACTCGTTGTCTAGGATTTTTTGATGATATTTGTGTTAGTAGCCACTTGGCACACGGGTTTTTCAAAATTGAAATTGATTGATAATTACTCACGGTCGACAATGAGTGATAAATGATTGAAAATCTTTTCTTTTTTAACATTGAACAACCTCTTCGTATCTAAAATAGATTCCGATAAGTTGTTTCCCTCATTGAAAGCAATACAAGTTTACTAAAAAATTATGTAGTACTCTTGAAACTTGAAAGACTATTAAACTTCAAACATTATTTTTTTCAGTTCTACTGGGTTCTTGATTTAAAAAGGTATATGGGGGAAGGGTACATAAAATTTGTGACAAAAAATTTGACGACTCGCTCAACTTTTCAAGGCCATAGAAATTGAAAGATTCATTGTTTTAAGAAAGTTAATGTTAGTAACATATATTGCGATAGTTGTTCAATTATTAAATGTTTGATATTGTTTGAGAGTAATCCTCGTCTTCCTGATTCTTATGAAATTACAAATTTATGAAATATACAATTTATCTAGTTTATGAAGCCCACTATCAGTTCGAAATTTTTAAGGAGGTCGATGTATTCAGGAAAAAAATTCTATCTACTTTGGGAAAAAAACACTTTGGGAAAGCCTAGACTAATCAGCACAACTTACGCACGCGAATTTCATAACGAGGCTTCTGATAGACTCAATAATTTTTTCATTAAATACGCATGAGTATATCTTATCGTGCACCGAACTCGGAATGAAGAGGTCATTTACCACAAATAATTGAAAATCATTCTGAACATTTGAATGATTTATGATATAAAAAACATCATTTTTGTATTATTTAGGTATTCATTTATATTTATTCCCATCTAACCAAAGGATAAAATATGTATCATGATATTTAATGAAAAATTCAAAATAATACTATGGCTATACATTATTTTGTACACTTGTCAGGTTGATAAAACGTTTATTGAAGTTAATTATAAAATTTTTCATTAATTACGAAAAGTTTCGGTTCTTTTAAAATTGTTCAGCCTTTTTCTTCAAAACATTATGCAATGATCGCGAAGCAGTCGAGTCTGGAGTCATCACTTATCTGATGATAATTTTTTGCTTTTTCTAAAGCTGTTTTTTTCTTCCACTGTGATAAAACCGACTTTGAAAAATCATTTCCGTATAAAGATTTAGTTTTATCGAACGCAGTGATTAGAATTTTACGTAAAATAGCTTAATATCTTTTGAATCAGAAAAAAAACCAGAAAACTAAAAAAGTGTCAAACCAGTATAGACAGAACTGAAATTTCATGTATTGATTATTAATCCTGAACTGGTTTTTTTACTTTTTCAAAATGGGAAAGAAATTTCCCTGGAATTTCAGTGAGTATTTCAAACCCTCGCAGAAATTTACTTTTTCAGAGTGGATTCCACTCCATGAAGGCACGTTCTCATCAAAAATATATAAAAAAACAGCAATATTTTTACAAATTGCAGTTCTACGTGGAAACGCTTTTGATGAAAACAACGGGAAAAGAAAGGCGCACTAATTCGAGTATAAAAATGACCTGGGGCTAGTGGGATCTGCGAAAATGAAAGCTCGTCTTTCAATTATCGAGAGCGTTAAATTCTTTATCTGCTTGAAACAATGTGGTAAAACCCATGTTTTCTGACCAAACAAGTCTCATGTTGATACGCAGTAATAGAATAATCTCAGCTGATTACGGGGATATAGCCCGTGGGTACGGGAACCCACTGCACGGCGGCAGCAAAATCAACTCTCACGTCTTTCCTCGCAATCGCCCTTCGGCCCTTTAGCCCTGCTGCACCGAGAGCATTACACTTCCTCTCTCGGGCTTGCCATTTTCATTTTCACAGTAAATATCGGAGACGTAACACGTGTGAAATTATGGCCCGGGTTTCACTTCGCTCCAAACTTGGAAAACTGTCTGGATTAGGTACCAAGCGCCGAAATAAGATTTCGCGTCTGCAGATGCAATATTCATTTTTGCCAGCTCTTTGGTAACAGTAACTATTCACCTTCAATAAAATGGCCACAGAAAGAAATGTTTGGTTTTAACAACCTTTCGTTTGGTAAAATATGGACCAACTGAAGCTTTGGGTACGGTAACGAAAAATTTGGATATGACAACCAATATGCAGGCGCGTAGGCAGAGAGGGGTTTTGGGGGTTCAAACGCCTCCCGAAATTCTGATGAAATTAATCAATATTTCATGTAAAAATGAAAAAAGTTACATCGATAAACCATCAAAATATGAGTTACACAAAAATGCATGAAAACGTTAGCAGTATATACTTAGTGAAACAGTAAAAATTATCAAAACGTGGTATTACGTAGAAAATATGAATCATAAAAGTTGTTGCAACCAGTGAATAATCGAGAAAAATGAAAACCTACGAAAATGCTAAAAATTGACAAAACTTTGAATCTTAGATTATCTAATTCTAGAAATCTGTTGAAAATCCATACAAAAGTATTAAAAATCTTTCGATTCGTCCAAACTCGAAAAGAATATTGAAATTAATTGAATTCTAGAAAAAACTGTTTTCTGAAAAATTTGGACGAATGCCTCTACGGTCTATAAATTTTGGGATTCTTGTGCATCAAATTCTAAATATTCTATAAATGTATAAGCATTCTAACAAACGCAACAAAATATTTTAAATATTTCAAAAATACCAAAAAAGAATAACGATATAAAACATGAAAATTCTATATGAATGCGATTTTATCATTAATTCTTGAAATTACTGATAATAAATCGAAATTTGCATTTTACAGCATTTAGTTTTTGAAATCTCTGTAGCAATCTACAAAAATATAAGTTATCTATAAATATTCTTAGTAATCCTTCAGAGTTTAATATATTATACTGAAAAATTGTAAAAAATAAGTTGACTAGTTTACTAGTTAAATAATTTACTATTACGAATTTGACAAGTTTACTAGTTTACTATTTTTCTTTTTCACTTGTTTACTGTTTTACTATTTTACAATTTCAGTAGGTTACTAGTTTACTAACTCACTTGTTTAGTAGTTTACTAGTTCACAAGTTTGCTCATTCACTCTTTTTCTAGCTTACTAGTTTACTAGCTTACTAGTTCAATATAAATATTGTAATAAATAAAAATAATGTAGATATAATTTTCTTAGAAATTTAAAAAATTTCCCGTCCTGGAGTATATTAATTAATATAATACTATACACTGTTAGAAATTTTCGTCTTAAATTTAATGTAAAGCGTATAACGCAAATTTCACATAACCTCTATTAATAATGCATTAAAAATATATAAAATATACACACGCTTACATTACTTCAATATACGGGTGTCTTAAATTTTATACATCATGAGTATTTGAATTCATACATGACATTGAATCAGTCAGTACAAAATTAAGAATGCGAATCAATGAAATCATTATAATCCGAAATCCTAGATTTGTTGATCCATAGGTAAAAAATCCAGAGTCATAAATTCTGTAATACAGATTCTAAGAACTTTAAATTCCTGTAAAATATAGAATTCTATAATTCAAAATTCCTGAAAAACTGGATAAACTGTAGCCTCTGTAGAATAAAAATCACTTGGTTGTATTTCAATTTTGTAATTAATTATAAAAAATTTTTAAATGCGATTAAATTAAATCATTAGAATCCGTAATTTCTGATTCGTTGATCCTTGAACCAAAATTTCAGAATCGTGAAAACTGGAATAAAGATTCTAGGAATCCTAAATTCCTGCTGAATATAGAATTCTAGAATTCTGAGTTCGTAAAAAATGGCATTAGGTATTGCATCCCTGTGAGGTTACAAAGATTTTTTTCGTACATACTTCAATTTCGTAATCAGTAAATAAAAAAATTAAAGGATGAAAATGAATAAAATCATTAGAATCTTAAATTCCAGATGCGTTGATCCTTGAATAAAAAATTCCAGCACAGCTATGAATTCTGCAATGAAGGTTCTAAAAACTCCAAATCCCTGTAGAACGCAGAATTCCACAATTCTAAAGTCAATAAAAATTGAATTCCTGGAATCCTAGTGTTCACCCCCTTCCAAGTAAAATTTTTTTTTAAATCAAGTCCATTAAAATTGATAAAAATCCAAATCAAATAATCAGTCACGAAAATACGCGATTCCGGGTCTCCGTAAGACTCGATTAGAAGTTTCTGAAAGTGCGATCGAAAATTTATCGCGCAGCATCCGAGGGCTCGAAAAGCGCTTGACCCGCGACGAAAATGGTTGGAGCGTGGGGTTGGTAGGCGTGCCTTTTTCCCCACTCTCTTCGGCCACTTTTACTGACAACGCCCCCACTTGTTTCATATTCCTTTGGAATGCGTTTGAACGCATCAATGATTATACTCGCGAAAACAGGAAGAATTTCGCGGAGCGCGAGCACGGCTATTACGGCGAATACCGGCTTCGCCTTTTCAAAGCTGCGCCCGAGCCAAAAGGGAAACGCCGCTCCTTCTCGCCCTTTTATCGCTTGGTTTAACCCTTTAAGCGCGAATTTAACAGATTTTAGAGAATAATGAGCAAACGCGTTTACAAATGGTTCTTTACAGCACTGCTTCATATAAAAAAAAAGTCAGGATGCTGTTATCTTGAGGTTTATGACAGTTTTTCTACTACTGCATCATGTACTGAAAAATGGGCCTCTCTAGGCCCAATTTCTGGTTATACTTTCTAAATTCTAAAAATTTAGATTCTACTGATGCACAGTAAAAAGAGTGCCACTGAGAATCAGTGGGATTCGGGGCAAAAGAAAAAATAACCAATCAGTAACTAAGGATTTCACAGATGTATCAGTAAAAAGGGATTGGTAAATCAGTATAATTCCACTGTTTTGGATTTTGAGGGTATGGGGTTTTCCTGAATTTGGACCAAATTAGTTATCTCATTCCACAGTACTTCTTTCCACTATATTATAATATAATCTATCCTTATAATATTATGTATTATATTTTTTGGAAATTATCTTGACCTTTTTGATGTTATAAAGTTTTACGGAATTTTCAGGATTTTCTAAGAATTAAAAAATCAATGAGCATTTTTTCGAATTCTACCAAATTTACACATTTTTTTAAATTATTGTAGGTCTTTCAAGTTTTCAATGTTTTTTTACATTTTTACAATTACGGAAATGGAAAAGTCCTTCAAACTTTTCAAAACGTTTTTTATTTTATAAAAATTCTTTGTAATTTTGACACACTTTTCGAGTTTGACAGATTTTCATTTAATCTTTCTTAAATTATATCCTAATTAACAATCTTCATTTATTGTTAGTAAACGATCTTTGAAATTTGCAATATTTTTTTTTAGTTTTCTTGATTGCGGAAATTGAAAAGTTGTTCTAACTTTTCAAAACTTTTGAAATTTTATAGAAATTTGTCCAACCAATCAAAACTCTTTGAATTTTTCAAGTACTTTGAAGGTTGTTCAGATTTTTATTAAAAAAAATAAAAAAAACAATATCATTCATATTTCGGGAACATGATACGAGTATATTGTAATGAACACCAATCTAGAAAATTAATAAACTTTTTTGAAATTCTAGAAATTTTTCGAATTTCATATAATATCTGACCATATTGAACATTTTTATTGTTACTCATGTCTTCAAAATTTTCGAAATTTCCAGCATAATACATACTACTTCTAATTTTCTAAATTTTATGGAAATTTTCCCGAATCATGAAGATTTTCTGTAGTATTCCAATACTTTCCGAGTTTTTAAATTTTTTTAAAAAATGGTTATGGAAAACGTCATTATGCATATTCCGCAAAAATGTGATATACTTATGAAATTAATGAATATTTTCTGAAATAATACTCTTTTCTGGGTGTTAAAAAACTATTAACTATCTCCAAATTTTTGAATTCTTCAAAAAATTTTTAATTCCAAACATATTAGAAACTATTTTAACTTTTCTAAATTTAACGAAAATTTCTCCAGCTCATGAAAATTTTTCATAATTTTTTAATACTTTTCAAGTTTTTCAGATAAAAAAAATCATCGATAAAATTTTTGGTGTATACCATCTACCGAAAAAATATGATACACAATCTAAAGAATTTATTAACATTTTTGAACTTGACAGAAATACTAACAATCTGTAAAATTTTTCGTGTTCAATTTTGAAAGATTTTCAAAATTTTGAATATCGTACAACTTGTTCAGAACTTTCAAAATATTTTATGAAAATGTGTACTATCCATGAAGATTTTTTCATTTTTCAATTTTTGTTAACGAAATTTCAAGCATACAGTACAAACTATTCATTTTAAACTTATCAAATTTTACAACAATTTGGCAATTTTTTTGTTTTTTATACTTTTACTTATTTTCGAATGTTCAATAAAAATTCATAAGACAGTATCCTGCATATTTCGAAGAAATATGACGATAAACACAATCTGCAAACTCCATGAATTATTACCAAAATTTTGCAAACTTCGCAAATTTAAAGTATTATTTACAATCTTTCAAATTTGCAATGTTTTTCAATTTTCCGAAATTGATGAAATGAAAAATATGATACAAACAATTTTGATCTCCCCAAATAATATAAAAATTTGTTCTACTCGTTAACATTTTCCATAATTTTTCAATACTTCTCAAAATCTTCAGAAACTTTTGATTCAATGGCCTTATTTTTTCCTCAATTACAACCTACCTAAAATAACGCGTTTTGAGTAAAAACTTGTGGATATAAAATTTTTATTTACACTGTAATCCACTTTTATAAACCACTGTAAATTCACTCCACTTTAATTTGCACTTATTCTGTAACGACCGATCGCGAAGAAACACGAACGTTTTAATTAAATCTCCCTCTCATTAACACCTACGGGGAACGCAACAAAAATCTGAAATCCCGAAAAATCGCAAACACAAATAATATCAACGTTTTGGAATAAAATCATGCATCAAAAGTTTGAAAAATCCGACCTTTCGTTGTCTTAGCTTCAATTGATTCGCCGTTGCCGAAGTATAATCCATATTTGAAATCCAACGATGTAATCCAATTAAGTTGTACTTTATCACACGAAAACACTTTTTTCGAAAAACACTTTTCCCACCGCAAAAAAAAACACGCACAAACACAGAAAGTCCACGTCACGGATTTGAATGTGAATTCAAATCCAAAACAATCGTTAAACAAGATGGCGGCGGGTTTGTGAAAAAAAACACGCACAAACGCACAGAAAGTCGACGTCACGCATTTGAATTCAAATTCAAATATTCAAATCTAGTTAAACAAGATGGCGGCGGGTTTGTGAAAAAAAACACGCACAAACGCACAGAAAGTCGACGTCACGCATTTGAATTCAAATTCAAATATTCAAATCTAGTTAAACAAGATGGCGGCGGGTTTGTGAAAAAAAACACGCACAAACGCACAGAAAGTCGACGTCACGCATTTGAATTCAAATTCAAATATTCAAATCTAGTTAAACAAGATGGCGGCGGGTTTGTGAAAAAAAACACGCACAAACGCACAGAAAGTCGACGTCACGCATTTGAATTCAAATTCAAATATTCAAATCTAGTTAAAGAAGATGGCGGCGGGTCCGACTCCCCCCTTACCGCCCCCCACCCTTCCCCACGACACGAAATTTCCCAATTATCTCGATAGGCAACGCGAGAAAATCCGGAATCCCGAAAAATAGGCAATAAAAAGATAAATTCATTCACGAAAATCGCGCGAAAAAACACACACACGCACAGAAAGTTCACGTCGCGGACGACCGTTGAACAAGTTGGCGTCGGGTCCACCTCCCCCCTTACCTCCCCCACCTTTCTCCCCGACGCGAAATTTCCCAATTATCTCGATATGCAACACGAAAAAATCAGGAATCCCGAAAAATAGGCAATATAGAGATAAATTCATTTGCCAAAATCGCGCGAAAAAACACACACGCACTGAAAGTTCACGTCGCGGATGACCGTTAAACAAGATGGCGGCGGTCCACTTGCAACGGTCGCAACCCCTTTCCCGCAAATTTCGCAAGTAATTTCGTGGTTGCAAGCGCTCAGCGTTTCGCGTTTTTAAGAGATTTCGACGAGGACGCGTTGAAATCCGGAAAAGGCGGTCGGCAAGCCTCGTTCCGAGCAAAAAAACACGCGAAACGAAAGGATCTTGGGGGGTGACGCACCCCCGCGCGTGAAGATCAACAAGCGTAACTGAGCAAATTTGTGCAGTTTTGTGCAATCGCGGGCCTGAAGTGCAAACACCGAAGGCGGGAAAATCGGCTGCGCGCGCATGACCGTTATTTTTGAATTTGGAAAACGAGAACATTGTTAATTGTTGATTGATTTAGATTGAAATTGGGGTTGACTCTGTTTTATGGAGTTTTTAAGAGATGAATTAATAAATAGTGAATAAAATGAGAAAAACAAGGTGATTAGAAAAGTTATGCTAGATATTAATTTTTAATTTTTTCCGAAATATTCAAACTTTTTTTGGTATCCATAGTTTTTTGTTTTCATGAAAAAATTATTACAACTTTATTGATAATTACGTTTATTGAAAAAGTGTTAATGAAAATCGTAATGTTAGAAACTTTTGTTTGAAAATATTTTTGAAAACTTTTATAAAAAACTAGTAAATAAATAAATAATTAGGCAATAATTAGTGAACTGATGACCGAAAATACATTTTATAAATTAGAATACATCAATTATATAAAAAAATTTAATTAACATAAGAAACTGAAATTTTCGATAAAAATTTTTTAATGAATTTTATTAAAATTGATTTCTTATAAAGTTTTTACAAAGTTACTTAGCTCATAAGGAAAGGAAATTGATAAGAATCAAAATTACTAGGGATAATTTGAAAAATATAACAATTTTGACTCCGCAATATTGTTATACACGTAAAATAAAAATGAGACAATTTGCGGTAAAATTGTAAAACCTACAATATTCCATCAATTCATGTCAAAAATTAGTAGATATTTTCTCAGTAATGAATGATTTTGTTGATTTGGTCAAAAGAGCATCCAACACGCTTCGGTCCCTCGATTTCGAGCCCTGACAATCACGCGAGCTTGAATTTACGTGCGCCTGTGAACACCTGTCAGAATGAAAATGTAATCGGGAAAATCAAAGAGAACGAGTTCGTTGGTGCGAGCGGTTTTGCCGAGTGTCCCCGTAATGCCTAAGGTATTATTGCGCGAATGTCATGCTAACTGACAGATCAGAACATCGTAGGGTGTAACCAAGCAAAAAGCCGTGTCATGATCCTCATTGAATTCATTTGTTTGCCCCCGAGGCATTTCCCATGTCACCCTCCGCCACTCTTCTTTCAACGCAAATTAAGTGCGACGACTTATTAGTCATTTTTTTTTGCAAAAAAATCCAAAAATACTCAATGAATTTTATTACGAAAATGAACAAAGAAAAGGGTCTCATAAGATCATAAAAATGATTAAAAATACTTCTACTTAAATTTAGAGAGTTTTTATTTTCTACATTTGTTGATTCATTCATATATACAGTGCACAACAAACGGAAAACGCATTTTCACAATTCTACGTGATGGCGTAGATAAAAAATTACTTAATCTTAAAAAATCACAAACACGTTCTTTGGGTTGGAAAATCTTTTTCTGAGCATAACTTAATTTATCAACTTATTACGAATTAGGAGGACCGCAAATCACAAAAATTATTACAGTTAAAGTACACTCAAGTCCCTGTTTATGAAAGTCCGGACACGACATGTCCATCTCGGGATTGGTTGATTTGGAGGTGCCGCCATTTTTCGCTCGCTCCAATGAGAGAAACGCGGTAAACTGCAGTTGATTCGAATTTAAAAAAAGCATTCTTCAACGATTTATATTTGCAATTATTATTGTACTTCTTTTTTTCGAGTAAAATATCAAAAACCTGTTTGAAAACTGTATAAATTTACTTTGTACTGTGCATTAAAAAAATACTAAATGTGATACCTAAAACCAATATTTTCTGTATGAACTTTCTAAAAATTGTTGTGAAACATACAAATCAAATAAAAACTGTTGAATTATTTTATTTATATGATTCCATATTACTTACTTTAAAAAAATTTTGTAGTATGAGTAATTAAAATTCATAATTCATTTTTTATCATTTATAATATCTGATAGAATATAAATTATGATAAAAACTTTATTATTCTGTATAATATTAAACATCCTTCACCAAAAATATATATATTTCATATTTATGAATCATTTTATTATTTATACGAAAAATATTTCTTATGTTACATAATGTGCATTGTATACTTGAAAGTTTTGATATACTTTTAAACTAAATTTTTTCAAAGTCAAAAGAATGAGAAACTGACGGATCAACACGGGTCAACAGGTTTTGTTTATGTTTACAACCATATGACTATAGCAATGACGTCACGCAGCCGCCATATTCCGCCTGAAAAGGGAGAGGGAAAGAGGAGACAGTAAATAATGGATAGTTCTCACTCCAACTCATGCGTGTATATGGTCGTGTCTGGAATTTCATATACAGGGATTCTAATCTTCACTACATTTCTTGCTAATTTTTTATTTTCCAGTCAAAAGTATTTCACGCCAAATCCCTAAAATCCATTAATAATTATTATAATTTAACTTCCTGTCAAATTCTAAAGAAACAATATTTTAGAATTCAAGAAGTTCGAATAACTTCTTGCAGTCTGACAATTAGAATAGAAAACAAAGCTTAGAAATGTTTAATTCAAGTTAGAGTCACATACAGAGATTTTCTGGAGGGGCTTTCAAAAAATACATGTTTTGCATCTTGACTTTTTTTAAATATTCAAATAGTCAGATTTTTATCCACGAATCGTCTGTTTCTCTTTTTTGCAATATTTACTTACTTGTGAATATTTTAAATCAATGAAAAAAGGGAGTGTTTCACAAATTTATGTTTACCGAGAATTTTTAATGTTTGACTACCCACATCAGAAAATGACACATCATGTGTACTATGTGTATACAAAGATATGTAGATTTTTTTCTGGGTTCCATGCCATTATCTATTAGGGTCTTTTCCTCACAACCACAGATGTAGAGTCATGATAATGCGAAAATGTGGCAAACCCATGGACAAACGGTAACATTTGGCCTAACTTTTTTCAATGTTGGCGCCATTGATTGCTAAAAAAACAGATATTTGAAAATGATATTTTATTTTCTAACAAAAAATTTTTGAATTGTGCATATCATGTATACATATAGTATACATATCTACTATCTATGAAAATTTTCAGTTTTCGCAACTTACCTATTTTTGCAATATATGTGCAAGGTACTGTAATCCTCATTCATGTAATTGGTGCAAATTATTTGCCATTTGGAATAATGAAAAACAGTCGATTCGTAGTTCTATGAATAAAAGTATACTACTCGACTAAATTCAAGAATATTGGTTCTTATAGAACTTGCGAAGAAAAACTTTTGGGCCTGGAATTTCCTTGTTCATTTAATCGTTAAACGACAAGTAAAAAAAGCTACACACCCCTTCATTTGAGTTTTTCGACAATCGAGTCCACCTGCGACTCCTCACAATGCAAGTCACTCCAAGTTCCATCAAAAATTTGTACGTTTCCAAAAACTATTCCTTTTTAATAGATTTTTTCCCCAATTTCTTAATTCTCATTCGTCTCATGTGACACATCATCGTGTACATTCCAGGCAAGCACAGAATGAGAATATAAATTCTCATGAACGAGGGAAAGTGGAAGGCCAAATTCCACTCGTTTGGTAGAGAAACAGTGTATTTTTGAGTTTCCTCAAAATAAGGAATGTTCCTCAGCACCACTATACTTTCACAGAGGAATCCTAAAGGGTAAAGGGGAATCCATACTGTATACCTCAGCCAAGTCAAGATCGGGATCTCGATCTTAATCAATTGGGAAATGTAATAGGGATATCTCACGACTTCTACCATGCTCCAGACACAAAACAAGTAGAAGATGACTGGTTTGTTTTGCATTCTCGTCTCTCCCTCGATCATGGCAAAAAGAATAAAAGCCCTACCACTGATCTGTATGATAGGCATTAAAATTCCACCTTTGGTGTAACCGAAGAGTGGATGTAACACTTCGAGGAATTGTAGGAGTTGGATGAATTTCATTGCGCTTCCCACCATTGTGTATGTGTCGGTCAAAGAAGCTGCAAAGTCAAAGTTCAGAGTTAAGTTAAGGCAATAAGCATGAAATTCTATAGTGTTCGAAATAAAATTTCTATGTATTTTTACCTGGTCCATCACGCGAATAGCGCAGGCCCATCACGATTAGAATGTAAATAAATCCAACGAACTGACACAAGTTGTAGATAATCAAGTACACTTTTTTGAAATCCTCTGCAAGAAAATGGTGAAAATTTTTATCATAAAGTTTACGAATTCCATTTTTTCTCTACTCTGTATTCAGAATACTTTAATCTTCTCATTTCAAGTCAGTTTTACAGAATAATATAATTTCAGACCTTTTTTGTATCCGAATTCTTCTTTGTGCAATTTATCATACATATCTGGATAATCTTGACGAATATTGCGCTTTGTGTCATCCAAATCGTCCATGTCTTCACTTTTCCATCGATCAAAATCAATTTTCAGCCATGGAGGTTTTTGGGGTTGACTCGTGACTCGTGGCCACCAACTGGGACATTCTTTTCTCAACATGAAATCAACTTGTCGATCCATGATTTTAACCAAGCTTTTCTGGAAATAAAAGTAATGAAATATCAGTAACACATAACTATGCATGAAATGGTTTATTCTCTGGAAAGCCGAAGAATTTCAACAAATTTTTGAATTTTTTTTAAAATTAATGTCTTTGAAACTCGCAAACTCTTAAACTATACAGTAGTAATAAAGTACTGTTTGAAAAAAAAAAAAAAAAACACTTTTTTTGCTATCAGTAGTATAATAAGACATGAGAAGTTTCACTGTATATTTATAGTGAAGCATAAGAAGTATTACTTATATCCATGGTGAGACATGAGAAGTTTCACTTTAGATCAATAATGAGACATGTTAATTATATCATACGTTACGATATCAAGTCAATATGTAACTTTGAGACATATTGTGATTTTGTGATATTGTGATGTATTTATGATAGACAGGAACCTCGATTTGGGATTTTGATTTTATCTACACTGAAACCTCGATCAGAGGATTAGACAAAGGGAAGGGGAGCAGATGCGAAATTTGTTTTATAATGTAGACATGTTTTTTTTTATATTCATTTAATTGAATAAAATTATTATACAAATAATACCTCTTTGTTAATCGAAGAATGAAGATCAATAGAAAACCCATAATTATGAGCTCCACGAGCTCCTTGACCGTGCGCAGAAAACGTTAACTTCGTGTCTTCCACTTTAACTTCGACATCCTGAAAACGAGGAAAATATTTTTTTCAAGAAACTCAAAAATTAATTAGAAAAACTACAACTGCAATAAAACAACAAAAACAAAAATTATGAATTAAAATGTTATTAAAAACATTAAACCTTTCAATAAACAAAATTAATTGTTGAAAACTCACCTTTACGTCCGTCAAATCAACTTTCAGTGTAATTTGATTTTCTGATTGGGCCCAATAAACAAACGGTGTGAACATAATTTTGCAGTTATCGAAATCCTTGGTGTTTATGTAATTTTCAACAATTTTTCAAAGGTGAATACATGTTTGTCACTTCAGATTAATTATTAGTTAATTACGATTAAAAACTTGCAGAATAATTATCCAGTTTTTGCTGCTATAAACAAAAAATATATATACATCAAGTGATGTCCAGTGACATCAAGTACAGCTGTGCACTTGCAGTGACGTAAAAAGGAAATTGAGGCCCCGGATCCAAAAATGATATTGCAACTCTGTGAATTTCGAAAATTGCAGCACATGCACATTTTTTGGAATTTCAACAAGGAAAGAAAATTAATTACATTTGCAATATATAGCGAGTTATTTTATTTTATATATAATTTCGTAAATTATATATTTTTTAGTATACAGAATTCATATTTTAATATAGAGAAGAATTATAAATAAATAAATTTATAAAATGAAACAAATAAATGAAGTATATGAAATGAATAAATGAAATAAAAAAATATATATAAAAAAAATTTTTTAAATAAATCAATAAATAAAATATAAATTTGTAATTTAATAGCTGAATGTTTTTTTCTTCTAGAATAAATTATTCTCCAAAAAAAATGTAAAAGGAATAACTCAAAAATTTTTCAGTGTACCAAAAATTTGTTTATAATTTATTGCAGACTACATAGTTGGTTTTCGTTTACATATATAGTTTTCTTATTCATACATATCACGAAAATCACTTGGGATTCTGTGCTTGGTGTGCTTTGAGATAGTCGGTTCGTTGCTGACCTGTTCCAACTTTCGAGAACTGGAAGAATGAAAAGTTGCAGCTTAAGAATCGAAATTTCTTAAACATTAACTACCATTATTACAAAATTAGGACATAAAAGTATTAAGGGACAAAAAAAATTTTTACCTGATCTTTTGCTCTGGCCCATTCTGCAGGATTGCCACCTGAAATAAAAAATCAAGTTGAAAATTTATTAAAAAATAATTAATTTCAAAAGTGCCAATAGTACTTACCATTGCCGACATAACGACCTGCGTGGTAGGTACCATGAATCACAGGTCGAGCATAATTTTCATAAGCTTTATTGCCATCAAATCTTTTATCAAGGGAATCTGAAAATCCTCGATGAGATTTGTTGTCTTTGTCGAGCTGCCTTCTTCCACGTTGTGAAGCTATAATAATTTATTGTTACTTAATTATAGCCTTAGGATAAGAACTTTGACCCAAATTTTTGGTCGAAACAAAAAAATTCATTGCCCCTAGCAGTGAACTTTGATATTTCAGTAGAATCGCAGTTCACTGATAATGCAAAAATTTGCAAATATTAATCCTTTCTAAAAATGTTCATCAGTGCCTGAAGTTGGCTGTTATGTAGAGTTAAAATGCGCGCGAATCATATAAAAACGCTGGGTTTTCAAATTATATGTTAGTCATGGTTTGACTTTCAGAGGGCAAAGACAAAAAAAATACAATGGCGCACAAGAATAATATAGTGTAATAAATAATAAAGGTTTTTGATTTTACTTTCATGGACAATCATTCAAATTGCACAATTCTAATAACATTCATTTTGAAAATAGTTGTAAAATTTATGAATACACCTTTAAGCCTCAGTAAAAGAATTTCTTACTAATTAAATAATTAGCTATTCTATAAAATCATTATCAAATGTTAAACTAATATTATAATTCTGTAAAAATACGAAATGGTAAAAAATAATATTCAATATAAAAAATAAAACTTACCTGTCACGATCACGCAGGCCGCCACTAATAAAATAAAAACGACGTTGAACGAATTCTTCATTTTGCAAATATTTTTCAGATCGTTTCACTCAGAACAAATGCTCGAAACTGAATATTCACTCGTTCTAAGATTGCGGTTTAAATACCATTTTCAATTACTCATCAATCGTAATCATTGTAGATTACGCATTGGAAAATCGCGCACATCTCTTTATATTGCAACGAACTGTTTCAACATTTGAACTCTCGGGCTTTTCCCACTCCAGCGTCAGCGGAAAAGCCGATTAAGAAAATATTTTCCTCATTCTGACATTGTGGATTTTCTGCGCGGTGCACTTTTCAAGAAATAAAGAAAAATTTCACGGATCTTGTCAATAATCTTTTTATTGATTCAACCTTCAAAATTCAAGTTTATTAAACTGTTGATTATCTAGGAAAATTTGAGTCACGAATTGGACAAAGAAATGATTGAAATCGTTTTAGTCTGAAAATTTTCTTTCTATGAATCATAATAATAATTAATTTTTTTATAGACAAATACATTTTCTACATTTCTACATACAAAATATGTTATTTTGAAATTAAGAATTATGGAAGAAGGAAAAAATTGAAGAGGAAAGTTAGAGGTCAAATGGAGTAAAAATTTCATTCATGGAATCGAAGCTAATAAAAATGACAAGTGATTGATTGATTTTTTTTTTTTTCAATTTTTATGTCTATCTTTACAACACCCGGCGGCTCATATTTGTGAGACCACATCCCACACACGTTAAACTAATTTGGTCTAACTCAACCCTTTCTTCCTCGTCCCTCAAATTTTCTAATTTAAACATGACTCCAATGAAGTCCTTCATGTCTCTTAAACATTGAATGCTGCAAATAAAAATAAAAAAAAAATTAGAATGATCTTACAAAACGTAGAAATTAAGGTTAAGAGTTCTCATTCATTGAAATTATTAAGTCCAGTATTTTCAAAATAGAACGTTATTGATTGTTGAAAAAACGTGTTTCATTTTTTAAATTGAAAATCGTAAACATTTTAAAGTCCATAACTGAATATCAAAAGCAAACGAATTTGATTTACTGATTAACTATTATTCAAAAACTCTTGAACTAGTATAAAAATCTAAATATCAACGTATTTTAAAAGATTCTCACGTTTGCTGTGTCAGAGGTCCAAATACCATTTTTGATACATCCTTCTGACTCAAAGCCATGAACAGAGCAGCCATATTTTGGAAGGCTGAGTCGACGCAACCACTTCTGTGGATTTCATCCAACAATTTCAAAGCGGCTTCTTTGCCGAGATCTTCCGGTACACATGGAATCGATCTAGTTTCCATGACCGGGCAGCATGCATCGCCACTGAAGATCACTCCAGTCGTGGTTTCGGCCGTCAAAGTGATTGCAAAACCTGGTTCAATTGACAGATTATTTTGCAATCATTGTTACATTGATTCTCAGAATTGTCTGGAAACAAAATAACGACTAAAAAACAATGCTATACCTGGGGATTTTCCACTTGAAGCCCCTTTGCTGGCGTCTGAATGGATATAAACATCAGGCAGGAACCCCAGCATCACGCCTTTGGCTGATTCGATCAGCCGGTTGGCGATCGCTGGCGAGACTCGAATTGCACAAGCCGTTCCTCTGATTCTTTTCACCATTCCAATGTCTTCAAACTAAAAAAGAATCATTGCAAATATGATATAAATATGATGTAATAATGTTTTATGATAAAATTCAAAAAATAATTGGTGTCTACCTGAATTGTTTTAAGCTGTTTAACAATCGGACAGCGGAAGTGAATTTCTCCACCTCCCAATGGTGCAGCACCACGTTTTTTTATGTTGATTGAGACATCATTGTCTCCAGGCAAAAATCGCTTGAGCACCGGAATCCCAGACGATTTTATTCGATCAATGGAAGGATCTGAATTTAGAGAAATAATATGTAAATCACTCAAGAATACAAGGCAAAAAAAATTGAAAAAATGATCAACACATTGGAAACTAATGTTTTTAAACTAGTTGGGACTATTTTCATTGAATGAATAGTTTTTATTTTGCAGGTTTAAATAAAAAACAATTATTTTTTGTGGATTTTGAGTTCAGACAATAAATTTTCAGATCAAAATATACCGATGGTATTGTTGGTAACACCATACAGTTTGGCCTTTATGGGGTTTTTGCAGAATGGTCCAAGGACCATGAGTGCTTCCAAATAATAACTGATCCCTCGATCCAAGTTGCATTCGTGTTCCAGTTCACCTCCATCGAGACTTCCAGGTTGGTAGAATAAATCTGTCCCAGTTTCGTTGAGTTTGATGATAGGTCCATTTGTGAGCTTGTGGATCAATTTAACAAAGTTTACCTCGAACTCTGTGAAAAATAAAATTAAAGTAATTCATAGATTTTTTATTCAATTAGAGATATTTCATTCACTCTGGATAACTTTTACAAGTATTACAGGTATAACTATTTATTTTCTAAATGATTGATAAAGATGAAATAATCAAATTGTTCAATAACTTACATGAAAAATTAAAAAATGATAAAATACTTGATAATTCGAAATCACGAGAAATTCAGTATTTTACATTCACTTACAGACACGGTAAAATAATGTATTTTACTGTGAGCACCTAATATTTGAATTAGAAGTTACATTTTTTGCTTATTTTTCAAACAATTTACTTTATTATTTGAGGTATTTTCAGAACTCATGTAATATAGTTAAAAATTTTTCTTTGAAATTGAAAATGTTGTTTTTATTGTTTTTGATGTATGGAAATTTTTCCTTGTTTTTGATTGAAAAAAGTTATCATCTGAAAAATAAAATCTTCAAATTATAATCTAATGGTGTGATTAAATAATTATCATTTATATATGAATACAAATTCAGTAATATCAATAATTTTTTATAATTATGTAATTTGATCTATATTCTTTTTATCATCAAAAAATAGAATAATAAAAAAATGTAAAAATATACTGTGTAAAATATAAATGCGTGCGATTGGATATAGAAGCGAAAAATAATAAAATTCAGAAGATAACTTATAAGTACAGAAAATTCAGTATTTTTTGATGAACAATATTTCAATATTCATGTCTGCAATTCAACTCAAAATTTTTCTATAACAAATAATATTTCTATCACAAATATTTCATAAATACTGACTATTTTAGAATTTTTTTCGAATTCTTAAAATTCATCAAAACAATTTCGCTCAATTTCATATTACATTCAAATAAAAGTATTAACAATAAATAGTTGAAAATATTTGATTAAGTTAATTTTTCTGGAACAATAAATTTTTTCCTTCTTATTCATGAATACAAAATTTAATTTTGGTGTATTCGAATATTCACTGTGAATCATGTTTAAAAAATTATAAATTTGATACAGAAAATTCATTTTTGAATTTTATTATTTACGCGAATTCTTTAATGATACAATAAAAATATTCATTTTCATGTTTTAATGAAATATATAATTTGTTGAGCTTTTTCATAGAAAATAAAGAAACTTCATTTTCTTTGTTTACTGATTTTAATCACCATCCATTGAATGAAAAATATGTATGTAAAATGAGAAAATAATATTTATCTTTGTTTACTGTTTTTTTTTTAACTGACTTTAATTACAATTTATTTGCTCACTATGTCAAAATTAATGTTTTTTTTTGTTCACTGAATTTTGGTTTTCACTGGTTTTAATCACTATAAATTTGATTGATATGTAAAATCCAATGAAAACTCAATCAAGTTTCATTTTTATATAGCTATTTATATGTGGAATGGAAATATTGTAGATAAATAATTCATTACAGGAAAACTAACCTCGAAGTCCGGGGTGATCCTCCTTGGATCGAATGTTTTTTATATTTACCGATTTACCGGATAGTGTCGCCAAAATTAGCCTGTATCGAAGGTAGTTACATCCTTCGTATTCAAGGCAATTTCCTTTTTTATTTATGGTTACGGGCATTGCATTATTTGTTTACAAATTTGAGAATACACGCGATTTCTCTAAAATTGACATTACCATACTGATCAAAGGCTGATGACGTCAGTGGACGTACATATATATATATACGTCGACCGACGTCTCAGCTGATTACTATACCTATATATGATATTTGCGACGTTGCCGCTTTTGTCACGCACACAATTGCGACGTTGCCAACTCTTTTTTTACAGAACACACACATACACAACGCACAAACGCACACACTGTTATGATTATCATCAAAATGGCGTCAGTTTGGAATGCATGAAATTGTCAACGCATCCCCAGGTTTAATTACATCGCGATTAAATATCGTCGTGTTATTTGTAGTGAATTGTTACGAAAATCACGTCGCGAATTTGGGGAGTCACCGGATGCGTTTTCTCCGGTCGCTGAGTGGAGTTCGCAAAACGGTGCGTAGCATCTCGATCTTGAAATCAATTTTGAACGTAATGGCCAGACAAGTTTTTTGATCGTAGCTGTCATTTTTCTGCAAAAGCTTGTACGCAATTCTTTTCGCAGAATTTCGTTCGTTTAGTGTAAAAAAAAGGTGGAATTTGCATGCTACTTGTAGCAAAGTTTTGGATTTTATTCTTCGAGTCAATGGTTGACAATGGGGAAAAGGGTGTGGAAAAAAACAGTTGTGACAATCGATAATGTCATAGGTTTTTTTATGAAAATTCGCTTAATTTTGGTTAAATATTTTTGTACCGATGATTGTTATTAAATTCTGGTTTATTTGAGGAGTTATATTGTATTTTTTTTTTTTTATTTGGAGTATAAAACGGTTTGGAATTGGGTTGTTATTTTAAAGGACCATAGGCATAGTTTATTTACAGGTTGATTTTTTTTGTATTATTGATAAATTTATTAATAATTTTTTGTGCATCTTTGCAGTAATTAAAATATATTGGAGCTTAAATTAGAGAATGGGAATTTTATTGAATTTTATCTTCAATATAAATGTAAAATTATTGTACGGATTGAGTTAATTTTATTAATTAGTATATAATTAAATAATTATTTGCTGATTTATTAAATTATCATCTGGAGTATACATTATAAGCTGGCATATTCAAAAATTTGAGTACATAGTTAAAATTATAGGTATTTGATAACATAAGTTTATATTAGAATTCAAAAATATTTGAAAAATTTAAATATTCGAAAATATCAATGTTTCGGAATGTTAATAATAAATTTTATATGAAAAAATTAAAAAAATTGTAATTTGAACTTTAAGAGATTCACGATTGTTTTAATTCTGAAGTATTAGAAATATATAATTCGAAATTGTATGATAAATTTCTGAAATTTATTGATTTCTTTTTTTGAAAATTCGAGGGTGGGTTTTTTTTTATAATCAACAGTTTTAAAATTGTAATTTTCAGTTACAATAATTTTAATATTTTAATTTTTTGTAATAATGGTACTATATAAAAAATCAAATTCAGGACTTCACGAATTATAACATTTGTGGAATCAGGAATTCAAAATCATTATTTTTTCTAATTATATACTCTTTATAAATTTTGTGTTCTTGTGAGAATAAAATTTCAATTAACTTATACATTGCCCAATTTATTTATTCAGTCATATTTATATGGATATTACAATTATTGATTTTTTAGATATGTACAGATTATGATCGGTATAATGGTTTATATCAAAGAAATGATCACTCCGATCCAATGTCCACTTGAATTTTCTTCATTTCTTTATTACAATTTCTAGCTTTCGGCCATCATTTTTGGCCCTCTTCAGGAAACTATCGATTTTAACATTTTCACAATTATTTATAATTTACAATCGTCTTTCAATAACACAGATTACTAACATTGACTAAGACTCGTTGACATCTCATGATTTAATTATTAGTTGTTGTCTAGATTCTGAACTAGGAAATAACGTGTCTAAAGTCACCATCCTCTTTATCGTTCAGTATTTCCATTCCACAGAAAACCACAGAGAAAAAAAAACAGTATAAAAAACTAACCACTAAATTTTGAAATGATCAGGCACGTGACTTAACAGCAAATGATAAGAGGAATATCGAAAAGACAATATAAACTCAGATCCCCACCATCTCGATTTTCATAAAAGTGACTCAGACCATCTAAAACATCAAATTCCCTTCATGAGTCAACATCAATAAAACATCGATAACTCCTCATAATACCCTTAATCTTCCTAAGTAAACAGTCCTAATGTCCGTTTTCTTGTTAATGAATCTTGTTAATATTGATTTTCTAGTTAATGAACTATATATTTACTACTGATTTTTCTCAAACTTAATGAAGAAATGGAAATTTCAAAATCTGTTACATAAAAAAAAATAAATTGATTAATTCTAGGATTTTATATTTTGAGATCATATTAAGATACACCAAAATTAAAACAAAGCTTACATACGTATAAAATTATTTTCAGACTGGCCAGTTCATCATGTATAATAATATAAAATCAGTAGTACCCAAAGCGATATATTTCAATATTTTTGATATTTTCAGGAGTGAAATAAAGCATACGCTGGATCCAGAGCGTAACAACATGGCGAGCCCTTCGCCACAATCGTCACCAATGCCTCCCCCTCAGGCGCCGAGTCCCATGGGTCCGCCACAGCAGGCGCCCTCTCCGTCGAACCCCCAGGGTAGCCCCATGGGACCGCCTCAACACCATCCCCACAGCCCTACACATCAGGGCTACCAGAACGTGCAGCCACCGCAAGGTGGTCCCCCCATGTCGCAGCAGCCACCCCAGCAACCACCACCTCCACCCCAGCCACCGCAACAGCAGCAGCCCAATTATCAACAACATCCCCAGGGAATGGCACCTAACATGGGGCCCCCGCATCATCCGCATAGCCCAGGGTACCAGGGACCTCCAGGAAGCGGGCCCATGTCGCAGCCTCCACCACCTTCTGTTCAGCAACAGAATTATCCGCCACATCCGCAACAGATGCCACCAAATATGGGACCACAGGTAAGAACTTTAATGGTTTTTTTTTTTTTTTTTATTATTTAATATACACTGGATTGGAGTGAATTATAGAATGGTCATTTTTTTCGGTATTTGTAGACTCTGGTGACCGTAAAAGGGATATTTAGGGTTGAAACTCCTCAAAATATTAATAAAAATTAATTTTTAGGGAGTAGAACTGAAAATTTGAGTTTGGAACTGCACATTCAAATATGGAACTTCACATTCGAATATGAAAATTTTACATAAGGTCTAAATTTTGGTTGTTGAAAAAAAAAGTAGATTTGAATAATTTTTGGCTTGAAATATCGATAAAAATGAGAATCATAGCAATTGTTGTGTTAAAATAATTTTTTTAATTTTCATCTCTACTGAAAGTGATATTTACTCTCCTGGGCTTTTCACGTAGATGAAAATACAATATTGCAGGAATCATGAAAATGAATCATAATTTTTGATAAATTGAACAAAATCCATTTTTTTTTATTTATTTCTACAGTTATCAGTTTTTGTAAAACTTTCACTTATACATTTTTCGAGTTGATCGAAGAATATAGAATAAAACAAAAAAAAATATTTTGTTTGGATAGGTCGTTAAAAAAAATTGATTATCTTGAAATTTTTTATTTTTACACGGTGAGAACAACAAATGAGTTCAACACTGTGAATTTCACAAAAATCGAAGTATTGTTTAGGCCTGATTAAATCGACATCAAATCGAGTTCCGTGATATTTTTTGATTGTTGGGGCCCCTGATTAATTAGGAGACCAAAGAAACGTCATTTGGTTTTTGAAAAAGGTGCACTAGTTGATCTGACATTTCAGCATTGCAAGAAGCGATGGTATTGGGAATGGCAAGATTCAGTTCTTTTCCTGCAAAATTTATTGTTCATTACATATTGCAGAGCAAAATAATATTGAACAATATTTACATGAAATAAAGAATATATTCGATATAATGTATGATATTAAATAGTATTATATACTATGTGTAAATTTATATATTATAATTACTGTAGACATAATAAATATATATTTTAAATAATTTGAATAAAATAGAATTTTACAATGATATGATACGAGATTATGATCATATTTTATTGTACTTTGTAGTGTAATATACAACATAACAAAATATATAGGAAAAATACTTTTTTTAATTGTTATATTATGATATAATACGATTTGATAATTATATTTTATACTTCATACTTTGATATACAAAATAGAGACAAAATGTACACAAAATCATTATCATGAAATATATTTTGATTATAATATTTTCATTTCAATATATAATAATATTGAAAAAAAATTATTATTCAAATAGAATCATGCTACAATGTAATACTATTGAATAATCATATTTAAACATAATAATTCTGTTATATACAAAACATACAAACTATTTACAAAATATATGATATTTTGATCATAATATTGTTATATGAAAATATACCGAAAGTATACAAAAATTAATAGAAACAAGTGACATTATATTATAATATAATTATATTTTATCATAATTCATGCAGTTATACGCAAAACATCCTCAAAATAAAGTGTTATTTTCAATATTATGATATAATACTATTATGATAGAGTATAAAATTTATCAAAAACTAATTAAAATGAAACAAAATTATATCATGATATAATGCGATTTGATGATGATTTTTTATCATATTTCATTCTGTAATATACCAAGTATAAAAAATAATATAATTAATATACCCGAAATATGGTATCATGTACCTACTATATTTTCATTATTATAATATATCAAAATACAATAATAAAATTAAATAAAACTATATCACACAATATGAAGTTACTATAATTTATATTTTGATATACAAAATATAAACAAAATTACTATAAAATATGTCATATACCATATTTTAATTATACTATTAGATCAGAGTGTAATAATATAATAAAAAAATTAGCAAAATCAAATAAAATTATATCATTATATTATACGATTTAATAATTATATTTTATCATACTTTATAATGTAATATACAAAACGTATCATACTACATTTTGATCACTAAATTATTGCATTACATTAAAACGTAATAACATCACAAAAAATGTTGGTAAAATAATGTAACATATATCATTATTTTGTACTATCTAATAATTATATATCGTAATATTTTATACTGTAGTAGAAAAAATGTAAATAAAATATATATAAAATATAGTAACACGTACTATACTTTGATTATCATACTATTATATCAGAATAAAATAATAAAATTCAAAAATTGATAAAATAAAATTATATCATTATTTAGTACGATGTGATGAATATTATATCTTATCGTACTCTCTACTATAAAAAATTATAATTTTCAATCGAATTAATTTTACCTGTCGTATCAACAACGGTCCCTCCAGCTTCTTTAATAATTAAGTATCCAGCAGCAACGTCCCAAATTTCTATACTTTCGACATGATAGGCTTCCAAGGCACCCATTGCCACGTAACAAAGAGACAATGCTGCACTTCCCAAACAACGAATTCTAAGCAAAAAAAAATTTTTTCATATCAACCAATCCCATATCGAATGTATAATAATTACAAGATTTTTTTAGTCTTCAATTTTTACCCGTGAGTATTTTGTATCAAGGCGTGAACTCTGTTGTAAATCGATTTCGTGTAGTTTGAGTCTTTCGCGATCCAGGGTTCCATTCCGACCAGAGCTTTCGATAATTCTGTAGGGATCAGAGTTTTTGTAATTTTTCTATGAAATATAAAATAGTTTCGATTTTAGCTTTGAATAAATTCTTTTCTTTCAATTCAATCAATTCTAGTTCTTTATATTTCAATTTGATGATATTATTTTAAAAATTTATCTAATTTTTATTTTTATTTTTCAATTGAAAAAATTTTTTTTTACCTCGCACGTTCGAAGTCCTTATTCTCTTTCCATTCAAAAAAGCGCCTTTTCCTCTTCTAGCGCTGAAATATTGATTCATTGTGGGATTGAAAACGATTCCTATTTCCAATTTTTTGTTTATCGCCAATGCCACAGATATACAACTATGTGGAAATTCGTGAACGAAATTCGTTGTACCATCGATAGGGTCGATTATCCACGTAGGTGCATTCGTCAATACTGGCACTTTTCCTTCTTTTGCAGCTGCTTCCTCTCCAATAAATCTAGAATTTTCGTTTTTTTTTTTTTTTTTTTTTGTTTTTTTTTTTTTTTGTAATTTACATTTTTTTTCGTTTAATTTGGTATAATAGCAGAGGGGAGTTTTGGGGGTTCAAGTCCCTCCCGAAATTCCGATGAAATCAACTAATATTTCATGTAAAAATGTGAAGTTACATTGATAAAATATGAAAATATAAGTTACAAAAAAATTATCCAAATGTAGTATTATGTAGAAAATGTTAATCATAAGAATTGTTGCAACCTAGTGAATAATCGAGAAAAATGAAAATCTACGAAAATGCTAACAATTGACAAAACTTTGAATCTTGAATTATCAAATTCTAGAATTCTATAAAAAATCCATATAAAAGAATGTAAAATCTTTCGATTCATACAAACTCAAAAAAAAATAATGAAACTAATTGAATTCTATAAAAAAACTGTTATTTGAAAAATCTTGACAAATGTCTCTACGGTCTATAAATTTTGAGATTCTTGTGCATCAAATTCTAAATATTCTATAAATGTATAAACATTCTAGCGAACGCAACAAAATATTTTTAATGTTTCAAAAAAACGAAAAAAGTATAACGTATAAGTAAAAGTATATAATCACATTGAAATATGAATATTTCAATGTGATTTAAAAATTAATTCTTGAAATGACTGATAATAGGTCGAAATTCACATTTTAAAGCATCGAGTTTTTTAAACCTCTGTAGCAATCCACAAAAATATAAGTCATCTAAAAAAATACTTGAAAATCCTCCAGGGTTTCGTATACTGTACAAGAAAAATGTGAAAAATGAGTTTTCTGGTTTACTAGCTTAATAATTTACTTGGTTACTATTTTGCTAGCTAATTAGTTTAATAGCTTACTTGTTTCCTAGTTTACTAGATCACTAATTCACTAGTTTACTTGTTCACCAGTTTTCTAGTTTACTAATTTACTTGTTAACGAGTTTACTAGGTTACTAGTTCACTAGCTAACAAGTTTACTAGTTTGGGTTAGGTTAGGTTGTATAACTAAAAAAATGTATAACTAGGTTGTATATAAAAAGTTGTATAACTTTTAAATTCCGAAATGTAAAATATTTTGAAATCTCTCTCTCAAGAATAGAAACTATGAAATCTCGAAGGAAAAATATTTTTCCGAAAAACCCCTCCCGCAAATTCTTTCTGCCTACGCCCCTGAATAAAAGTGATGAAAATATTCTTAAATCATGCATTATATGTTTAAAAACATCGAGGTGAAAAATTGCAAATTCGTTCAGAAACGTGAAAACTAAAAATGTAAGAAAAATGGATTCTTAATTTTGAAATCGGAATTGAATTATTTTATAATCATAGAGTATAATTTTTTTTTCTAATTTACGATTTTATTTGAAATTTCTGAAATAAAATTCATTTGAAAGATTGTTGATGCGAAAATTGGAAAACATGATTACTTATGAGTGGGAAATTTTTTCTTCAAATTGCCGACCAAAGTTTCCTCAACTTTTTGATCATACTCGGTGACCAAGTCCCAATCAATTCCTTTGCTAACGGCGCTTTTTTCCCTGTCGACTGCGTTCGCTATCACCTTGAAACGACAAACGTTCACTTGACATTTCTCGATATTCAATCTTCATTAAGCTTTTTTCGCAACATTTATTTTCAATACAGGAAATAACTATTTCCTGGACATTCACCTTTGAATGGAAATTAAATCGAGCCAAATTGAAATAGTTTATTCTATCACGTCAATAAACAATGATCAATTGGATGAAAGAATAATATTTAACTTTGTTATTTATTTTTATGAATAGTCAGTATAATGAAATGACATGATGAAATGAATTGTTCAATTATTTGAATAAGAATTTATGAAGTACTACATGAATAATTTCGAAAAATTATATTCAATGGTTTCAGAATTTTCAAAGAAAATGGTGATTTTTCTTTTCAAGATTGAAATGATTTGACTGAATTTTTCTCGTTCGATGCAATTATAGCTTGGAAAATAACAGTTCTACTTTTTTTTTTGTGTGATTTGTGTAACATGGAAATGATCATATGATTAAAAATTCTGCGATTAAAAATAAATTGCTGGTTGTCAAATTTATTTCGACACAATAATGATCATTTATTGACTATTTTTTGTTGAATATTTTTTTCACTAACTGTTAAAAGGTATATACAGTTTAAAAAAATCTAAGATAATGGATATAATTTTGTTTTTGAATCACCTCATTTTTTTTTGAGAGGAAAAAGAATTTTTTGATTATAAAATTGTGTTTATAATTATGTGCCTGAAGTTCCAAACGTTTAGAATCGAACAAGAAAAAATTTAAAGGATTTTCAACCAAAGAAATAACGAATATTTTATCATGTAAAATAGAACGATGTGTTGAATACAAACAATCGAATATAACATTTTAAATATTTAGACTTGTAGTAAATTTTTGTGATAAATAATTAACATTGAAAAAACTATTTGGTTGCAAGAACTAAGTTACTTGGTTAATATAGGCCCAACCAAATTTATGGTTCTCGTAACCAAGTTTGTGTTGCGGCAACCAAATTTTTGATCGACGCTATCAACTTCATTGTTGCAAGAACCAAAAAAATCTTGGTCGAGTCTGTATTGGTTGCTATAACAAAGTGTTTTTTTCAGTGAATGAAACAGGACATATAAACAATTAGTAAGAAATATATGCAATTAAAAAATGCAAGGTAGAGGAATTTCATTTCGTTTTTTACCTATCTCATTTTTTCAACAAATAAAATTCACTTCTTAACTGAAAATTTTGTCATATGCAAAAAAAATTAATGATTCAATGATATAAAATATATTCCAAGTCAAATGATTTTTGTTGTATCATATTTAAAAAAACATAAAATTAGTTATAAACAACCGAATACGAAATATTTTTAATATTTAAAAACGAAGTAAATTTTTCAATGAATCAATTGTAAATGATGAACAATTAATAGAAAATGTACAGAAATAAAAAATGCAAGGTAGATACATTTCATTTTGTTTTTAAACTACTTCGTTTTTATAAAAAGAGACATTATTTTGTTTTAAATTAAAATTTTGTCAGTAATCACTAAGACAAATATGCAAAAAAAAAAAAATATATATAGTGTTTATTATAAATTAATGACACATAAACAATTGTAATTATTATGAAATGAATAATTTTATTTCTCTGCTGTAAGATCAAAAACGACTTGATATTTTCACTCAGTGCATAAAACATGGTATGCATCTTCTTTATAAATGTTTCATCGATCCTCGACTTCGCCTCGGCTAGCAAGTTTCACACTCACAAATAAAAAAAAAAAAAAAAACATTAAAATACATAAAAATATTACCTTTCCAGCGTCTAAAATTAAGCCCTCGACCACTTTGTAGCAATAGTCCAAGTCCCAACCGCTGTCCATGTTGAAAATTTTTCCAAAACTGGATGTTTAACAATAAAAAAAAGTCCCGTCTATTGAGCAGAAGACTGATCTGCCGTGCACGGGATCGCGGTGGCTACTGTTCCTCGTTTGTGCTCGACTGACCTAAGTATTTCCTTTCAATTAGCTCTTCGGTGGGGGAGTTTTTTTCTTCTTGTTTTTTTATTTTTTCTCCTTATCATCTTCACGTAACGCTGATTTTGCCTGAACGAAATTCAGGAAAATCCAAGACGTCGCATGCGGATTTTTCAGAGCATAAATTTTATTTATTACCCCCTTCTTACCTCTATTTGGAAGTCGACGAACGGCTTTTTTTTCATTGACACTGTTTAGTAACGTGTTTTGGCAAGTTTTTTATACACTTTTCTGGCAAGGTTATCTTGATTAACGTTGCAATATTCATTGTGATAATGTCATTTAATTATTCTGAAATTGTAATGTTGTGAAACATTAGTAGGAATATCGCATTAATTGGAAGGAACGTTTGAAACGTTTCTTGATATTTTTTTATCGGTATGTATGTTTTTTTGAAATGGAATATTGTAATGATTATTGTTGAAATGTGGTTATTAGTAATTTCAGAGAAAATATGGTGTAATATGTATGTGAATTCATCATGATGAATTGATTCAATATTAAAAACATTCCTCTGGGTATTTTTGAAATAAAGAAAGACGTGTGTATTTTTAACTCATTTTTATTTTAAAAATAATTAGGTGTGGAGAAAAGGGCGGCCCAATATTGACAATTTGGTCAGTTGTTACCTACGTTTTATTCTTTAAACAAGATTATTCATTGCATTTTTTTTGTCATTGCTCCCTGACAGTCGAATCATGACAAACGTATCATTTAAAATCCCCGCGCTTTCATGTGATGCGCGCGCATTTCATCTATAACAGCCAACTTCAAGCAGCGATGAACGTTTTTAGAAAGGATAAGATAATATTTTTTTTCAATTGCGATGAGATTGTTTGATTGAGCTTTGCATATTTAATCCTTTAATTTAAAAAGTGACAATTCGAAAATCAAAATTAATCATAAATATAAATTTCCAGCTTTGAACTTGAATTTTCGATTTTGTTTCAAATATTGATCTGACATTGATGTGTATGAAGGGCCAAGCATCCAAAGAATGTTTTTGATGGAAGAGGGTGGTACAAATTTTTCAAAATGTTGCTTTTTCTGCTTTTTGATCCGCGTCGCGAATAATTCTGACCATGTCAGCTGCGATTTTTGCATTGCATGCTCCAATTGCGCGTGGTATCATCAGGTCCACTTGATCGCCTGAAATAAAAAAATTTAATTCTCTAACTAAAGAATAAAGAAAGGGTATAAATATTTACATATTTTTTTGTATCAAAGATTTTTATTACATAATTTCGATAGTCTCATTTTTTTAAATTATTTTCCGGATTATTAACAACGATTAATAAAAAAAATCTATCTTGAATCATAATTTGTTGTTATTCTAAAGTTGAGCAGTGACGCCGTTTATTTATTCGCGCGAGTGAAAAAATCCTGAAGGCATGAATGTCATTACCATGGTAATTTGTGCGATAAGTGAGATGGTAATGATTGCAAAAGTCGGAAAACCGGATCGAAAAAAATAGGTGGACGTGTGTCATGTGTGATATCGCGGTACCTGTTACGCGGTCGACGACCACGCCGCCGGCCTCCCTCAATATTATCGAAGGAGCCGCAATATCCCAAGCACAAATCGGCGGACCTTCGATTTGATAAGCGTCCACTGCCCCCATCGCGATGTAACATAATGTCAAAGCCGCAGAACCGATCGTCCGTAAACTGCAAAAAATTTTTTGTAAAATTGTCATAATTAAGGTAAAATGTCACGAGCAGTGGTTTCTTGGTCAAAATCTGAGACGAAAGTTCCTTTGAAAAGTTTGTTGAAAGTGAAAAATAACTGAGTTATCGACGATTGAAGTTGAAATTCAGAAAATGGGGCGGCGCGAGCGCCACCGCACCGAGCGCTGATGGCGTAACTTTGTGCGATGATAACTCCGAAACTTTCAAGTTTTAAAGAATCTTTTCAGCGTGGGGTGATGACAAAATTATCAATTTTTGATGTTTATTGAGTATCGAGTATTTTTTTAGGTAACTTTTGAAGAAGAAGTGCGTGTTCGTGGCTTTGAAAATCCTTGTGCTAGCTTGGATATTTAAGTTTACAATGTCAGACCACTCAAAAAACACTTATAAAATTGCAAGCTCTTCCATTGGTATGTGATAATTACAGCGATTTACGAATTATGTATTCGCTACAAAAAGATCATTATAATGCAGTATTACGCGGTGGTTATGCTTCGCTTTTCTGTTTTATGATTGTTTTTATAGATTATTCACGTAACAGTTATCATCTCAGTGAGTAATAACATAAGATTTCAATGAATGATAGAATACAAGTTGTATGAAATCGTTAAAATTTTTAATATTATATAGATGAACAATTGAAAAAAAATATTTTTTTGACTATTTTGTTGAAAAGTTTTTGCATTTTTTCAAAATTTATGATAAAATTTCTTGTATGGCTCAGTGGTAGAGCTATATTCCGGTAAAAAGGGAAGTCTTGAGTTCGTTTACGGTAATACAAATTTTTTTTTCGTACGATTTCCACAAAAAATTGAATAAAAAAAGGGATTTTTTTCATTATATTAATTAGTTTTTTAGTCTTTGCATGCAAAATTATTTAGTTTATTTAGCCTCACTTTTGGCAGTTTTCGGCTATAGCTTTCACTCTCTCGATCGTGACCTCTCGCATTTCTTTGACTTTGATGAAACACGGTTCCAAGGCCACTAAAGCTTCGGACAAGTCTGTGAAAGTAATTAAAAATCGAGATGAACCTTGTGATAAATAATTTGATCGCAAAATTAAAATCACTTTTAGGTCATATGCTCATTTTTTTTCTCTTATTTTTCATGTTACGTCGGTGGTTTCACCGAATTTCTCTTAGAAACATTGAATTTTGAAATTTATTAAAAAATTCAAATAGTTATCAAATTCAAAATTAAAAATGGGTAATAATGAGCTTTTTTTTAAAAAAATCATCGAAATTAAAAATATTTCAACAATATATTCAGTTATTGCACTAATGGTAGCAATTTCTCATTTTTTATCACGCTATTCAACATAAATAAATTATCGTTCAACTTGCGAAACCTTCGTTTAATGATTCACGTATTTTACAGTTCAAACACCTGAGGAATTGGGAAACATTCTTCGCAAAGAGAACAATTACAAAAAGTGATAAACTATGTTTTGTGAAACAATTTAAAATATAATTATATAGTTCAATCGGAAGTGGCGACATTTAGTTAGAAATTAACCTTGCAATTGTAGTTGTAATATTAATAATGATTAACCAATCAAATTAAAATGATTTTTTTTACTAAAATCGTAATAAATAATAAATTTATAAAATTCATGATGTATATCGTGAAATCTGGTCGGATTTCTCTCACAGAAAAAAAGGAAAAAACCATGTAATAAATGTTTTCAAACAGTATTGTAAGATTACACATAATGTATAGTGACAAAATTCATTAAAACAAATTTTGTCAGTAAGATAAACCGTGTAGATATAGAATTGAAGTAATAATTTTATAGTTGAATGAAATGCACATCATACAAAAAGCTGAATCGAGATTGAATTTGTAAGACTCATAACGTTTATCGCGAAATCCGGTCGGATTTCTCCCATCGCAATAAAAAGAATTCCTTTCTACATGTACTTACAATAAGACACATCAAAACAATACTGTTAAATAGCTCATTACACAATAATGTATTTTGCATCTATTTCTCTTGTGTAAATTATTTTTAAGAAAAAGTATCTGAATACAATGTTTTTGTAGGTTTAAACATTGTTGAGGTCGTCTTTCTGGATTCAAAATGAACTTGATTTAATTCAGATGAGTTCGTATATCATCGAGGTGATTAGATATTGGAAACTAAAGACGAGAGAAAGAAAAAAAATGCGACCCAATGACGGATTTGGTCACCTTGTATGTTTGACGTTTCAATGCGCGATCCGTTGAGGAAAGCCCCGCGTCCCTTGCGCGCCGTGAAGAGCTGATTCAGCATAGGATTATAAACAATACCGCAAACCATTTCCTTGTCGATCGCGAGGCCGATAACGACGCAAGAGTGGGGAAAACCGTGAATGAAGTTGGACGTGCCGTCGATCGGATCTATGAACCACGTCGGGCCGTCCGTCAATTCCGGCATTATTTTCCCCGTTGACTCCTCCGCTATGAATCTTATTCACAATAGAAAGGAAAAGATTTTTCACCTTGTTCAAATTATTATTTCATGTAAGAATCAAACAATTTTCATGCGTCTTATTGGCATATAATAAAAAAAAATAATTATTGATAATATCATTATTCATGATCATTATAAAAATAATCACGTATCATCATCATTATAATTTTAATTTACAATAATTATCAAGATGATGGATTTAAATAATGATAATCAATGATTTTAATATAATATATACTGTATAATGATCTTATTGACAACAGAAACGAATAGTTTTTTTTTCCTTGTTCAAATTATCATTTCATGCATGAATAAAAAGGTATAATAGATTTATTAACGTATGGTTATGATAATCATAATGGTCATTCTAATCATTTTACAATAATTATAAAAATAATGAATTATAGTGATCATTAATGATTGTCATATAATAATAACATAATGATATACTTTACATTGATCTTATTGACAATAGAAAAAAATATTTTCTTTCCTTGTTCAAATTATTATTTGATGTCAGAATTAAAAGAATTACAATAATTTTATCAACATATGTATATAATGATAATCATTATTATAATGAATTGAAATAATGATTATAACTAATTGTAATATAATTTCAATACACATAATATACCTACATTTTAATGCTCTTGCAGACAATAGCAACGGGAAGTTTTTTTTTCCTTCCTTGAATTATTATTTTATGTAAAATAAAAAAAGCTACAATTTGATTAACATATAATAATATAATTAATCATAATGATACATAATTATCTTTATGATAAGCATACATCATCAGTATGATAATAATCATTATATTCAATGAATAATGATAATTTAAATCATTTAATACTAAATTAAAATAAGGGTAATAATTGATTGTAATATGATAATAATCATTATAATACACATTATAATGATCTTATTGACAATTTTAAAGAGGAGCAAATCAATTTTTCCTCGTTTGAATCATTATTTTATGTAACGTAAGAACAAGAAAGGTTATAATAATCTTCTTGGCACATAATAATAATCACTACAATAATGAATAATATCATCATAATAATCGAATAATGATCATTATAATAAAAAATTTAAATAATGATGATCAATAATTGTAGCGAAATATTGGTCATTATAATATACATTAAAATGATCATATTGACAATAAAAATGAATAGTTTTTTTTCTCGTGCAAATTATCATTTCATGTACGAATGAAAAAAATTATAATAATCTCATTGACATATTAATAATAATAATAATAATAATAATAATGATAATAATAATAATTTATCACAATTATAGTAATAATCATTCATAGTAGCCATTTGAATGATTACAATAAAATAATAAATTAGAGTAATGATCATAAATAATTGTAATATAGTAATAATCACAATATACATTATAATAATCTTATTGAGAGTAGAAACGAATATTTGTTTTCATTTTTTAAATAATTATCTCATGTAATAAAAAACAAATGATATAATAATCAGTGATTAAAAGGAAAATACGCATAATAAAGAAAATACAGAAAAAATTAAGATGGTAAAAATATGCATAATAAAACGATTTAAACAATATGCGACTTTCAGAAAAATATTTTTTGCCTGAAGATGGAATTTTAATTCAGATTGATTGTTATGAAAAATTGATAATATGAAATGATAATTGGATTGCAAGATTTTTTAAAACGGAATTCATTGAGAAAATTGAGCAATTTACAAGAAGTAAAAATTGCAGGTTCGAAAATCGACCTCTGACTTGAATATTTTCCTTTGAATATTCAGGAAAAAAAACTAGTAAAACTATAGTCATAGAATTTCACATTTTTCGCAAATAATTCGACAGTTATGATTCTTTTCGTATAATTCTCCTAAAAGAAAAATCAAGAATTCTGTACTGATATAAAACCAATAACATTTTTGAAATTAATATAAGAAGTATAAATTCAACTGTATTCTAATTTGTAAATGCCACAAATTGAATCTTGAGCACTAAAAACTATTTCAAGAAAGAATTTTTTTATTTTTTCGAATAATAGTAATTTATTTCTAAAAAAAACTTTGATATAAAGAAAGTTATAAAAACATAGGATCTTGCATTTTCTTGAATGAAGTTTCTAAAGTAGTTGAATCCGAGAGTGAAATTTAAGAAGATCGCATTGTCAAAAACTCGAGATTTTTGAAAATTATAAAATTAAAAAATATCTATTTCGAGTACGAATCTTGAATAGAATTTTTGAAAATTCCTATAAATTCTGATATGATTTTTAATCCTCTAAAAACTGAAAAATTTATTGTTTTCGGGCTTAACTAATTTGCAAATGTTATTGAATTAAATTTCAACAAGTCACAATTTTGTTTATTTATACAAACTAAAAGTTTTCCTTTCAGAGAAATAGAAAAGAGAAATTTTCAATTTTCTGATAATAGATTTGATAGTTTTTGAAAATTTTTTAATAATCATCCGTTATGAAAGTTACTGTTTTTTGAAATTTGTGGAGTTTTGATTCCACTAAATTTGTAAATTTTTTTCTTATGATAGATGGAACGAAAGAGAAAAAAAACAAGCACTCACTTGTGATCAGGAAACTTTTTCTGCAGACTGCCAATTATCAATTCCTCTATTTTTCTGTCGTGCTCGGTCACCACGTCCCAGTTACCCATTTTTTCGTCTATCGTTTTCTTGCTGGTCATGGATTCATTTAGCATCTAGAATTTTTTAGGTCAAGTTTTTTTAAACAAATTCTTTGAGATGTCAATCATTTTATTTTTATTTTTTCCAGTTAGAATTTTACTGATGATTGTATAAAAAAATTGTGATGCAAAATGAATGAGATTAAATGAAATAATATTGACAATAATTAAATAATAAAGTATTAGAAAGTATAAGTAGAAATATACCAATTTTATAATAATTATGACGAAGTTCGTAAATAATGGTTATCATTGGATTTAAAAATTACAATTTAGAATGAAATTTTCTCTATTTTCAAAACTCTGTCATATTATACTCAATTTTTTCAAACTCAAAAATCTGGCCTAAATTTTCGTATACATATTTGTGAATTATTTATTCAACTTTTTGCCATGAAAATTATAAAACAAACAAATTATTCGATTCATTACGAAAAAAAAAAAAAAACAAAATGAAATAACATTCATTCAGACATTTTGTAATTCTTTCGACCTCCCTCCCCCTTAAAATTAACATTAAAAAAGAACAGCTTCTTAATTTTCGATTCCAATTTTTCAGCGCACTTGTTCAAACTCGTCATTAATCGCGTTATTATTATTATTTTTTTTTTTTCGTGCATCTTCATACGCTTATTATGCCCAGAATCGGAGCTTGCTAATAAAAAAGCCATTGTTCGTTTATGACTAAAAAAACCACTGCTGTAATTTGTCGGAATACATATTTGCGCACGTTCCCTGTTTATTTTATAATTGCCCACGCAAAAAAGCAACGAAGGCCGATGCAGTTTTCGCGTCCGAACGTTTAATTTCTACGCTCAATCAGTTCGATCAAAGGCAATCCCCGCGAGAAATTTCGTAAAAAGAATTTTGCGAAAATTGAACGAAGTGAATTTCAATGATATATGTGATTTAATTTAGTGCAACTTGATAAAATAATTTTTATTTTTATTTTTCAATTTTCAATTTGATACATGCAATAGTTTTTTTTTTTGGTGAATAAATGGATTAAAAATAGTTGAATTATAATGACAGCAGAAGGAGGTTTTGGGGGTTCAAACCCCTTCCGAAATTTTGATAAAATCAATCAATATTTTACGTGAAATCTAAGAAAGTTATATCGATAAACAATAAAAATATAAGTTACAATTAAAGGCTTGAAAACGTTAGTAGTATGTATTTTATAAAAAAGGAAAAATAGCAAAACGTAGGATAACTTAAAAATATGAATCAGAAAAATTGTTGCAACCCAGTGAATTATGAAGAAAAATACAAATCTACGAAAATACTGCAAATTTACAAAACTTTAAAGTTAGATAAAATTCTAGAAATCTATATGAAATCCGTATAAAAGTATTAAAAATCTTGCGATTCATACAAACATTAAAAGAATAAGAGAAATAATTTATTTCTATGAAAAACATGTTTTGTGAAAAATCTCGACAAATGCCTCTATAATTTATAAATTTTAGGATTCTAAAGGCTTCAAATTTTGAATATAGTATAAATCTACAATAATTCTAGAAAACGCAACAAAAATTTTTAAATAATTCAAAAAAACGAAAAAAGTATATAAAATATGAATATGTCAATGTGATTTAAAAAATAATTCTTGAAATTACTGATAATAGGTCGAAATTCACATTTTGAAGCATCGAGTTTTTTTAATCTCTATAGCAATCTACAAAAATATGAGTAATCTAAAAAAATAATTAGAAATCCTCCAGGGTTTCGTACATTGTACTAAAAAATGTGAAAAATAAGTTTACTAGTTTACTAGCTTACCAGTTTACTATTACAAATTTAACTAGTTTACTAATTAACTAATTTACTTGTTGACGAGTTTGCTTGTTTACTATTTCACTTTTTCACTTGTTTACTATTTTATCCATTCTAAATTCCAGTAGTCAACCAATTTACTAGGTTACTTGTTTACTAGTTTAGTAGTTTACTTGCTTACCAGTTTACTAGTTTACTAATTTACTTGTTAACGAATTTAATAGTTTACTAGTTCAATAGCTTACTAGATTACTAGTTTATCAGCTTATTTGTTTTTTATTTAACTAGATTACGAGATTACTAGTTAATAGTTCAAATAATACAAAAATTATATACTTATAATTTTAGAAGTTATTCTAGAAATTCATATAGAAAGCAATAAAAATACATCAAATTCAATGTGTACAATGTATACAATTAACGATACTTTCAATTGCAGAGGTAAAAAAAAGATGGAATGAAAGTATTGAAAATCTTCATAAAAGAAACCATCGTCTGAATAATCAATTTAAATTTTCAAAATCGCTGAAAGTTTCAATAGCATAGCATCAATTTCTAAAAATATCAGAAAATACTACAAAATTTGATGAATAACATGCTATAAGAAGGAAATATAAATTTATTATGAACCTTCTATCCGCGTGGTTGAAATTTGCAAAAAAATCAATTCAAATATATAAATTTTTCAGAAGTTTGATTTCTAGAGCATCAAATTTCAGAAAGCTCTATAGAAACCCATATCGCCTAATATCAGATAATCCTTAAATTGTTATAAATACAAAAAATATTAGGGAAAAAAATTGAAACCTCAATTACTAATTAAAATTCACAAAACTCGAGTTCAATTATGTACGAATATAAAAAATGTACAACTCTTGATTCCGGAAGTTGTATAACTTAAATTCCGAAAAAATCGCTCTCTTGTAACCACATAGTCAAAGATGAAAAATGATGAAATCCCGAAGGAACAATATTTTTCACGAAAACCCCTCCCGAAAACTTGTTCTGCCTATGCCCCTGATGATATCAAATATAATTTCAATTTGAATGAATTAATAATGAAGGTATAATGCAATAGATAAACAATTAAAATGAGAACTCACGTCGCCCGCTCGTTTGGCCACTTTCAGGGCGAATTCGTAGTACGAATCTTGATTGTGACGACTCGCCATGACGATTAGGGATTTTCGAGGGATTTTTTTTGAAAATGGACAATTGGAAAAAAGCGGTATGTTGACGTGAAAAGGCACAAACGACGACTGAACGTCCAACCTCGCCCCACATGACTTTTCTTTTTCCTGGCGCGTTTCATTTATTGCAACTGTCGTTTAAACAATCTCCTTGCGAAGGTTCAGCACTTTTTTTTCGAGACTCATTTAACGCGATTTGATCCGAGTCACGCATCGCTGCTGATTATATTCTGGCATTTTGTTTGTTGACGGCGATAAGAATTTTATGCACATTTTTATTTTCACGCGTTCTCGGGGAGTCTTGGGAGGCGAGAGAAAATTGTTGTCTGGGTTGCAGAGGTAGATGCCTCGAGTGATGGTCAAGCTCCAATGGGATTTTTGCTTTGGAGAAATTTTTGTCCGTTTGTTTTTGGTTTGACAGGAATTTTAGAGAGTGGAAATCATCAATCGGTATTTTTAGAGAATTTTTTATTTTTTTTTATTTTTGTGTATTTTATTAGATAATATTATATTTAATCATAATTTATTATAAAAATATTAGAAAATTATTATAAGATACATTTACGTTATTGCGATATCATATATGCGATATATTGCTATAATTTTATACATGATATCTATTTTTATCATACGTATCGTTATTATGTTCCATTACATATTTATTCATTATTACACTCTAGTGTACGTACTTGGAGAAATTGTTTTTTTTTTTTTTTTTTTTTTTTTTTTTTTTTTTTTGGTTGGTCAAGAATTTGGAAAAGTGAAAATTATTTATTATCAGTGTCAAAGTATTTTTTTTTTAGAATTATTATGTATTTTATTAGATAGTATGTTTATTTTATTGTGGTATCACATGTAAAATATATTGCTATTATTTTAGAATTAATATATTATATTTTCGTAATATGTATTATTATTGTGTTCTATTATACATTTTCTTTATTTCTCTATGATGTACATATTTTGAGATATTTTAATTTATTTTTGCTTGGTCAAAAATTTGGATAAGTGAAAATTATTTTATGATTTTTTTTAAAGGTTATTAAGTATTCTATTGGATGATAATAATATTATAATATATTATATTTTCTATAATATACATTTATATTATTGCAATACCATATGCGATACATTGCTATAATTTTATATATAATATCTATTTCATTATATATATCGTTATTATGTTCGTTATAATGTACATATTTGGAGAAATTTTTGTTTCTTTTTGGTTTGTCGAGAATTCGAAAGAGTGAAAATTGTTTATTAATAATTCTAAAGAATTTTTTTGTATTTTTATTGAGAATTATTATGTATTTTATTAGATAATATATTTATTTTATCGTGGTATCACATATAAAATATATCGCTATTATTTTTTAAGTAATATATTATATTTTCGTAATATGTATTATTATTGTGTTCTATTATACATTTACTCATTATTACACTATGATGTATATATTTTTTGATGTTTGTTTATTTTTGGTTGGTCAAAAGTTTGGACAAGTGAAAATCATTTATTGATATTTTTAGAAAGTTTCCATCGGGGCGAAACATTATTATCATAATGGTACTATTTACATGAAAGAATAACAAAATAAAAATAATACGGCATGTCATGCATATTATAGATAACATTTAATTTTTCAACATACCCAGATGAAGCTCCAATTTTTTTTCATTTTTTTGCCATTTTCATCTATTTCATAATTCACAAAAAAAAAAAAAACTTAAAACATTTTGAAAAACTTCGAAAACAGAAAATGAATAAATATTCAAAATAGAAGTACATTATTTATATAAAATATATCGAGGGACATTGTATGATAAAAAATTTTAACCTGCAATGGCAGTTATCATAAATTAATGATAGCATGTATGATGAAAAAAAAAAAAAAAAAAAAAAAAATACTGAGTGTGAGATATGAAATTTAAAAAATACATACCATGATGAAAATTTTTATCCATGCAATTAATGAGTGAAATTTATAAAAATTTTTGAATCAAAATCGATAGCTAATATTTTATGAGGTGTAATTTGAAATGTTGCATTTTTTTACAGTAAAAATTACGTTCTCAATTTTTATTTCCTTGTTTTTTTGCTTTTCCTTTGGTCACTTTCCACAATAAGTTTCACTATTTGAGGCGTTAGTTCAAGACTGGAGGTTGCAATTAAACTGGTGTCGTCCACTTTGTAAGCCCCTCCTAAAAAAATAAAAAAAAAAATTTGTGTCTATAAATTTAATCAATAAATAATTCAAAACTCATAGTATTTTGAAATGTGTAAGCATATTGTTGATTTTTAAATAAATAATTAACTTTTCGACTGGAACTATTATAAAATTTTTTATTGTCAATATGATCATTTTAATATATATTATAATGATTAATATTTCCCTACAATTATTTATCATCGTCATTTCAATTTATTATTATAATTATTATAATGAATGATATTATTCATGATTAGAGTGATTTTTATTATGTGCCAAGAAGATTATCATAACTTTTTTTGTTCTTATGTTACATAAAATAATGATTTAAACGCGGGAAAAAATTATTCGTTTCTCTTTTGAATTGTCAATATAAGATCATTGTAATGTGTATTAAAATGATTAATGTTATATTACAATCAATTATTACCTTTATTTTAATTTAGTATCAAATGATTTAAATTATCATTATTGAATATAATGATAATTAGTATGATGATTGTAGTTATTGATTTCAATTAATGATTATTATCATGCTGATGATATATGTTGACTATAATGATGATAATTATTATCATTGTTATTATTGTTATTGATTATATTATTATTATATGTCAATCAGATTGTAGCTTTTTTTATTTTACATAAAAATAATTTATAGGAGCAAAAAAACTATTCGTTGCTATTGTCTGTAAGATCATTAAAATGTAGGTATAGTATGTGGATTAAAATTATATTACAATTAGTTATAATCATCATTTCAATTGATTATAGTAATGATTATATTTTAATATATACATAATGATTATCATTATATCCAAATGTCGATAAAATTATTATAACTTTTTTGTTCTTACATTTAATAATAAAATTTGAACAAGGAAAGAAACTATTTGTTTCTATTGTCAATAAGATCAATATAAAGTATATATCATTATGTAAATATTATATTAAAATAAATAATGATAATTATTTCAATTCATTTTTTTTTTTTTTTTATTATTCTAAAATTATCATAATGACTGCTATTTGATAATTATATTGTTGACTATTATGATTCATGATGATTATTATAATAATTATAATGATTAGGTGTTGGAAATATTATAAAAATTGTTCACCTTTTATGTTTGTCACGACTCCTCCTGATTCTTGAACAATCAAAACTCCTGCAGCTAAGTCCCAGGGTTTTAAATTGTAGCATGTAAAAACGTCCAAACTACCTCGTGCTACGTAAGCCAAAGTTAATGCCGCCGAACCAACGCAACGAATTCTATTGAAGTTGGAGTAGTATAAATTTATGACGTATTTTTAAATGCATTTAAATCAAAAAGTAGGTTTTTAAATATCATACATTTTTTTTCTGCTCATAACTAATGCTCAAAATATAAATATTTGAGTAGATTTTTTAATATTCGATTATATTATATTATAAGAATTAAACTTGAAATATATATGATCGTTGAATGTGGTTTTTTTTGAACATCAACAATTGTTGTTGTTCAAAATTTTATCCAGTTTTTTTTTTAGCAATGTTCGAATCATAAAAAAACAAGATTTCTTTCAATAGATTTTTGTTGAATAAATTTATTCAATTGAATTCACTTAAATTGATTCATTTAATTCAATTCAATTCATTCTAAAATGGAAAAAATTATTAATTATTATTTTAAATTAAACTACTTTATCGATCTCTATTTCCTCAACTTCTCATTTTTCTTGTCAATGGCGCTAGTTTCTTTTGCAACTAGAAAATGTTTGCAACTTTGTCGATATAGCAGAATGCGCATTTTCCTGGTAGTGCATATTTTTTTTCCAACTCAATGTAAAATATTTAATGTAGATGAAAAATGTGATTCACCCTTGAGCTTCAGTTGCAAGTGCTTCTATTCGTCCTTGGGCGATATCTCGAAAAGAGTTTGATAAATGCAGATTTGATGGCTCTATCGATACAAGAGCTTTTTTCAGTTCTGAAATAAATTAACAATCGTTCGAATCGTTCATTCAAGACTGAAAAAAATTAATACACATTTTTTGAATTTTCTGAAAAAAAATCCATCATTGCAATTTTATTCAGTTATACTTGAATTCTGCAAACAATTTGGAAAATATTTTTGGAAACCGAACACAAGTGAAGTCTTTGGAACAAATATTTAATGCGAGTCAATAAAATTTGTTATGCAAGTTGATACACGAGGAAATAAGAACGTAAGATACGAAAATTTCAAAAAATATCAGAGTTGCGAAAAATTCATGTTATTTCAAAAATATGGAGTATAATGTTAATTATAATATACTCTGAATGTTTTTTTACCTTTCACCGATGAAGTATGAATCCTTTTGTCGTTTAAAAACGCTCCTTGATTTTTCTTGGCCGCGTACATTTCCTTGGTCAATGGGTTGTAAATTACGCCAATTACCAATTGCTTTTGGATCGCCAGAGCAACCGAGATGCACGTTTGCGGAAAAGCGTGAACAAAGTTCAAAGTCCCGTCAATTGGATCGATTATCCAAGTCGGATCGTTCGTTAAATTGAAGTCTTGCCTATTTATTGCTGACGTTTCCTCGCCAATAAATCTGTAAATTGGAAAATTAAATGATGCAAGGTTATTTTCTTTTGCTCCGGTCATTTTTCAAACACAATTTATCTGTTGGAATTCTAAAAATTAAGGAGTTAAAAGATTTATTGTATTTTTGAGTTACGAATTTTGCACTGATTGAGTGGATTATTTTGGTATAAAATCGATTTTATTGTTATATTATATGATTTTGTATGATATAACGTTATGTTATTTTATACTATATTATAGTATGTATATTACATTACAATTATACATTATACATATATATAATTATATTACAATATAGCATATTATATTACATAACATTAGATTACATTACATAATATTACAACATATTACCTACTCTTTATTGTTACACATATTAAATCAATAAAGTTGGTATTGTATAGAGGTGCAAAAATTTGAACTTTAGCATATACATATATGGTTGGGGTACAGTTTTTCCAAAATATGTTTTCTAACGGATTTTTTTTAAAAATTGTTTTTTTTTTTTTTTTTTTTTTTTTTTTTTTTTCAATTTTGGTTAGCCAACTTCTTGTAAACAGAAGAAGCGTATAAATAACCATTCAGTTTTCAAAATGTGAATTAAATTGCCGAATAATAAACTGCCAAAAAAAAATTTTCGTTTTTGAATTAGAAATTAATTATTTTCATTTCAATTTTTAATAACAATAATAAATAAATAGAATATCGGTGTAATTATCTTTAAATTTCCTCAAATGGAATTGATTATTATTTAATTTATTTTCGTTGCTGCTCATTTGAATTGAAAAAAATTATTTGATTTATGAAATAATATTTTTCTAAATAAGAAATACCATTTCTAAAAAATTAGAAAAGTTCTTTGCAGTGGAAAAAAATTAGAAGAACTGTCCATTAGAAAGAAAATTTTTATAAATTATACCTTGGGAATTTTTTTTGGAAAAACCAACCCCGTACCCTTTTTTATTGATTAATTTTTTTATGTTGCTTTTTACTTTAATATATTTCAAAAAATATCTCACTTATGGTCTGGAAATTCAGCAGACAATCGAGTGATTAAGAAATTTTCAATTTCTTTATCGGATTCCGTTACGACGTCCCATTTTCCATCTTTGAGATCAACTTTTTTCTCTCCATCTATTGCTTTTTCAATCATCTGTTGGAACAATTTTTCATCTTAAAAAACATTAGATAATTAATAATATTATCATTATTGTAGATTTAAAAAGTTGAAAAAATTTTTGGCACTTTGCAAATTGATAATAAACATTGAAATTTTCAAAAAAAAAATAATTTTGTTTTCATTCATTTTTTTTTTTGTTTCAAGAAACATGAACTTTAGTTGCCCATATTATGATTATAATAACGTGTTACTATAGAAGAAAAAAAAGTTAGGTAATTCTTATTTCATTTTTTAAAAATATAACAATTAACTCATTTATAAAAATTTGTGCTGTGATATATATTTTACAATTTTCGAGTATGAAAATTGTTTTTATTTATTTATTTTGGAAATTCATTATTAAAACTTGGACTGAGAGATACAAAAACGAACGTTTAAAAAAAAATTGTTGAAATTCGTTTCAACCGCATTTTCCAAGTCAGCATTTTTCCAATTCTTCCTGGTTGGAAAAAAAGGGATTGAAAAACAAAATTCGATCTTCCCTTTTTCCTTTACCCGGATTGTGCTTAATTGGCATTTCCGTACATTCGGCTTATCGCAATCAGCAAACGAAAAACTCGGAAAATGCACTCGTAAGCAATCCTTGGAAATGACAGTTGTTGCGAACAAGGACGAATTTCTTTTGACATTACGCGATGCCCCCACACAAAACGTAACAAAGCTGTGCTTTTTCATCATCCCTGTTGCACTTTTCGATTCGATTTCATCATTTTCCATGATATTAATACCACGTATTTTTTCATGAATTCTCATAGATTCCTCATCATAGATGGTATTTTGAAATTGCATTACCTTTCCAGCCTCGAATGTCAATTCTTTGACAAATGCGAAATATTTTTCCACCTCTTTGGCGTCCATTTTCTTATTTTTTTATCTACGATTTCGTGGGAAATGAATGTAGGCAATTAGAAAAGGAAAAATTCGGGAGTATCGAGATGTGAATTTTATGCTTATGGTAGAAATAACAAATGTTTATAAATAGTTTCGGAATTTTTTTTCTCGATATTTCGAAATTGCCTTCAGTTATAAGAATTTCAAAAAATATATTATCAAGTTTTGTATTTAAATTAATAATATTTACAAATTAGATAAAAATGTATGGTTAATGAACTCACTTTTTTTATAAAAGCACTGAAAATTTTGTAGGTGGGTATCAATAATCAAAACTGGCAAATTGTTTAACGGTTTATTTTCACTGAGAATTTAAATACAAAATAAGTTATCCTAAAAAATTTTGAAAGACCGAAACGTCAAATAATTTTTAATCTTTTGGATTTCAATTGTTTTTTCTTTGTGAAATTGTATTTTTTTTTTTTTTTTTTTTTTTTGGTTTTCAATTGTTTTCTTGTTTTATTCAGTTTTATAACAGGTTCGCTGTAATTTTTGTCATTTTTGAAAATATACATAAATATTGTAATTATCTACAATTTCAACGTTAAATATATATTGTTTCGAACGATTGTAAATTAAATAAAATTTTAATGTATATATTTCAGATACATTAGGAATAAGATATGATTTTTTTTTATTATTTAAAAAGATTGAATAAAAAATCTGTCTGATTTCAAGATAAATTTTGTAAAACTATTTAGATTGTTGCAATCTTTTTTGGAGGGTCCTTGCATCGGCTTGTTTTATCATTTTCGCCAGTTCTTGGGCCAATTTGTTCGTTCCTGTCGCTAATGTTTTGGGATTCATCATGTCGAATTCTCCACCTGTATAATGAAATAAAAAATGTAATAAAAATAATATAATACATCATAAAAATACATGGATTACATTTAATTTCAATAGCAAAATGAATTTCGAATTTTTCAGTATCTAGAATGCTTACCGTCTTCATGTATACAGAAATACAGAACGACACAAAGAAAAAAATGTGGAATACATAGAATTTAAAAATATCTTTCAAAATAATACGTATTATTATATAAATATAATATAATGTTTTTTTTTGGTATTATTTCTTAACAACGTATTTCACTTATTTAGTTATTTTATAGTTATTTATAGTTATTAATGGTGTTTATAGTAATTTGTTATAATTTATTATTTAATAATTGAGTAATTTTCCAGTTATTTTATTTGTTTTAGTTATTTTTTAGTATTATTATTTTAATCTTTGTGATTGTGTTTCTTATTTGTTATTCAACATCTAGAAACCATAAAAGATGATATTCATGTGTTTTAAGTATGTCTACAATTATAACAACTTTTTAAATTCTAAATTCTTATATTATTCGAAATATCATATTGAACGTTGGCATGGTAAAAATAATAATAATACATTTTGTTGTATTGTTATTGTTATGTTATGTTAATTACATTTTATATATTTTTATTATATCGAATATATTTGAAAATATTTTTTCAATCGAGTTATTTATTAAATAGTATTTTATATGTCACATATGAAAAAACTTATAGTACATAACGAGAAAAAAAAAACTAAAATTTGCATTAGACCAAAGTAATTTAAGTTTAATGTGAAAGTTTGTTTTCAATTTTTCTTTAAATTTATTATAAATCTACAATACTAATTACGTATTTTAAAATATGACTATAAGTTAAATTAGTACACTGAGAAAAAAATACAGTAATTATTACAATACTGTACTGTACTGTGGAATCAGTCTGAAATATTGTATTTTTGCTAGATATTAATAGCAGTTTTTGTTACAATACTGTCAAATTATATATTATATTATATGAAATTTTACTATGCATTTTTTTGTACTTATTGCTATATGATATTGTAATTTCTACTAATCTAGATTTCACAAAATTCCATACAATTTTGCCAGTTTGAAAATCTGTATATTTAGTGCTATATTTTCGTATACTTTCGAGTACACCATATTGTAATTAATACAATATGATGAGTTTTTGCGATGCATTTACTTAAATGTACGATAAATTCTTCTAGTACATAAAATATTGTTTTGTACGAACTGAAAAAAAAATATAGAAAGTTAAATTTTATATTTGATGTATTATTTGACACCGATATTAAATTCTGTGTACTAGTATACTAAAAATTACAATTTCTATAAAACAAAAAACTGGCAAACGTATTGTAATTTGTACTATATTACAATTTTTACTGTACCATATTGTAATGAGTAGAATAAAAATGACAAAATTAGAAATACTATTTAAAAACTTGCATTATTCTAGCAATTTTTACCATACATATGTCAGAAGGTACTTAAAATTTCTCTCAATGTATTGAATAACTCTAAAAATATATATAATAATTTACCATTCGTGTCAATCACGACGCCACCGGCTTCTTGAATAATGAGAAGTCCCGCTGCAACGTCCCATGCGTTTAAATGATCGCAGTGATAAGCGTCTGCGGCGCCCATCGCGATATAACACAAAGTCAAGGCCGCCGATCCCATTGTTCTAATGCCATGAGCTTTCGATACGAAAGCTTCGAATCTTCCCATAATCGTGTCTCTCAAGTCTTCCATCGTCGCGTAAGAAGCTTCGATGCAGATCAAAGAGTTTCTAACGTCTGAAAAATGAAACATTTAAAATCTTCGAGTATAAAATATGAAGTACACTCGTTGCTCACGAGAACGAGCAGCTCGGGACCGAGAATTTTTGTTCGAACGAGCACGCGGGGGGCTCCCACTCTCGAATGGACTGCGCGAAGCGAGATGCGCGAGAGTCAGTCGCAGCCAGACCGTCGAACGCGTCGGACTATGAGAAAGCATAGGGAACCGCGGGAGAAGGAGTTCCCGCCCCATTGTCGCAGGCCGTGGGTGGGGGTAAAGGGTATTCGTTCTCTTTTATTAGTTTTTTATATCCTGGTTGTTTCAGAAAATTCTGAATGTATTTAAAAAATTCAAGTACGTTCTGATCATACTTGATAATTTTGTTACAATTTATACAAAAATTTTTCTAACACCCTTGTAAAATATTGAAATTAAGAGGGCAAAAATTCTATTGAAGTCTGAGGAGAAGTTTTTTTGTTCAGTGTGGATCAAAAATTCACTCCAACAAATAGTGAATGAATAAAAAATATTTTTACTGAACTCACCGTCAACTTTGGAACTGCGAATAGGCTTGCCATTCAGGTATGCCCCTTTTCCGCGTCGCGCAGTGAACAGTTGTTTTATGACCGGGTTATAAACAATACCGATTTCCAAAACTTTGTTGACAGTCAATGCCACGGAAATGCAAGTGTGAGGAAAAGAGTGGACGAAATTGGTAGTGCCATCGATTGGGTCGATGATCCAAGTTGGATCATTTGTCAGTTCTGGCATTTTGTTCGTCAGTGAAATGGTTTCTTCTCCAATGAACCTTGGAAATTATTTGGAGTTGATAGAAATAATTGGGAAATCGAAATTACCTTTTTTCCTTTTTTTTTAATTATTATTTAGTGAAATACCAGACTATTTAAATGAATTTCTACTCCAAAAGAATTAAAATTCAATCTTGAAAATTTGATTGAAAATTAAAATAATATTTGTCAGGTTTCACTCTAAAAAATGTGTTTGATGTTAATTCGATGATAAAATTTCTCATTTTTTGAATAAATTTTCACTCCAAAATAATGAAAGAATGGATTGTCACTCTAAGGCAAGTTTCACTCCTTTTCAGATTGATAAATGCAGTGAATATTCATTTGACAGTCAAATATCTCGCTTTCTGAATGAATTCTCACTCCAAATTAATACAAATTCACTCTAAAAGTGTTGATTTTCACTCCAAAGCAAGTTTTACTCCTTTTTAATTATTTTTATCAGGTTTCACATTTACAAAAGTGTCGAATATTTGATGGTGAAATTTCTCGATTTTCGAATCATCTTTCACTAAAAAAAAAAAATTAGAATTTATTCCAAAAGAGAGAATGGTCACTCCAAAATGAGTTTATTTCCTCTATAATTATTTAAGTTAGGATTCATATTGAAAAATATGGTGTATGTTAATTTGACAATGAAACGTCTCGCTTTTTGAATAAATTCTCACCCCAAAAAAATACGAATTTACTCCGAAAGTGTTTATTTTCACTACTTTTTAATAATTTTAGTTAGGATTTACCCTGAAAAATGTGTTGAAAATCTGACAGTGAAATTTCTCGCTTTTTGAATACATTTTCACCCCGAAAGAATGAAAATTCACTCTAATATAAATTTCATAAAGTAAATGGCCACTTTCCATAGAGTTCAAAAACAGTTGATAGTTTTAAATAAGTCGGATTTCTTTTTTAATATCTAGTTAAATTTCACTCCAAAAAATGTGTTGAACATTCTAAAAGTGAAATGTATTTTTGGTGTGAAAAATCACACTTTCACAAAATGAAAGTCTGATTCCAGACAAAAATCCCATTTAGATAAATTAGAAAAAAAAAAAAATTAGTTGTAAATTCTACTTCCAAAAAGTGTAATCATGCTCTTTCGAAGAAAACGAATAATTTATTTTGTTGTTGAAATAAAAAAATTGGTTAAATTTTACTCTAGTCAAAAAAATTTATTTCTGGAATTCGAGTGGCAGTGATTGTAATTTTGTTCTGAATGAAAATATCGCCAACGAATCAAATAATAGAGTGATGAATGCAACAACTTCCTTATGTAATTGACTCACTTGTGACCAGGATATTGTTTGGCCAATGAAGAAATGAGTATTTCTTCAACTTTACGATCGTATTTGGTCACCAAATCCCAATCTCCTGCTTTTGTTTCAACTTCCTTGATACCTTGAATCGCGTCCACGATCACCTGTGCCAATCATCTTTGAGTTACTCGCGGAAGTCATCATATCGTAAAATCGCGTACCCCGTTTTTTGTGAGTGAAAAACATAGAGAATCCATTTTACCAATTAGTGGAAAAATCGCAAATTGCGACAAATTTGAAAGTGAGAACAAGAACTTTAATTACCTTGAATTTAAATTTTAAAATAGAATTCATTTTCGAGAATCTCTTCGGAAAATGTATAGTAAGATGAAATTACAAAAATTGAATTGATTATTTTGAATTTTTTTTTTTTTTTTTTTTTTCATATAATATTTTTCTTTGTTGTTCGAGTTATTTGAAGATTTTAGAGGATAGGATTATGTGGACTCGTGATTTTCAATTTTCCAAATTGTCCTCACTTTTGACGATTCCATAATTAACTTCATAACGAAGTCGTAACAATTATCCAATTCTTTTTGGGTGGCCATGGCACTGAACAAAGAAGTACTTATTAGTATTTATTCCCGGATAAATGAACTTGACCGATTGAATATTAATGACGCGCGCCGCGTTCTATGACAAAGTGACAACTTCTCCCGCGAACTTGGTGCTTATGACTCGATTGAATTTACCCCTACTACGCAATTTTCTAATGCTCGCTCGCGATACTATGCAATTTTTCAGCGGCGTAATCTTGGAATCTTCAGGAAACGGTTTTTTTTTTAAATTAGAGCAAAAAATTGCCACTACAAGAATTGAAAGTTTTATAAAGTTTTATTTATTATTATTATTATTATCAATTGTATGTTATATGATACGTAATATAATATATAACAACATGGCACGTGATATCTACATAATATGATAGAATAATGACTGTTATTTAATATTCCGTATACTTGTTATTATATCAGTTTCCTTATTATTTATCGTATTAAATTTTATTTCATATGGTTCAACTGATATGTCACAGAATATATTAAAATGTAATGTAATGTAATATAATTTATTATTATAGTATACAAAACGATACTATAAACGAAGTATAAAAAATAATATAATATATGATGTAATGTGAATGATTTATCATTATTATGGTTAATTGTTTGTTACATCATAGGTAATATAGTATATTACCTATGATATATTATAACAAGTATTCATTGAAAAAAAAGTTATTATTAATAAAGAAATATTTCAAAATTGTATGGATATTTGTTATTGAAATGCATAATTTATTATATTTCAATTATTTTATTACTATACAAATTTATTATGTCGTAATAAATTATGATTATTAATAGTATATTATTATCTACATAACTCTAAAATATAAAGTATGTAATATAAATATATTTGAGAATATATTATATCTTTGAATATTACAAGTATAATATTTTCCACAATACATATTATATATTTAATAATTGTTATTGAAAGCAATTGACAATAATATATAAAACAATTCTAGAATTTTAGATCCTTTATTATTTATGGAGCTTTTCTTTTTTGGTTAAACAAATTTGATTTATCCTGCTATAGAATTATCATGCATCTTTCCCCGACTTTCTAAATGAAAAAAAATTAATAAATAAAAAATGATTCTACGTATCTGAAGCATGAATATATATATATAAAAAAAAAAAACAACAACAATTATTCAAAAGTTATTGATCTTATTTATGAAATAATAACCTATTTTTCCGAGAAAATTCTGAGATCTTCCTTCATTACGCTTTTGCTGTATTTCCTTTTATTATTCCTCATCCAACCGTCATTTTTTCAAAGAACATGATGAACAAATAAAGCTTTTTTTTAACGATAAATTGCCAGTAATAAAATTGGTTAACTTGGAATAATGAGCGTTTTATGGATCAATCATTGCATTTGCGGAAGATGCTTATTTCAGTAAAATTGATAAAAGGACGTTTTGTTGATAGATTTTGAAATAATATTTAAAAAATAATAATATTTCATATATCCTATATAAAATATTATAACTTTTTGTGTAATGTAATTTATATTAACTTTGTGACCTTTTGTTTTCTTTGAAATAAATCACTGGCTTTTTCAAATTTCAGGAAAAAGTCAAAACGAAAAAAAACAAAACAAAAGAAAAAAAAGGTTAATGAGAAAAACGTCGATGAAGAAATTTTTCATTCAGGAAGAAAGTCAAAAAGGAATAAGTTCGTTTTGGAAAAACGCAACGGTAGAAAGGTATTCGGAAAAATAGAGACTTTTGGGAAAATTATTGGGAACAGAAAAAATTTTTCTTTCAATTTATTATAAAAATTGGAATATTTGATAGAGAAGTAATTTCAAATCGTAGTTGGAGTTGAAAATGTATTAAGAATAAAAAATTGTTATCTTATAAATTGTTATAATTGCTATAATGTTATTACAATTAATTTATGAAACAAATAAATTGAAATAGTAATATACAATTCTCACAGATAAGAAATTTGAATCTGAATATTTTTGAGTAAAAATGTGCTTTCCTTCAATTTATTTCAAAAATTGAAATTTTGAGTAAAAAACTTTTTTGAAATCGTAATTGAAGTTGATAATTCATCGAAATAAAAAATCGACGTTTAAAAGCAAAGAAATTTATTCTTAATTTTTTCAAAATTGATATACTGCTATAAAAAATTGAAAGAATTTCACATAAAAGAAAAAATATTATATTCAATACAGTAATAATTTTATTTATTCTATAATTTTATATCATATCAAATTTTTGATTCATCATTACTTTTTTATTTTGCCTTTTATTATCGCAATCAGATATTGTAATAGGAATATTAAATTCTTACAAATAGAAAATTTGAATCTTAATTCTAAACATCAATTTTTTATCTCGATGAATTTTCAACTCCAATTACGATTTCAAATAACTTTTCTATCTAAAATTCTGATTTTCAATATAAATTGAAGGAAACACATTTTCAAAGAAAAAATTCAGATTCAAATTTTTTATCTGTAAGAATTTCATATTCTGATTACAATTTATACTTGTAATAATAACAGAAAGAATAAAAAATGCAATGATGATGAATCGCAAATCTTACATGATAAAAAATTATAAAACAAATATAATAATTTTATTGAAGGTAATATTTCTTCTTCCACGTGCAATTTTTTCAATTCCTTTTTGCTGCACTAATATGAATTGTGAGAAAAAAAAAAAATTGAGAAGAAATTTTTTTCTATTTCAAACGTTGATTTTTTATTTCGATGAATTTTCAACTTCAATTACAATTTCAATTAACTTTTTTATCAAAATTTCCAATTTCGCAAATAAATTGAAAGAAAGTACATTTTTAATAAAAAAAAATATTCAGGTTCAAATTTTCTATCTGTAAGAATTTTATACTCCCATTACAATTTCTAATTGTGATAATAAATGGTATAATAAAAAACGTAATGATGAATCAAAATTTTCATGTGATATAAAATTATTATTGTATTGAGTATATTTCTTCTTTCATGTGAAATTCTTTCAATTTTTTATAGCAGTAGATCATTTTTTTTTTTTTTTATTGAGACTAAATTTCCTTGCTTTTGAAGGTCCATTTTACATCTCGATTAATTTTCAACTTCAATTACGATTTCAAACGAGTTTTTTATTCAAAATTCCAATTTTTAAATTAAATTGAAAGAAAGCTCATTTTCGCTCAAAAAAATTCAGATTCGAATTTTTTATCTGTAAGAATTTCTTATTCTTCTTACAATTTATACTTGTAATAATAACAGGTAGAATAAAAAATGTTGTTGATTCATCATCATTACGTTTTTTATTATACATTTTGTTATCACAATTAGTAGTTGTAATAGAAAAATAATATTCTTGAAGAAGGAAAATTTGAATCTGAATTTGTATTGTTTTGAAAATTGAAACTTGTGATTGAAATAAAAATAGTTGTAGACGGAGTGTATAATATAGTTATGTAATAGAGTATATGTAATTTTTATTAAATTTTAATTTCACTTTTAATTTCAATTATACTTATATTAGAGTACATAATAGAGTAATGTTGTTGAAAAAGTATCTTTTTCTTCGTCGAATTTTAGTATGAATAAGTGAAACCCACGTGTTGCATTATTGTCAACCGTGAGTAAGTGCACCATTGTGCATTTGACTCACGCTCGCTGCACGCCGTTTGTACCGAAAATCACGTTCGCGGGGCATGCTCCGCCAGGATAATAATCGACTCGCATAATATCATCTCGCACGTGTTTCTCGCGAGAAAAATTCGCGTTACTTTGTTTTCGCGCTCTCGCGGTTTTTGGCGGCGTGACGATACGATGATTTATTCAGTTTATTGCAAACTCCCGCATTCCAGCATTGAAGTAGATAAGGTTTCCCTCATTATTTTTCCTCTGAGAATCGAATTTCTCGATTCACCACGAGACCCTGAATGCCACCGCAATAATTGCTGATTGTTTATTTATCGGCTAGGTAATTTATACTGAGAGTGTTTTTAGAGAATTTGGAATTTTTAAAGGGGGGTTGAAATGGAATTTTTGATAGAGGGGTGGGGGGGGGGGGCTTGAATTTGAAAAGAATTGATGTGTTTTCATTTTTTTGTATGGATAAATAATTATTATTGAAGAAATTTGCAATATCAATTTCCATATGACATCAAATTATTGTATTTTATCAGTATGTGTAATATTGGAAGAATTTTATTGTATTTATAGGAATTTTTTATAATGATTTCTCGAATTTGAGGCTCAAGAATGAAAGGTTTTATAAATTTTTACTATTTTCATGGATTTTTGTATTTAATACAGTTCGAAAAATTTTTAAGGATATTCTAGGTTTTTATATCTATTTCTAGTATTTTTGTAGATTGTCATATGGGTCAAAAGAATTTGGTGATCTAGAATTCGAAGGTGATAAACTTTTTTTAATTAATTTTTATTAAAATGAATGTTTTTTTACTTGGAGTATTTGAAGGAATTTTTCAGGAAGTAGTACGGATTTTTGATAATTATTGTATTTTTTCATTATTTCTACAGTTCAGATGATTTTCTGTTATTTTTATGAGTTTCTTTATGTACCCAGAATAGATACCTAGAATTAGATGCTCAAGAATTTAAAGTTCAAAGAGTTTCATTATTTTCATAAATTTTTGAGAAAATATTGATCCATATACAATTTTAACATTTTAGAAATTCTGATTATTTTTAGTATTTTTCGTGTTTTTTAAAAATTCATGAAATTTCATGATATTTTCTAGTCTTTTAAATTTTTAATATTTTTATGAATCCCTATCTGAATTTGAAGAATTTGATACTCTGAATTTCAAAATACGCATAATATATTTTTAGTGTTTAAAAGAATTCTTGTTTTTTCAGTATTTTTCGAATATCTATGAAATCCGGAAAATTTTGTGATATTTTCATGAATTCCTATGTAGATTGTTAGGAACGAATGCTTTAGAAATATGAGTTGTGAAATCTTTTGTCATTTTTAAGAATTTTAGAAAAAAATAGTATCTCAAATAGAATTTTAGGATTGTAGAAATTATTGTCATTTTGAGTCTTTTTTTTTTATCAAATTTTTGTAGTATTTTCTAGTACTCTTAGAAATTTCTTGTATTTTTATGGATTCCTATGAAAATTTTAGAAATTTGATGCTCCAAACTTCAAATTTTTATTGATTCTTAGTATTTCAAATGATATTTCAAAACAGTTTTTTCATACATTTATTGTGTTTCAAAGAATTCTTGTTATTTCAGTATTTTTCATATTTTTTTAATATTTATAAAATTCAAATAGTCTTATGATATTTTCATGGATTTATACATTTGTTTTTAGAATGAAATGTTCTGGGATTTTCTAAATTTCTATAGATTTAAGGTAAATCAATTTTCATACAGTACAATTTATATTTTTTCAATGTTGATGAATATTTTTGAATTTTTAGTGTTTTGCTAGATTTTTCTACAATGATTTATTATTTTATAAATTTTTTAGAAAATATCTTTATAGAATCTGAGTATCAGAATTCCATATTTTTTTAATACATATTTTGTAAAATTTCAATGACATTTGATATTTTAATGGATTTCTACACAAATTTTAGAATGAGGTAGGTACTCTGGGATTTGTTGTCCAAAGATTTTAGGTAAATAAATAAATAATCGAGAAAATTTTCTTACAGTGCATTTTACATTTTTTTTTTTTACTATTTATGAATTTTATTAAATTTTTCAGTATTACGATGATTTTCTATACAGATTTTCAGAAGTGTATGTTCGAGGATAAAAAATGTCAAAGATTTTTATCATTTTTATTAAATTTTAAGGATATAATATTTATACAGAATTTCAGTATTTAGGGGATTACTGTTATTTTAAGTCTTTTTCATACTTTGCAGCGTTTATGAAATTTCGTAGTATTTTCTAGTATCGTTCTTGATTTTAAATATTTTTATGCATTGCTATTAAAATTCAAGACTTTGATACTTCAAACTTCAAATTTTTACAAATTTCTTGTGTCGCAAAGAATTATTTCATTATTTTTCATATTTCTAGAATATAAAATGAAATTCAAATAACTTCCTAATATATTTTAATAGGTTTCTGCATAAATTTTTAATAGATCTGTTGTATTTTTCAGAACTTAAAAAATTTAATACAATTTTAAAGTTCTTTTAGGAAATCCAGTATAGATTTTTCGAATTCGATGCTTATTTTACAATTCTGGAATATCGATGATGTTTCATCTTCATCTCCATTCATTAAAATGACGGAAGCAAAAAAGAAAAGGTTTAATCGCGAAGGTCGTTAATCTGAAAAATGCAGTTATTTCGAGCGCTTATCGTTGCAGATCGCGTCACAATAACAAGAAATTTCCCAACTTGCTCGATGATTTACTACCCCAGACGTTTCTTTTTAGCTGAAACGCGATTTCAATTACTTGACGCGATTATGTAACCGAGCGTATATTCCATCTTCGGCGACGTCTCTTTTATCATTATCAGACGCGCATACAACGCACAGTTGTCGATGCATAATGCATCCCAGATAAGCCACGTTTAACGTCACATTTTCCTGTTTCTGCCTCGCGAAAATTGCGTAATTGGTTTTTAAAACAAAGGCGTTAATTCGAAGGTTGGGGATAATTTTTTTTTTTTTTTTTTTTTTTTTTTTTTTTTTTTTTTTTTTTTTTTTTTTTTTTTTGAAATCATTGGTCCTGTGGTTAGGAGAGGCTCGGTTCCCGAGCAGTCCCGACTAAGCAGGTACGAGTGTATTTGGAAAATTTGGCGTCTTAATTTTGCTTCATTTGAGTTGTTACGATTGTATTGAGGGACATTTTCACAGACAGTTTCCTGCACGATGGAATAGATTTTTCGAAAAAATTCTTCTCTAAAATTCCCTCGCTGGATGGAAGTGCTTGAACGTTGCACAACGTGCCAAGTAAATTTCCATTAACCCGCATTTTTCCGCGCTTACTTTATCTCGTGGAAAAATGTGGCACGCTCGGTTCGCCGAGTTTCATAAACTTGACATCGAATATGACTTTTCGATTAAAGAACAAATCGTTTCCGCGTTCGACGTAATAAAGATTTCGAATTTTGATCGAAAATCCTTGAATCATTGATGTATTTTATTCTAATTTTTGATATTAGTAAAATACAAAAAATTAACGACTTTTTCGTTACGTTTATTGCTTCAGGGCCAAGGTGGACCTCCAGGATCTCAACAGGGGCCTGGTGGCCCAATGGGCCCGGGCCCCATGGGTCCTAACGGCCTGCAAGGCGCCTCGCACATGGTCCAAGGCCCGAATCCAGGTCAAATGGGACCAGGTCACATGGGCCAGCAAGGCCCACCGGGGCCCGGTCAGATAGGGCCCAACGGGCCTCAGGGAGCTCCTCATATGGTAGGGATAGAGTTTACAAGGTGTCTTGGATGAATAAAGAATTGGCTTGGATAATTATTATTATTATTATTATTATTAACGGTTTTATTTACTTTAGGGTCCTCCAGGCCCAGGACATATGGGCCCAGGCGGTGGTCAAGGTGGGCCAGGTCAAATGGGCGGTCCCCCAGTTCCGCAAATGGGTCCGGGTGGTCCCCCGAATTCGCAGATGGGGCCCTCTGGCCCGGGTCATATGAACGTTCCACCGGGCCCAGTGCACATGAACGCTAGTGGGCCTCCTGGCGCAGGTCACATGGGTGGTCCACCAGGTCACATGTCAGGACAGATGCCTCCATCTGGGCCTCAACCCAACCCACATATGGGTATGTTATTTATTTATTTATTTATTTTTTGTTTTTGTTTATATTCAAGATAATATGCAGGAGTTTTTTTTAAATTTGGGCCTGATGTTTCAAACGTTTATGAAATAAATGAAAATGGGGGAACAATTATTTTTGTAGACGCAAAACTCGGAATTTCTTAGAAGAGGAAGAATAAATGAGTCAAAGTCAGCAAGAGAATATTTTAGGTTTATGCAAAAAAAATTAGTAATGTTGGATGTTTTTTGTTTGTTTTCGTTTATTAATGAACTTTTGGAATTTCAGACACATTTTAAAACAATTTTCTTGATGTGATTGAAATTTTTGATAATTTGGGGAGGTTAAGAGTTTTGGAAATGTGGTTTTTGTTTTACGAAGATAAGGAATTTTGAGAAGATTGTTAAATTTTAGATGTTTTTGGTGATTTTTGAATTTTATTGATGTTTGGGAAATATTTCCAGTTAATAGAAATTCTGAATTTTTAAAAATATTGGAATGTCTGATAATTTTTGGGAAATGGGAAGTTTAGAAGAATTGAGATTTTTGAGAGTAGTAATTTTTGAGCAACCAAAATTGAACAATTGGAAAATGGACAAATGAAAATTTCCGTTTATGGTGTATTTTTTTTGTTATTTTTGACTGATGTAGGGATTTTCGTGTATCGAACTTTTTAAAAATTTTCAACATTTGCGAGATTATATAGGGGATTAATAGGGTATTATTAAAAATGAAATTTTTGGAATAATACAGTATTCAATAATTAACTAGAAAATTACGAGAGCATGAGGTCAATTGACGAATTTGAAATTTTAACATTCTTTAAAAAACTAAGAAATCGAAAGTTTCGAGGTATTTAAAATTCTTGAAAATTTTCAATATCTGTGTATGTAAAAAATTGAGTAAATTTTGCCTTATTTTATGGTAAATGCTTGAAAATGTCATGAATTTTTGGCAAAATAAGAACATGAAAACTTTTTTGAGATATCGAGATTGGGGAAGAAGAAGTTCGTGAAAAAAATTTCAAAATAATCTACTACAGAATAAAAAAATAGCAAAATAATTGAAAAGCTTGAAGACACTCAAAATCCTTGTACAGTTTTCAATAATATCCATTTTGATGAAAAATTTGGTAAACTCTTCCTAATTTGGCGTTGGAATACTCAAAAATTTGATGAATTCCGTTAAGATTTAATCACAAAAATATCTAACATTTCTGAAATCAAAAAAATGTAAAAAATATCATAAAAATTCTAAAACAAAGGTAAATTCCAGTTTCTCAAAAATGTTAAAGTATTCATTCATATTTTTAATATAAAAAAATGAAATAATCAATATTTTCTAGGTTCCTTTATATGTGTTAGTTCATCTACTTTACAATTTCTTCGAACCAGCTTTCTTATTAATTAAAAATCCATGATAATTAAAATACGATAATTTTTTTTTTGGTTAATGTATGATACTTCATTTAGTTTTCGAGCTTTTGGCAAATTATTTTCTTTTCCTCCAGAAATCAAATAAATATTACATAATATTGAATAAAAACAACAAATTTAAAATGTATATAAATAAAATATGATAAATTATATTTTATTTGGTTTTAAGTTAAAATTTTCAATATATTTTAATTGTTGATTGATTTAACGACTGCTATAAAGTTTCACGAATTTTGTAAAAATGTATAATATTGAATTTCCTAAAAATTCTTCAAATTTGCGAGATTTCGGAATGAGTTTGACATAGTTATAAAAATGTTGGAATTTTTTCGAATTGATAATAACCGTCTAATACATTGTAATACTTGCTATTATAAATGATAAATGATTATAATTTTATACTTACAATTGGTAAGTTGGATTCAAACGAATTGCATGATGAAAATAGATTCGTTTATATTCAATATTATGTATCGTTTGTTGAATTTGAATGAATTTGAACGACTTACTAGTAAAATTATGAAAAATAGTATATTTATTAATTATAAATAGATTGAACATATTAATTATAAGAACAGATCCATTAAGAGAAATTTCCGTTTAGGCATGAAATGGAAAGAATTTCAAAACCATCTCCTCGTAAAATGAATCTCAACCCCTTTAATTTCAAAGCCATTTCCTTTCGAAATGAAAATATATCCCTTTCATTTCAAAGCCATCTTCTTTCAAATTTCTAATAATTTATTTAAATGCCTAAAGAGTACCACGAAAATAATTGGCCAAAAACTCGAAAAAGGAAAAAAAAAAAAAAATACTCATGAAAAAATTGTATTATTATTATCGGGGTTTTTCAATTTAAGAAATTTAAATGGGGTATAAAAAATAAATGAAATACGCCATTTTTTCGTGAATGATAATGCGTAATACAACAAATTTACTTCATCAGGTCAGTACCAAAAATACTTTTATCCATTAGGCCCGAGCGGACAAATGTCTTCGGGCGGCCCGCCAGTCCCGCAGATGGGCCCAAGCGGGCCCGGCCACATGCCCCCGGGCCCGGGGCACATGAACGCCACCGGGCCAGCCGGTGGTCCCCAGCCGGGCCCACCGCCCCACATGGGCCAGAGCGGCCCAGGAATGCCTGGCGGACCCATGGAGCACATGCCACCGGGCCCAGGCGGCCACATGAACGCCACCGGGCCCCCGGGACCGCCGCCCCCGCACATGAACGCCAGCGGCATGGGCCCCGGGTCCCAGGGCCAGATGAATCAGCCCGGGCCCCCGCTACCGGGCCAGGAAAATTTGAATGCCCTGCAAAAAGCCATCGACTCCATGGAGGAGAAGGGACTGCAAGAGGACCCAAGATACTCGCAGCTCATCGCCCTCAGGGCACGCCAGGGCAACGCAGCCGACCAGAAACAGAATTTCAGCGCCCCCCAGCTGCAGCAACTTCGGTTAATTTTATGAGATTTTTTTTAGCACTTTTTTCAACGTTCCAGTTATGCTTTTAAATGAATTACTAGGAAAATTATGACAAGGAGTATATTGATTAATTATAAATAAATGGAATATATTAATCATTATAAGAATGGATGATGAATTAGGAGAAATTTCCGTTTAAGCATAAAATAGAAAGAATTCCAAAATCATTTCCTTTCAAAATGAATAAAAATACCTTTCATTCCAAAGCCATTTCTTTTCAAAATGAAATGCCTGTCCCTTTTATTTCAAAGTCATTTCCTTTCAAAATGAAACGCTGCCCCTTTCATTTCAAAGCCATTTCCTTTCAAAATGAAACACCATCCCTTTCATTTCAAAGCTATTTTCTTCCAAAAAAAAAAAAAAAAAAAAAAAAAAAAAAAAAAATAAACGCTTACCCTTTTATTTTAAAATGGTCAGTGTTAAAAGTAAAAAGATCTATTGACAGTGAAGGAGAACCCCTTTCACTTTAAAATGCAATACCTCTCAATTGTAAAGTCAGTGCATTTTTAGATACAAATTTGAAAAACAGTAAAGAAAAGAAAATTGAGAGAATTACGAAAAATATTCATGAATTTTTTAGGTTATGTTTGTAACTATATATTTTTTTAATATGCGTGATACACTAAAAGAAATTTCTGTTGAGGCATGAAACAAAAAGAATTTCAAAACCATCTCCTTTTTAAAATGAAACTCCACCTCTTTCATTTCAAAGCCATTTCCTTTCAAAATGGAATGCTGTCCCTTTTATTCCAAAGCCATCTCCTTTCAAAATGAAACGCTCGCCTTTTCATTTTAAAACAATCGATGTTTAAAAGTGAAAGGACCCATTTAGGCATGAGAAGGGAAGAATTTAAAAGCAATATCCTTTAAAAATGAAACTCTATCCCTTTCATTTCAAAGCCATTTCCCTTTTAAAAAAACCGACTAACCTTTAATTTCAAAACAGTTATGTTTCAAAATAAAAGGGCCCATTGACAGCGAAAGGAAATCCCTTTCACTCTGAAACGCAATACCTTTCAGCTGTAAGATTGGTTCATTGTCAAATACGAATTTGAAGGACAGAAAAAAATTGGGAGATGAACAGAAAATATTCATGAAATTTTGTAGGTTATGTTTTTGACCATATATTTAAAATATTTCTTTTTACACTAAAATAAATTACCGTTTACGCATGAAACGGAAAGAATTTCAAATTCATCCCATTTTAAAATAAAACGTTCTCCCTTTCATTTTAAAACGGTCAATGCTTAAAAGTGAATGGCGCCATTTACAGTAAAAGGAATAGAAAGTCTTGAACTCATTAATTTCTTTATAAATTAATAATGAGATTTGAAAAACGATATTTTATGAATATTTGAACAATTTTACTTCGTGATTTTTATTTTCTATCTTTCATAAGATTATTAAGACAGGTCGTGTCGATAAAATAATTTTAGTAATTAAGTAATTTTTTCTATAAATTGGGAATTTTTATACATCAGTTGATAAAATTAAGAAAATTGCTTATCTCTGGGGAATTCTTAGTATAAAATGAAATTATAAAAAAAAACCTCACATATTTATCTTTTTCGTAAATCTTTTAAACAATTAATTTATGAATTTTGTTGTCCATCTCTTTTAAAATTATTTTCAAATTTTCATGTAGTTGCAATCATTAAATTTTTTTTTTAATTGTTAATTATCATACATCACTTGATCAATGTTCAGAAAATGTTCATGTATAAAAATTCTCCTACTTACAATGATATTTCAAAATGTAATACATTTATCTTTGATGCGAATGTAAAAAAAAAAAATTTGATTTTCGGTTCCAGTTTCTTGTGAAATCATAAATCAAATAACATACCTGATTTTTTATGAACAAATTGTTAACAATGTTTATTTTATTATTCTTTTCTACATGAATCTTTCATTGTAGATTATAATGTAATTGTTATTTTGGTCTAACAAAAAATTTTGTGAACCAAAGTTTTTGAAAATGCATTGTAATGATAGAAATAAATACAATGATGAAAAAATCAAATTTTCAGCAATATTTCACCTTTTCTAAACCATTGAGAAAAATAATTCACGTAATTGATGAATTTTTTATGGACACTATTTATTTCTATCAGGGAAACTGAAATACGATAAATTAAATTTTAATGAAATTTTTTGTTACTAAATTACCTACGAATATGGGTGAAACGTGAGAGCCAAGTTTTAAATTCTCAACTTTTGAAAGTATTATTGATAAGAAACTGCTATAATAGGGAAAATAATTTATTTTTTCAATGCATATCTATCGTGATTTACAGAGTGCAGATAATGGCATATCGATTGCTTGGCCGAAACCAACCATTGACAGCTCAATTGGCTGCTGCTGTACAAGGTAAATCTAAAATTTCATTTTTTTTTTTTTTTTTTATTCTTATAACGAAAAATTAGCAAAAATATTTTTATTTCAAATATTTTGGTATACTTTCTTGTCATATTGTGTCGTTTTTTAGAATTTTTTATTGTATTTTCTCAATTTTAATCTAAGTTTAATAAAATATTCATCAACATTTTTTTTAAAGTGCTCAAAATCGCACTTAATCACTGTTCTATTTTATTTTCATTTTATATTTTATACTAGATTATATTTCTTATTTTCTTTATTTATTATATTCGACAAATTTGGTACCAAAAGATCTCTACCTTTTTTTTCTTTTTTTTTTTTTTTTCAAAAATGTATATAATTTATATTGAAATCAACTGTTTATTTGCAAATTTGTATAATGTTGTTAATATTGAAATATAATTCACATTAATCATTGCGAAAGGTTTATTTTCGTTGTTATTGATTGTTTAATGTTGTTAATATTAAATTCAGATTTTATCCATTCAGGCGGGCCTCCTCCCGCAATGGGCCCCCGAGCAATGGACCCATCACAAGGCCCAGGTGCTCCTCCCGGGCCCCAGGCCCCGGGGCCGAATGCCCTTGGGCCAGCTGGCGTTCCAAGGCCAAGTTCTCAGGCCCCTCAGCCACAACAGCAACAGCAACAGCAGCAGCAGCAACAACAGCAACAGCAACAGCAACAACAAACTGGGACCAAGATCAATCGTGTCACGAGCATTTCCAAACCAGCTGGGCTTGATCCCCTTTTGATTTTGCATGAACGTGAAAATAGGTGAGAATGAAAATTTGATGAGAAGTGAATTTCACTCTGTGATTGAATGTGAATAAATAATTTGATATGATCATTATGAATATTGAGTGATATGTTTGATATGTTTAATATAATTAATATAAATCGTATTTATTATACTTTATATTTTATATGATTAGTAAATAATAGGACTAACATTTAATATGATATTAAATATTCAGTATAATAAGTATCAATAATATTTAATATGTCTTTAATATACTTATTACGAATAATATAAATAATATATATTACATTTATTATTTAATATGACTGATAAAAATTTGGATTAACATTTATTGTAATATACTCAATATTCAATATAATAAATATCAATATGTAAAATATTAAAGGTTTAGTATGATTATTGTGAATAATATCTAATATAAATAACATATAATATGAATATATAAAAATGATTCAATATTGTAATTATGCACGTAGATAGAGGGGAGTTTTGGGGTTCAAACCCTTTCTGAAATTAGGATAAAATCTATTATTATTCCATATAAAAGTTTTCATAATAAAAAATAAAAAAAAATTTATTAGACATAATGAATGAAAATATTGGAAATATGTAATAAAGTATGCAGGAATTATTGAAATCGTATTTACTGAAATCTATAAAATATAACAAAAGATTTTGTGTAAGTTCTAAAATTTTTCAAGTATTCAGAATTCTTAATTTCGGTAGGTTGAAAATAGTGATAATCTAGACTTCAGAAGAATTTTTGCTTAAATGAAATTCTAATTATACACGTTTGGCTTGGATAAGGTAAAAAATGGAAATTTGGAGAATTTTTTCAAATGAGTGAATATAAATAATAATTAGATAATAGGAAAATGATATTAATATAAAAAATTTTGAACGTTGGAGTATATATTCTAGAAATTTACATTGGAATTCATCAAAATGCCAGAAAATCTTTAGAATCATGGAAAGTCTAAAAAAATACTGAAAGTAATAAAATTTTATGAAAAAAATTGTTTTGTGGGAAATTTAGGCAAATACCTATGGTTTATAAAATTTTGAAAAAATGTGTGTATAATGATTTATATAAATGCTAGAAATTTGATAAAAAAAAATTTTATAAATACTAAACGAAAAAAATCTACGAAAGTACAAGAAGTGTAATTATATGAAAAATCTATATGAGTGCAATTTTCCCAGAAATCTATAAAATTATGAAAAATGCATTGAAATTTGAATTCTAGAGCATTGCATTTTTATAATTTATGTGGTAATCCAAAATAATACTCGAAATGTATAAAAATACTAGAAAAAGCAACAATATGCTATGAAATTTATAAAAGTTATAAAAATGTAAGAAATTTATGAAACATGAAAAGTCTATATAGATACACATTTTTCAGAAATCTATAAAATTACTGCGAATTGATCGAAACTAGAATTTTAGAGTGTAGAATTTTTGAAATCTATGTAACAATCTACAGAAATACTAGAAATCTATAAAATTACTGCGAATTGATCGAAACTAGAATTTTAGAGTGTAGAATTTTTGAAATCTATGTAACAATCTACAGAAATACTAGAAATCTAGAAAATAATTAAAAATCTTCAAAGTTTTACAAATATAAAAAAAGAAACGAACAGTACTAGCAATTATTTTATACATAATAACTACAGTTATAATTTCTATGAAATTCGTCAAATTTTTAATTCTAGAGAAAATAGTTTTTGGAATCTATGTATAAAACAATAAAAATACCACGAAATCATTTAATATATATATACACCTCGAAAATCCCAAAAAAACGACTTGAAAAAAAAAAAAACATTATAAAATGTTGTTTTTTTTAAAAAAATTCATTGAAGTACTGAAATTCGTTGAAATTTCCAAAAAATCTGTAAAACGATGTCTATAAATACTAAAAGTTTATTTAATTACTGCAAATGGATTGAAAATTGAATTCTATAGCTTTGGATTTTTGAAGTCTACTTAGAAATCTAGAAAAATAAAATAAAAACTATGTAAGTTATAATTTTATATAGAATTTGTGAAATTTCAAATTCCAGAACATATTGTTCTAGAAATCTATGTATAAAACAATGGAAATATCTGAAAATTTATTTAATATATACACCTCAAAATCCGAAAAATCTTGAAATCCATACAAAATTTTCTGTTTTTTGAAAGATTTATTGAAATGCCCAAAATCATTGCAATTTTCAATACTACAGAATCAAATTCTAAAAATCTATAATACGATGTCTAGAAATCCTAGAAATTCATTTTATTCCTGAAAATGGAGAATTGAGTTTTATGGCTTTAAATTCTCGAAATCTAGAAATCTCCAAAAATACTAGAAATCTATGAAAATACTGAAAAATCCTTTAAAGTTTCATATTTTCATGAATCATTCTACTCTAGTTCTGTTGAGTTTATTTATTTTAGCTAATTTTCTTAATTTCGATTATTATGGTTTTTAGAGTCGCTGCTCGTATCGCCCTTCGCATGGAAGAACTCAGCAACGTTCCAACCAACATGCCTGAAGATTTGAGAATCCATGCTCAAATCGAGCTCAGAATGCTCAGAGTTCTCAATTTCCAGAGACAATTGCGATCTGAGGTATTAAAAAAAGCAAATATTAAATCTTTTATTCAGGAAAATTAAATGTTACAAGTATAAAATCATAAATGAAGTATTTTTTTTCAATTCCTGGGTAATGTAAAATCATGAAACTAACGAAGATAATCATTTTTATTTTAGATTCTCGCTTGTACTCGAAAAGACACGACTTTAGAAACTGCTGTGAACGTGAAAGCTTACAAACGCACGAAACGCCAAGGTCTTCGAGAAGCTCGAGCCACGGAAAAATTGGAGAAACAGCAAAAGCTCGAAGCCGAGAGAAAACGTCGACAAAAACATCAGGTGATGATTCCAAGTCATCGAGAATTTTTTTTTCCCAATCATTGACCAATGTTTGATTTCACAGCTCCAAAATTGTTGCTTTCATTTGACGTCGTTCTGTTGTCTTTTAAATTTAGGAATTCCTCACTGCTGTTCTTCAGCATGGCAAAGACTTCAAAGAATTCCATCGCAACAATGTCGTGAAATTGGGACGCATCAACAAAGCCGTTTTGAATCATCACGCAAACGCGGAACGCGAGCAGAAAAAAGAACAGGAGAGAATCGAGAAAGAGCGTATGAGGCGATTGATGGCAGAGGACGAAGAGGGTTACAGGAAACTCATCGATCAGAAAAAAGACAAGCGTTTGGCGTTCCTCCTGTCGCAGACAGACGAGTACATTTCCAATCTCACGGAGATGGTCAAGCAGCACAAAATGGAACAGAGGAGGAAACAAGTCGAGGAGCTCAAACGCAAAAAGGTTTGTTACGAGATAATTTTTAAAGGGAAGGGTTGATAAAGATCTTTGAAATTACGAATGTGTCTGAATCACTTTACGTCTGTTGTGAGACATAACAAGTTTCACTTTAAATCTATGGTGAGACTTGAGAAGTTTCACTTTATACCTATGGTAGGGCATAAGAAGTTTCACTTTACATCCAGGGTGAGACATGAGAAGTTTCACTTTATATCTATGGTGAGACATGAGAAGTTTCACTTTATGCCTGTGGCGTGACATAAGAAGTTTCACTTTATGTCTGTGATGAAACATGACAAGTTTTACTTTATATCTATGGTAGGGCATAAGAAGTTTCACGTTATAGTGGGCCATTAGAAGTTTATACATACTGTTTTTCATTATTAAATAGTTATCGCGCACTATAAAACGAAACTTCTTATGTCTCACCATAGGTAGTATTTTATAGAATCATCAAAATTTCACGCAATCTTCGAAATTTTAGAAAAATCCCTTATAAAATACTGAAATTATTAAAATTGTATCGATTCCAACGTAATATACATAAATAGTCATATATAGTTGAAATATTATGTTCAACTTTCTTATTTTGATAGTAATAATTGACAGAACTAGTTTTTTATAGTTTTCACTTTGTATCTATGGCGAGACATAAGAAGTTTCACTTGACAGTGGGCCATTAAAAGTTTCACATATGTATAATCAAAAAAGTTTCACTCGATTTTCGACTATAAGAAGAACTATTCTTGCTATCAATTCTTTAATGAAACATAACAAGTTTCACTTTATAGTGGACCATTAGAAGATTCTCACATATGATCCAAAAAGTCTTACTCGATTGTCGACCATAAAAACTACTTTTTTTGCTGTACAAAAATAGTTATAGCCCACTATAAAGTGAAACTTGTTATGCCTCACCATAGGTAGTATATAGAGAGATGATGTATTGGATATATTTAATTATATATTTATTCTCATGCGTGTTTATTTTCGTCGTCGTTACAGAAGCAAAAGAAGAAGCTCCAAGACGCCGAAAACGCCGAAGATGGTGGCGCCAACGAAGACATTCGCGTCAATGTCGTGGAAACTGCAAGTGGTCGCACTTTGACAGGAGAAGATGCTCCACTTATGAGCCAACTCAGCTCGTTCTTGGAGTCCCATCCAGGATGGGAGACCATGGAATCCGACAGCGACGAAGACGAAGATGAAGAGGAAGAAGATGGCGAAGGTCAAACCAAAGACAATGAAGGTCAGTGGTGTTTATTTTGGTTTTTTTTTTTTTGTTGTCGTGGTTCTTGAAAGAAATTTGATATGAATAATCTAGTTCTGATGCACGAAATTGGGGACAAGCAGATTTTTTCTTTGGTCTGTGGAACAAGTTTTTCGATGGTTAGGATTTCTTTGCTTTTTGCAGATAAACCTGAGAACCATGCAAACGACGAAAAAGTCAAGAAGACTATTCTCAAAGCAAAGGTTGAAGACGATGAATACAAAACTGAAGAGCAGACTTATTACAGCATTGCTCATACTGTGCACGAAGTCGTCACGGAACAACCTACTATTATGGTTAATGGAAATCTGAAAGAGTATCAAATCAAGGTTAGTAAAGTTTTGGGAATTAAGGCAATGTTTTGTTGGCGATAGAAATTAATTCGATAATTTTTGTTACAGGGTCTTGAGTGGTTGGTGTCTTTGTTCAACAACAATCTCAATGGAATTTTGGCTGACGAAATGGGTCTTGGTAAAACCATTCAGACGATCGCTCTGGTGACTCATTTGATGGAAAAGAAAAAAGTCAATGGACCATTTTTAATCATCGTGCCGCTTTCGTAAGTTTATGTGCTAAAGAACATGTGAATAATAATATTATCCACAATTTAATACCTGTTTTGTTTTCGTGATTTCAGGACTTTGTCAAATTGGGTTCTGGAGTTTGAGAAATGGGCTCCAAGCGTGATCGTGGTTTCGTACAAAGGCTCTCCGGCTGGCAGACGCACCATCCAAGGTCAAATGCGCGCAACGAAATTCAACGTTCTCCTCACGACCTACGAATACGTCATCAAGGACAAGAGCGTGCTCGCGAAACTTCAGTGGCGTTACATGATCATCGACGAGGGCCATCGAATGAAAAATCATCACTGCAAACTCACCCAAGTCCTCAACACTCATTACCTGGCCCCTCATCGACTTTTGCTGACTGGCACTCCACTGCAAAATAAATTGCCCGAGCTCTGGGCGTTGCTCAACTTTTTGCTGCCGTCCATTTTCAAATCCTGCAGCACTTTCGAGCAATGGTTCAACGCTCCTTTCGCTACCACTGGAGAAAAGGTTAATTTTCTGGAAATGTTGGTTACTTCATAACTTGGGATTTTTCACATTTATTGTTGAAATATATCCTACACGCACAAATAAAAAAATGCCAATAATCACAAGATGATGAAAATTAGCAAAAATCACAAAACATCACAAAATCACATAACATCACAAAACCACAATAACATCTCAAAATCACAACGTGTTTTTTTAGGTTGAGTTGAATGAAGAGGAAACGATTTTGATCATTCGTCGTCTGCACAAAGTTTTGCGACCGTTCTTGCTGAGGCGTTTGAAGAAAGAAGTCGAGTCCCAATTGCCTGACAAAGTTGAGTACATCATCAAATGCGACATGTCTGGGTTGCAGAAAGTTCTTTACAAGTAAGATGATTTTTTTTTAAATTCCTTAGTTTGAAGAAAAATGAGGTAAAGGGGTTTGATGTTACTATTTGAACACGTACTATTGATAATTGTTAATAATTGTAATGATTTCATGTCATTTCAGGCACATGCAGAGTAAGGGTGTTCTTCTTACTGACGGCTCAGAGAAGGGAAAGCATGGCAAAGGAGGAGCCAAAGCTCTCATGAACACCATCGTTCAATTGAGGAAGTTGTGCAACCATCCTTTCATGTTCCAAGCGATCGAAGAAAAATACTGCGAGCACATTGGCGCCATTGGAAGCAGCGTTGTCTCTGGGTAAACTTTGAATTTCATGAAACAACTTGTATCGCCTTTCTCTTGTTCCCAACAATGTCTTTGGTTTTCAGGCCAGACTTGTTCCGCGCATCCGGAAAATTCGAATTGCTGGATCGCATATTGCCCAAACTGAAGGCCACGAATCACAGGGTTCTGCTTTTCTGCCAAATGACGCAGCTCATGACCATAATGGAGGATTACCTCAGTTGGCGCGGTTTCATGTACCTCAGGTTGGACGGTACGACCAAGGCCGAGGACAGAGGCGATCTCCTGAAAAAATTCAACGACCCAGGATCCGAGTATTTCTTGTTCCTCTTGTCCACGAGAGCCGGTGGTCTCGGTTTGAATCTTCAAGCTGCCGACACTGTCGTCATTTTCGACTCGGACTGGAATCCCCATCAGGTAATTTATGGCATACCAGTTTCTGGGATTTGGCATTTTTTCTGTTCTTTGTGACTTTTTCCTAGGACTTGCAAGCCCAAGATCGAGCTCACAGAATCGGGCAGAAAAACGAGGTTCGTGTTCTGCGCTTGATGACAGTCAATTCCGTGGAGGAGAGAATTTTGGCCGCTGCAAGATACAAATTGAACATGGACGAGAAGGTCATCCAAGCTGGAATGTTCGATCAGAAATCAACGGGTTCGGAGCGACAGCAGTTCTTGCAGAGCATTTTGCACCAGGACTTTGCGGACGACGAGGAAGAGAGCGAAGTTCCGGATGACGAGACGGTTAATCGAATGATTTGCAGGTCGGAGGCTGAGTTCGAAACGTTCCACAAAATGGACCTCGAGCGTAGGCGCGAGGACGCGAAATTGGGACCCAACAGGAAATCCAGGCTCTTGGAGGAAACCGAGTTGCCGGATTGGCTGGTCAAGGACGATGACGAGGTCGAGAGGTGGACTTACGAGGAAGACGAAGACAGGTATTTGAGTCTTTTCTCTCCCGATGCACTGTAGAAATATTACACACACATCAAAATTACAAATTGTCACAAAATCACGAAAAGCCACAACATCACAACAATCGGCACAAATCACAAGGCCACAAAAAGTCACCACATTATGGAATTCAGCAGAAAATCACAAAATAATACAATCTCACAAATCATAAAAAGTCATTGTAAGATTATTATTATGATCCTCGTCATGAGCATCTAATAATCCTGATTAACAAATAAACTGTCATCAATTTTACTCTTTACGTTTATCATTAGAAACTCTTTCTTTAAAATAATTATGACATATTTATGCTATTTTTGACAATTTTGAATCGTAATGGATTCTTCAGTGAATTCCAGAGAATTTTCAATGAAAAAAAAATTTTCTATCCATTGATTCAAAAAATTATTTTATAATCATTGTATTCTACTGTTGCCAATTTATACAAAAAATATATAATTTTTCTCATCTTCCATATTGTATCAATCTCACATAAAAATACACTATAAATCCATATACAAGCGAAAATCTAGATGTTTGTTATTTTATAACTTCAAAACTACTCCACGAAACCCCTTGAAATTTTGCACAGTTATTGACCATGTTTGTGAGAAGGTTATAGGCATGTTTTCATCAACAAACCAAATAGCCTATCCTCCCACCTCCACCCCTGTCGCACTGTTGAAAAATCATAGCCATATAAAAATTGTGAATTGTCACGACATCACAAAAAGTCACAAAATCATGGACATATGCAAAAATCACAAAAAGTCACAAAATTACAAAAATTTACGAAATTGTCAAGTATAACAAAAAACAGGGAATATCTCGAGACATAGCAAAAATCACAAAATGTCACATCATGATTATTATCATGATACTCGTCATAATTATCTAGGTTATCTCCCTTATTGACAAATAAACTCATAAATTTCACGTTATGCGTTTATTGCGAAAGTGCCATTAGAAACTTTCTAAAAAAAGTTTTTCAAAATTTCGAATTAGTATTGAAAAACTGTAACTACGTTAATTATAATGTAGTAGAAGAAATTGTATCATGATATGATTTGTATATTTTTATACGCAAAATTAAAGTCACATGGAAAAGGGAAGAATGGAATGACTTTTTGAATTGAAAGATATGAAAAATATGTTTTATAATGGAGTCAAAAGAATCCATGACAATTGTAGATTGTCAAAAGTAGTACCAGCGGATGAAAAATATTTGCCAACAGATGTTATATTCGTTTTTAAGAAAATTTTCTAATGATACTTAAACAATAAACGTAAAGGGTGACATGAATGATAATTTATTTGTCATTTGAAGATGAGCGTCATGATAATAATCATGATGTGACTGTTTTGTGATTTTGTGATGTTGTAACCTAACCTAACCTGACCAAACTACTTGTGACTGCAGAGCGAAGCCCGGAGGGGAAAGTGTTAAATATTATTGTATGAAATATTTAATAATTTCAATGCACTTTTTCTGTGCGCAGATTCCTCGGTCGTGGTTCAAGGCAGAGAAAAGAAGTGGATTACACCGACAGCCTGACCGAAAAAGAATGGCTGAAGGCGATCGACGACGACGGAGTGGATTACGACGACGAAGAAGAGGACGACAAGAAGAAAAAGAAAACGCGTAAGCGCAAGAAGAGAGGCGACGAGGACGACGATCCTGTCGTGAAAAAGAAGCGAACCTCGTGCGACTCCAAGACCAAGAAAGCCATGAGGAAGATCATCGACGTCGTCGTCGATCATCGAGATCCAAAAGACGACAGGCAGCTGAGCAAGCCTTTCATGAAATTGCCCTCGCGTCGAGAATTGCCGGATTATTACGAGATCATCAAGAAACCGCTGACAATCAATAAAATTACTCAGAAAATCGACGAGGGAAAGGTTCGTGAATTTCGTTAATGCCGGGTTTCCAAAAATCGCGATGGATGTACCAATGTTTTTTTTATATTTTCAGTACGCTGATTACGACGAGCTGGAAAAAGACTTTATGCAGCTGTGCAAGAACGCCCAGATTTACAACGAGGAGGCGTCCCTCATTCACGAAGATTCCATCTTCTTGCAGACCGTGTTCAGCAACGCCAGGCAGCAGATCGAGGCCGAAGGGAAATCCAATTCCGACAATGGTAAAGGTAAAAGGTTGAAAGGTGTAAAGTTTCAGGGATCGATTTTCACATTGTCGTTGCGATTGCAGACGACGACGTTTCCGACGCGGATTCCTCGGTGCGCATGAAAATAAGATTGAAGGGCAAGAAGGGCGAAGGAAGGGGCGGTCGCAGAAAGCGAGTCACGAAAAAATACGTTTCCGACGACGACGACGACGACGGAGATAACTGATGGGATCTTACCAATTTTTTGCTTCTTTTGTGTCGAAGGTGAAGCACCGTTGATGTAAATATTCTCAGATGTATCAAGTTTTTTCTCGTTTTCATGGATCTAGATTTTCACAAGTTTTTCTGATTAGAATTGATCGAATTAATGTCAACTTGGAACTTTTTGCCGAGCGTTTACTGGATTTACTGTACGCTTCATTTACACAATTTTCTGATTTTTTTTCTGCTTAAGATGAATACGTTGGTGTACGTTGTAATCGCGAAATTTGTAATCCGTAGTATTATTGTAACGGGAGGACTAGGAAATATAAAGAAAATACCCCAGAAACTGGTAGCCAATGATTTTTAGAAAAATGTCCTCGATCCATTTATTTACTAGCATCCGGTTGAGAGTACATCATTTACATGCGGTGACCTTCTCCTATCGTAAAAAATTTAAAAATCACTTTGTAATAAAAACAACAACTAGGAATAGTGAGGCGGCGGAACCGTCAGATCCTGTAAAACCGTCAATTGCTCCTCGGTGAATTTTTGCGCATGCAAGACCCAACCGTCGTAGTGGGTTCTCTTAAAATCCGCCAGGGTCGTTCGAATCGTCGCCTACAGCAAAAAAAAACACTTTGGTGAATCCCGAATACTGCTCTGCAATACTTCAATTTCAATGTCAACATACGGGAATGGGCTGAGGATCATTGAAATGGTCATCTAAATGCTCGAAGATCTGAGGAACGTATTTGGGAACGTCGTAAGGGTGAGCTCGAATGAAAGCGCAGAGGCCCAAAACCCCGGCGTGGCGAAGGCGAAGGGCGTTGGCTTCGGAATCAGCGTTCGTGGCGTCGCCCAAAGGTTTCGTGCGCACCCTTTTCCGCTTTCTCAGTCCCGTGCGAGACTTGGTCTTGAATTCTTCCTACGTAACGAAGATGAAACGAGGATTCAGAGAGCTTTACGTACACAAAAAACGTGGACTTGCAGACAAAACCAACTCACCAACAATTGCTCTTGATTCTGGATAAAAGTGATGTGCAAAAGTCCTCCGAGAACCTCAGCTGCTTGCTCGCGAACCTCCACGTGCTCGTCCTCCAGGAGGCACAAAACGACGTCGCGAACTGTGCAGATGAGCTCCTCGTTGCCCAGGAAAGTGCCCATGTTGTGGAAAACGAAGACCTGGAGAAACTTGAGGGAGTTGGTCCTGGTGGACCACGACGAGTTTTTCGTGGCATGCACGATCGTCGCCAGGACAGGGCCCACGTCTTTTGGCAGCAACACTGCTTCTGCTAAAAGCGAGAGGGTCGAGTTTATCGTCCTGGACAATTCCTCGTCCGCCTCGTAGTTTTTCAATTGACACATCACTGGGTACAGGTCGTAGAAGCCTGGAAGTGGTCCCGACAACGAGCGGCAACAGCTGAAAGATGTTGCGTGTAAGAAGAGCTTTTGGGGAGACGCAATTATACACTTAAACCTCGCTTTTAATGGAGACTGTACATTCACCAACCTGTGCTTGATCCACTCGCAAATGGTCTTGAACAAACGCAGCTGGCCCTCGCGTTTTTCGTTTCTCGAGGGCTCCGCGCAATCCATCAAATTGACGTTCGCCACTTGTTTCGAAAGTGAGGCCTCCACGTTGGCATTGGCTGCCAGCTCGTCGGCGAATTGCACTAGTTTCGGTTTGAATTTGTCTAAGAATTTTTGCCCGTCGAGCAACTGGGTCTCCGGGCCCTGAATGTCGGATTTGAGGTCTAACGAGGAAATGAAAATGGTGACCATCAAAGAGCCCAAGCGATCACGCAGGTTCTGGAATGGGTTCGCCAAGAGGCGGTTCTCGACGCGGTCCATCACTCTTTTGAGCAACTCGCAGACTCTCCTGGAAAGGGCAAACATTTGAATATATCTGTTGTAAATGAAAATGTCCTCGGAACTTGGATGGATGCCTGGATTTTTTGAAACTCGCGAATACCAATCCTCATTATATTGTACTTTGATGAAATTCTACATTTACCGACCGAGACCCCCCGACTTGACAGTGCCCTGCCGCACGACTGCCCTCGTAAAAACCAAAAAAACTTGCAAACGCTTGCTGCCAATCTGAATGAGTATAAAACGAAAGAAACTCGGATCCTTAACGCGTCTATTCCATTTTCCCACTGAAATTTCCCCACTTCCCTTTCCACTTACCAAGACTGTTGCTCCAACGCGTTCTGCAGTATCAGCAACCTGCTGCACTCCAAAAACGAGACCTCGGCCTCCTTGAGGGGCGGCTCCTCCATCAAACACTCCAACAACCAATGCAATCTATTGGGATCTCGCCTCGTTGCAGACGTAGCAAAACAAATCACCCAATCCCGCACCGTTTCCGCCGTGAGGTTCGCCAAAACCGTTCTCACCAGCGGCAATAACTCCTCGTACAATTGCACCGTCATGTCGTAAGGCCAATGCTTGGATCCCCGAATGACTCCAGCCACGAATTCAGCAGCGCATTTCTGAGAGCTCTCGTGTTTATCCAAAACGAGTTTCTTCATGCGTGGCATAAAGTTGTTCAAGTACTTGATACCGTGATTGCGGAAGAGTCCCTTGTAGAGGTACAACCGATACGACTGGAACCTGTCTCGTCCAGCCTTCTCTTCGAGGGAGAAAAAATCGAGGAGCCTCTCGACGTTTTGGGGATCGCTGAAGAAACCATCAACGACTTTTTCATGATCGGTAAGGGGGCGATCCGGGTCGAGGGAAGGTTGCTGGGAGGACGGGGCGTAGGCTTCGATGACCTTGGGCCAGGCGTAGTACCCGAGGTGGGCCTGGTTGGCGAATCTGGGCTCGTCCCATTGCTCTTGGTTCTGGGGCCTGGTTTCGTAGTTGTATTGGAGCCAGGAGTTTTTGTCTCCCAGGGTTTGGCGATCGAGCTCGATCTGGAATGTGAGTACTTAATTTATTATCCAACGTTGCTAACTTCTTTTTACTGTAATCTAGTATGCAGTTGTTTCTCAAAAAAAAATTGTTCAATTGACGTCAATTAGAAAAATGATGTGGCCTAGTGGGCAGAGCTCTAATCTCCTATTCCTGACGTATGGGGTTCTAATTCTGAGGATGCGATTTTTTTTTTTTTTTTTTTTTTTCGTTTAATTATTTATGGCACCTTCTTACCTTAGGATGCTTCCTCTTCTGCTGCTTCAGCATCAGCAGAACCACAGGCATTCCAGTTTTTCTTTCCTTGATCGAATCCGTGATCAAGGTCTCCAAAAAATAACGAACCATGCTCGGAGAATAATCCTGGTCCGGGTGCACGATCGAACCAACCATTTTCATGGCCATCAATCTGTGTCGCCAATGCAATTTTTTCTCCTCCAGAATGTGCAGTATTTCCTCCAAAAACTCGTTGTACGTTCTCTTATTCTTCTCTCCTAAATCCTTCATCGACTTGAGGCCCATTTCAATTTGGGCCTTTTGTGGAATGGAAATTTTGGGTTTAGGGTTCGATTCCCAAAGTTTCATGACCAACTCGACACATTTGTCAGGCACGTTTGGGATGATGGTGAATTGGAAGCAGATTGATTTTAAATGTTTCGTCATAAAAGTTTCCAAACGAATCATGGACAATTTTTCCGATGGCTTCATGCGGATCATCGCGCACACGAGTTTTCTCAATATCGCCCAGTTGTGGGTTCGGGTTATCATGTCGAGGAACAAGTGGAACGCGCCCTGGAAAAGAATTATTTTCATCATTACTTTAATCTTTATCATCAGTACAATGATAATTATTCTTTTCAACTTGATAAATCAGTGGCTCCACCTACATGCGATAAGGTAGAATTTCATGAAAAACAAAAAAAAACTTAATTTTGGACTTTAACTTGAATTCATATGAAATATGAATTATATGAAAATTGAAGCCATATGAAAGAGTGAGAAACAGATAATAATCATGCTGTGACATTTTGTGATTTTGTTACTTTTGGTTATTTTTGCAAACGTGCATTCTTACTCGAATTGAAGTAGGTATATCAACTCCTAAAAACCCTGTCTATTCGCACGCCTGAATACCATAAAAAAACTCTGACTCACTTTCATAGCGTCATGATGTTCCTCTGGATCCTTCCCCAAAATTTCCACAACTTTCGGAACTAGAAGAATCAGGGAACTTTCGAGCTGCAGAAGAGCTGACGAAATGACCCTTTGGGCTTCGATTCGAACATGGGCATACCTGCTGATGGCCAAATCGAAAAGCTCCATGAGTATCACTCGATGGGTCTCCGTGACAGGCTCGTAAGACGGAACTGTTCTCAAGGATTGTTGAATCTGTATCCTCCCCATTATCACTGGCCCCACCGTCGTTTTCTTTGGCGTCAGTTTGTCCTCGAACAATTTTTTCGTGAACTCAAACGCTTTGCGCCCCAACCCGTCGTACGCCCCTAACTTGCGCGAGCCCAGCAGCAAGTTATTCCATATCTGGAAGCGTAAAACATAATAAGCAATATAAAAAAATAATGCAATAACCATATCAAAATACAATATAATTTTTCTAAAAGGCCAAACCTTCACGAGATAGGAAAAACTTTTGGTGTCGTCTTCGGAATTATTGAGCATAGTTTTTTGCAGAGCACACATGATACCAGTGGTGTGTTTTCTGACGTTGCTCCCGTCTGGCATGTTCAATACTTGTTTGATCCCCGTGTTCAGCCTTATCGGTATAATTGGGGGCCCAGTTTCTTTGAGTTTCAGAGGTTCCTCGTTCCATGTTGGTAACATGCTCGAGCAACCTTTGATGACGCTGCTGACGATTCTCAGACTGTTCCTCAAATCCTCTCTGCGAACAAAGAATACGTATATCATATATATATATATATATATATGTGGAATATTATACTACAAAATACTGTACTACAGCATTCATTTCATCAAGATTTTATGATTCCATATAGGAATTTCACTTTTCCCAACCTTTAATGAAATTTTGCAATGCACTAAAAACTCACCTCGACAGCGAATTCCCAGTCTCGATATAACTCTCCAGCCTCTTGATCTCCGGATCAAAATACCTGAAGAAAATCTTCCTCGCCGCCTCCAACTCCACCTTCCCCGGAACATACCACTTGACCTTGAACGAGTTTATATCAATTCCCTGACCCCAGTTCCTCACATGGGGAAACTCAGAGTCATTATAATCATGAGCAAGAGCATCAGGGATACGAAGCAGAAAAACATTCGTCAATGAACACAAGGTCTTCTTCAGCAGTTTGTTGGCGATATTCAGCCCATCCCTCGAGTTGAAGTACAAGATCTGGTCCAAGAGCTCAACCAAGGAATCCACGTATGGCATCAGGTTAGAACCTGGAGTCTCCACGAGCTCACTCAGAACAAGCATCGAAAACGACAACTTCTCGTCCAAGGTCTCTTGCGTCTTGACCTCTTCGTGTTCCTCGATCATGTCCTGAATCTTGTGCGTCAGAACCGGTAGCAATGCCTTCAAGGTCCTCTCGCCGTTAACCTTGGAAAACACTCGGCAGAGCACAGCAGCCATCTGGCCCGCGACCTTGGTCTCGAAAATCCGCTCAGTGATGAAGGATCTCAGTTTGAACAAGGCGCTGTCGAAAATTGCGTCACTGGTCTGCCCCAGAATGGCTTCGAAGACCATCTTCAAGAGGTTCTCGACGACTGATTCGAAGTAGCTTTTTCCGGACCCGACGCGGTTCTCGAGTCGCACAAACTCCAGGGAACTGGATTCTATGAGGGTGAAGACTCGGTCCATCAGTTGAAGGATGAAGTCTTCGAACCTGGAAGTTGCCTCGCAGATCTCACGTTCCTCTTCGGTCATTTCTGCTTGGGAATTGGAAGAGTCCACGATGGGGATGAGGGAGACGAAAACGGAGATGAGGCGAAGGGTGACGAAGGTCTTGCGACTGTCGTTGGAGTCGATGCCGGGTAAACAGGAGAAGAGGATGGGCAGGACGTGGCCTGGGCCCTCCGGGAAAGTATAGCCTGACAGAGACATTTCCATTCGAATATGTCATTGTTTCATTATTATTATTAAGTACTAAGCATTATCGTTAGTGCAATGATTACAATTATTTTTAAATTGAGACTAAATCAGTGGTGTTCCACCTGCTTGTGATTACGTAGAATTTCATGAAAAACAATCAAAACTTATACTTCGGACTTCATACAAAATAAAAACATGATGTTGCAATCAATTGATGAATTTATTTTGAAGGAAAGTTTATAATGATACTTTTACAATGAATGAAAAGGGCGAAATGAATGAGTATCACGATAATAACCATGATGTGACTGTTTTTTGACATTTTGTGTCATTTTGTGATTTTTGTGTCATTGTGACATTTTGAAAATCGTGACTTTCTAATAATTAGAACGTTTTGTGATTTCTTCTGATTTTGTGACTTATAGTAATTTGTGACTTTTTGTCATTTGTGGCATGTGTGACTTTTCGTAATTTGTCATTTTTAGGACTTGTGTGTGTGTGATATTTCAACATTGTGACAACATACTTGCCATTATGACATTTTGTGATTTGCAATATTTTGTGATTTTTGTGCCATTGTGACATTTTGTGACTTTTTGGTATTTTTTTATTTGCGACGCTTTGTGATTCTTTATAACTTGAGACATTTTGTGAATTTTTTCTGATTTTGTAAGTCATAGCAATTTATGACTTTTTTGTCTGGCATTTGTGATTTTGTGACTTTTGGTGATTTTCTGATCTGTGAAATTTTGTGATTCGTACGTTTGTGATATTTCAACATTGCATCGGGGGTGGGAGTGGAGAAGTAGGCCATCAAGTTCTTTCATGAAAACATGTCTATAACCTTCTCACGAACATGGTCAATAACTATGCGAAATTTCAAGAGATTTCGTGCAGTAGTTTTCAAGTAGTCAGTGAAAAAATATTTAGATTTCCACTTTTATATATATAGATAAACACAACTCACCGGTTTTGCTGTTGCGGGACCCTTGAACGAGCGGTCGAGCCACAGCCCTCATGCAGCTCATCACGGTTATGAGCCTGTGAGGCTCTGTCAACGAGTCCAAGGTCATGTACAAGCGGTCCAGAACCTCTGGTATCACCATCGATGGCCTCATCGCCGCAAAACGTTGCACCGTGTGACATGTCTCGTCGTCTGACTTGCTGAACATCGTGACCATCGTCGTTGGCAGCAAAATCCTGACGAACTCATCTACGTCGTGATCCGTCAATTTGTGCGAGTCCGGAATCGGCGTTTCCCAATATAGCTTTCTGTATCGTTCTCTAGGACGTGGATAATTATTCATGAATATTTGGTCTCGCCAATGACATCAACTGCCGATTTTTTGTTAATTTTTTTACCTATTCAAACGCGCGACCATGTAACTCGACAAGTAGGAAAAGAATTGCTTCAACTTCATGACCCACTGACCGTGGTTCGCGGGGAACATGTAAGTCTCGACGGCCTTGGCGAATTTTTCCAGGTACATTGGTATGCTGGAACCGTTTCCCTGGGGACAGAGAGTTTTCAATGGGAACCACACAAACAAGTAGCTATAACAGCGAACTTTACCATCGCAGAAACGATCCAAAGCGCCATCCCAATTGGCTGAATTTTGCTAGCGTGACTTCTACTCGTTGGTTTGTACGAAACTGGCAGGTTGAACGAGGCCATGATCCTCGTGAACATCATAGGAATATACGGTTCCCAATCGATATACCCAATATTGTGGCTCGCCAATTTCGCGATGAGCGTCAACATGTTGTTCTCCCACGCTGGCGTATTTGGCAACGCCTCCCAAATGGTCATCATCTCCTCGAACCACAATTTGTGGCCGAATTCATGTTTCTCTGGAGGCAGTTCCACAGGCAGGAACCAGAACAGGTACTGGATCGTGATACTCATGGTTCTCGTTTCTAATGGAAATATTTTCCATTGAAACTCGTCCAGGATTTCTCGTGTAGCTTCGACTGGGAAATAGGCCTTCACGTACATGAACAAAATTAGCATTTGGGCTCCCATGAAAGGGCAGTTTTGGTACACTCCAATGTCGGTTTCTTTGTTCTTGAATAAACGTTCGATAAGCTTGTATAAAGGTCTCCATGGTAGTTCTAGTTCTTGTGGCGTGATTAAGTGTTTTTTTCTGGAATAAGAATCCATGATACACAGCGATTTAGAAATTTCATTCTCTGGATTTCAACTATATTACCCAATTCATCTCGGTAAACATTCGTGATTATTCGTGATCATGAAATTATGCACGCAGACATATGCACGAACATGTGTCTGCGCACATGATGTCATGATCACGAATGTTTACTGGGTATGGGAATCATTGTATGTCATTATCATTTGCTAGATTGATTGGTGTTCGATTTACTGAAAACGATTCTGAATTTTTATTCATGATTAGTGAAATATAATTGTACCTTATTAACGTTGTCAACAGGGAAATGAGCTCGTGCAATAGGCTTGATTCTAAATGAGGTACGGTCATTAGTTCGTATACCAATTTTATGAACAAAATATGATCGTGTTTTGTGAACCTGAATCCATATAAACCGATGAACCTGGAAAAGAAAAGATGATAATATTTTATATTATTTCTTCGAAATGTATAATTATTTTCAAATTGAATTATTAATTATGTAATTCAATAGCTTCTGACTCTTACTCGAAATGAATAGCAAATTATAATTCACTATTTCTAATTATTATAATATATTTCTACCTTTATATAAATATATTCATATACCAATAATTATCCTATTGCAATTGTACTATTATAACTATTTATAGGTTAATTGCATTTTTAATTAAATCATTTATTGTGTAATTCAATAATACTTTCTTACTTGTACTTAATTTGAAGAACAAGTTATGATTTATTATTCATCAACAGTGTAATGATAAATTTTCACTCTTACATAAGTATAATTCTCTATCAATAATTACCTTTTATCAATTATAATTATCGATATATAAAATAACTATCTTATAAATATTTTACTTTTATGATAATTATTAATAAATTGCTACTAAATTAATTATATATAGGAGTATAAGAAATTGTTTTTCAATTTAATTATCTATTATGTGATTTAATTACAACTTCTTGCTCTTACTCAATGTGAATAACAGATATAATTCATCACTCAAAATTATTATAATAAATTTTCACTCATTAAAATTGTACAATTATAATAATCATTATGTCATTGAATTATTTTCTTATAATAATTGTACTTTTACAATAGTCGTTACTAAATTGTACAAACGAGTGAATAATTAATTTATTAGATAGTATGAAAATTTTTTTTATATTGAATTATTTATTATACAATTCAATGTCAACTTGTAACTTTTACTTATTGTGAATAACGAATAATAATTAATAATTTCAGGACATTGAAATATTACATTTTTACTCTTGCATAGTTGTGATCGTGTATTAATAATGTTATATCACTTACAACTATAATTATATAAAATGATTACCTCATTATAATTGTACTTTTATCGAAATAACTAATATATTGCATTAATAACCTCATAATTAATCAAATAAATACGGAGGTATGAAAAATTATTTTTGGATTCTATTCTTTCCTAGGTAATTCAATCAAAACTTGTTAATCTTTTTAAATGTGAAAAACAAATGATAATTTATGATTTATAAACTATCTAAGAATAAATTTTCCCTTTCATGAAACTATAATCATATATAAATTATTATGTTATATTAATCAAATGATTATTGATAAATTGCATGAATTAATAATTATTACAATATTTTGATACACGATGAAGAAAAGTGGTTTTGAAATTGAATTATTTAGAGTGTGATTGAATAATACTTTTTTACTTGCACGTAATGTGAATAACAAATTGTAATTATAAATTCGTATAATAATAAGTATGTTCTATCAATTATAATTATCATTGTATAGTATGACTTTTTAATAATAATTTTACTTTCGTAATAATTATTACTCAATTACGAGAATAAATTAATATTAAAAGTATTAGGTACGCCAGTATGAAAAATTCTTTCTAAATTGAATTATTTATTGTGTTATTCAATGATAGCTTATAATCATTACTCAACATAGATAGCGATATATATAATTTGTTACTTATAATGATTGGTTTCATAAATTTTCACTCGATATATAATGGTTATGATTATAAATAATAAATTCCCATTCCTACACATAATAAATAAAAATTCTATATTTATGATTAATTTTCTATTTTAACTCTTGGTTCACGAGAAAAAAAAAATCAATAGTGATTGTATCATCTATTACATCATTGATTAAAACATGGTGATTGACATGTAACTAAATGAAACAGAATTTAAAAAATGATCAGTAAAATGTCATTAAAAAAGAAGTACATAGTCGAAATAGGTTGAAAAAGAAAAGAATAAAATAAAGTGTCAACCTGGCTAGTCGTGACATCCATAAGGAGCAATTTTCGAGGTCTCTGTTGACAAAGGCCTCGGCCAGGTTGGCCTTGACGAGCGACAAAAAATCATCGGCCTCGTCGTTGATGGAAAAAGGAAGGCACTTGTTCTCGGAGAGCTCCTTCTGATAAACCTCATGTTCCTCCGAAATACTCTCCGAATCCGAGGACGAAGATCCGTAAATGTCATCATCACAGAAAAGATTCATGATTGACGTCGACGTTTCGCCAAAATACGCAAACGCAATTTCTTGCAATCCGTCTAACTTTCACGAGCTGAGGATCAGCAATGATCGTCGAAAATTCCACTCAGATGCATCACATTGAATTGCACTTATCATTCCATTTTCAGGCGTCTCATCGAATTTTTTTTCAAGTCATGCCTTACGCCATTGTATATATCTTGCAATTTTGCACTCTATCAGTGCATCATCGTATATGTGTTTCTGTGTACAAATCAGCATGACGTCACGTGATTATATATGTAAATCAGCTGATATATTGTCACTAGTATACTAGTGACCAGAGAGACTCAAGGGAGAGAGTGGCAATTGAAATCGCTCCTAACTGGAGATGTAGGTATGGCGGCCATCTTGGACGCAAACTCAGCACAAACACAGTACTACTCTGTACTACTCAGCGTACTCGGCCCTCTGTGTGAGGATATATATTCGAGTTTATTAATAATAACTGCAATTGCACTTCACTTGATTATCAAATGAATTTTCATGAATTTGGGGTACACTCTTGAAACACGTATGAAAAAGTAAACAGAGTCAGCTGTCCTCAAACAGACGGCCGAGTATGCCAAGTAGTACAGAGTAGTACTGTGTTTGTGCCGAGTTTGTGTCCAAGATGGCCGCCATACCTACATCTCCAATTAGGAGCGATTTCAATTGCCACTCTCTCCCTTGAGTCTCTCTACTAGTGACAATATCCCGCGATAATGGCGCGCGAATTTTCAAAATTTGACTTACTTTATATTCGAATTTTGAAAAGTCGCGCGCTTTCCCCAAGCGCTCACCAGATGGCTGCTGGTTTTATTTTCTCATGTTTCAAGCTTTGTGTAGAATGCTTAAAATCAAGTGCATGTCTTAGGATAATTAATATGATACTTTCCGGCCCATTTCCTTAGAAAGTGTCATGACTTGTGCCGCAAAGGCACCGTCGACGCAATCACCAGAGAGGAACCTTGAGGTTAAATATGTTTAATTTTACGTGTTATAAATGCAGATGAATTTTTCATTGAATGCAAATTTAACTTGTAATTTTCCACGCACAAAAAAAAGAAAGAAAAAAATTGCTTATTTCGACATGCATGCTGATGCATGGGGTATACATGAATAACGCAAGTCTGTTTTTCCCGGGAAACTCACAGAAAACCGACAGTAAACTCACCTCGAGATTTTCCATGGAAGCTAACAGTGAGCTCACAGTACGCTCACGCCAACGTGTTTGAAAAGCGGAAGTTGGAAGCTTACTGTGAGCTCACAATGAAGCTCACAGGTTTACTGGGTATCTAAATTTTCATTATTTGTCAGGCTGCATTTTAATTTCAAATTTTGTGACTTTTCTATCATGAAAAATGTTATAGTTAATGTTATATATATTTAATATATTCCTTTCGTCGACACGGTCATGGTTGTTATATTGGCCTCGTGTTAATTAAATATTGACGATGTAACTCACGAGATTAAAAGTGATTATTGTAAAGGACGTACTGTCAAAGTGAGGACATGATTCGATATGCGGTCATTATATAATTTTTTTTGTAAATAGTTTTGTTAGTTCGATGTTTTGTGATTTCCGTTACGAATTTTATTGTCATTATTAATGTGTGTTCACACACATCTTGAAAAGGGCCAAATGTAAGGCCGAAAGCTAGATGTTAATGGAGAAATGTTTCCAAAACAAATAATCCAAATTTGAAGGAAGATTGATCGGAGTTATCATTTGACAAACAATAATCAAGTTTGCCCATTGTGAGCTGTTTTGTACCCCCCTAAAACAAACTGTTTAAAAGATGAAAATTCATTCATGTATAATTGAAGATTTTGTCATTGTTATCTTTCTATAGTCACTATATTCTCTAGTTAAGATATTATGCATATTGTACGGATTCCTATTAGTATACTGTTCGATTTATTGATCATGCTTAGTATAATCAATTTTCGTTATTACAAATTTCTTAAATTTCTTCTTAAAAGACAAAAAAATCGTTTTATATGACAAAAACAATTTTGTAACCTCAATTCATTGTGTGAAAAACAATAAAAATAATTTATCTTATTTGAATTTTTTCCTAAATTCTCATTTTTAAACACATTGCGAGTGATCATAATAATTGTACAAAACGTAGTTAAGTTTTAGCAATGCAACCGACAGAAGAAAAAATACAGTTACCCGCTTTCTGTTGCATGGTTGAAACTTCAAGTTTGGGAGTAAGGAGAAATTATCAAGTCAAAAGTTCTTTTTCTGAAAAACGAGTTTCATTTGTAGAATGGACGTGTTTTTGTACGCATGGATTTACATTTTATTGCTCTTTTGTTGCTGTTTCTGCCTGACTTTGGTGATAAAGAGGCGAAGGTCGTTAGCCAAAAGCTCAGGTTCTTCGTAAGCAGCAAAGTGACCGCCTCGCTCCAAATGAGTGAAGTGTATCAAGTTTTTGTAGCGTTGCTTCAACGCCCATTCTGGTTGAAACACAAGTTCGTGAGGGAAATTTGCACAACCTACAGGCACAGTCACAGGCCACCTACAAAAAAATCGAGAAAAATTCTTACAAAGCCTCAAAACTGGTGAGAAATTTCGAAATTTTAAATGAACGGAGATTAGTTTAATTATTTTTTACCAATTTGTCGAGATTATGTATGAAATATGTGGATTTTAATTTCTTGAACTATATAAAAGCAGAAAAAGAGTCTTAAATGGTATATTTTTCATTTATAATGACTATTAATGAATTTTGATGAATTTTGCTGTTTTTTGATGATTTCAAGGCTTACTTGCTCATCTCAATGACTCGTGAGTTTAATGACTCGGCGTAGAGCCTCATGCTGGTGATTATCGAATTGCTAACGTAGTAAACCATGATGTTGTCTAAAAGCTCGTCCAGCGTGAACTTTTCCAGCAAAGCTCCGTCTTCGCGAAGTTTGTAGCTAGGGTTCACCCAAGTGCTGAATTTTTCCAAAATGTAGGCTGCCAGACCAGCAGGTGAATCTTGCAGCGCGATACCTTTAATCATTCATCGTCGATAAAAATTTATTATCAAAAATCCATTCATTTACGAATTGTAAACTTGCAAAATCGTCAAAACTTTTCACAATATACACAATTTATCAACATGCTGTAGTATTCTGGATTCTATTAATTATTTGTTGATTATGAAAACTTCCAGGGTATTTAATGGGTTTTGCAGTTGTATCAGATTTTTAACGTCCAACTTGAATACTTTTTTGAAAAACCGCGTCCCCGCTCATTGATTCAGCTAAACATTCATTGAATGAGTGTATTGTAAGCAGGGTCAAGGGCAGAAAAAATTTTCGGGAGGGGTTTTTCGAAAAAAATTATTCCTTCCGGAATTTTTCAATTTTCGAGATTTCAGAGTTGTACACTTTTCATGTTCGTATTTGGTATAATAGGATTTCGATTTTTGTTGTTTCAATGCAAGCAGCTGAGGTTCAGATTTTTTTTCTATTACTTTTGATATTTTTCATAATTTTTTTTCATTACGAATATATACTCAAATGTATCGTGCATTTTTATGTAGCTTCCTAGAATTCAATACCCTGGAAATGAAATATTTTGAAAATTTTTTAATATATTTTTAGATTCTCGAGAAAATTGAATGTAAAAAATTTTTTATTATTTCATGGACTTCTGGAATTCTCGTTTTTTTATAACATTGTGTAATTTTTTCTAGAATTTTGATAGATTTTCAGTATTTCATGCTATAGTATTGCAAATTTCAACGAACTTGAGTACCTCAATTAATTTTGAAGAAAACAGTGTCTTTCACAGAGATTTTGTATATTTCCTGGATTTTCCTCGTATTATTATAGTATTTGTATAATTTCCCGTCAAGGAAAGGGGCAGGGTAACCGTAACCAATCCGATTTAACAGCACTAGTCCGCAAGGAATTTATTGAATCCAGTAACTATAATAGTTGCCGATAATAGAGGAACGATACCGCACGGGTAAGGGTTACAAAAACGACTGTACAGAAAAAAGGGGGTAAGGCACGAACGCGCACACGGAACGACTTGTTTGCCTGAGGGCGCCAGGGAAGTCATTTACGTAGGAATTTGAACATCGAAGAGGTCCTGCTGGAGGGCGATCAGCTTGAACCTCTTAAACCCCCCTTTGCCTACGGGCTTGTTTGTAAGATTTGTAAGTGACTCTCACCAACAGTATCAGGCTTGGTAGCCTGTATATGCATGTATCCACTCTCTTCCAGAAGTCTCGTCACATGTTGACCCAGAGGGTATACTCTGGAGTACTCCTCTTCAGTCACAACCAAACTGGGCCAGAATTGCCCAATGAACATCCAAATGTTCGCCGAGAGTGACATGACATTACACATGTTGAGGTGTGTACCCAAAACTCGTTCGGGGTACATGGCAGCGAGCGAGCTCGTTATCGCTGCACCCCAATCGCCACCTTGGGTATAGAACTCTTTGAATCCAAGTCGTTCCATTAAATTTTTCATTATCACAGCGACCTGCAATTAATGTTCCATATTCCTCATCATAGATCCTGTATTCCAGGATACACTCGTTGTTGACGAAAACGAACAGCTCGGGACCGAGAATCCGCGAGAATTTTTCATCGAACGAGCACGCGAGGGGCTCCCACTCTCGAATGGACTGCGCGAAGCGAGATGCGCGAGAGTCAGTCGCAGCCAGACCGTCGAACGCGTCGGACTATGAGAAAGCATAGGGAACCGCGGGAGAAGGAGTTTCCGCCCCATCGCCGCAGGCCGTGGGTGGGGGTAAGGGGTATTCGTTCTCTCAGATCCAACGCGCGTGTTTGCTTGGCCCGCTCGTTGTCGTCATGCTCGTTCTCGTGAGCAACGAGTGTATGAACTTTTTTATCGTCGTGCAACGAATTTAAAATGAAATTTTATCACTTGGAAAATCATGACTAAAATGAAATCTCCATGTTTCTTTGTGTTTATGTCAATTCTATTTCAAGTTTTGAGGGCTTCAACAATAGAAAAACCTGTATTTAATGACCTCGACGAAGTTGAGCCCAGGTCGAACCGCAGGGTCGGAAAAACCGTAACCTGGCAGGGAAGGGGCGATGACTTCGAAAACAAAGTCAAGGTTAGGCTGTGGAGTGGTCAGGAGTGGAAGTATTTTCTGAAATTCGACAATAGAGCCAGGCCAACCGTGAACCAACAGCAGTGGCAACGCCTGGACAGGCCGACCGTCCGGCCGCGTTTTCGCCGTAGGCTGCACGTGATAATAGTGAATGGTCAGTCCTGTGTTGGATTCATTTTACATTAATGGCCAAACAACATGAATTCCAATAGTACAAGAAACTATCTATCTGCAATTTATAGATAAAATTCAAGTTGCCTCAATGAAAACAAGAATTTTCGCAACCTATACAAACATTTAATAAACTCATTTGATATGTGATTTTAATAAACGAGCTATCGCGTACACATGAGCTCGGTGTGGAATTATCTTAAATCAAAAATATTGTAAAGTTTCCTTGAAATATGAGTTTATTCTCCCCCATCCGTCGTTTTTTCTTTCGATTTTCGAATTAAGGTAGTTTTTTTATTTTTATTTTTTTCAATTTTTTGATAACGGGTCAGTAAGGGATACCTTGGCAAAAAAACACTATTTTTATTTTTTTAAAAAGAAGGGAGTAGGGAATACCTTAAAAAAACACACTTTTTTTGTTTTGAAGGGAGTAGTAAGAGATAACTTGAAAAAAAAACTTTTTTATTCGATGAACGGGGGGGTGGTAGAAGAAAAAAAAATTTCCAAAGTTGCAAAGGGGGGAGTCTTCTATACGATTAAAAAAAAATTTCTAAAGTTACAAAGGGGGGAGTCTTTTATACGACGAAAAAAAAAAAAAATGTCCAAAGTTGCAAAGGGGGGAGTATTCTAGACGATGAATAAAAAACTTCTCAAGTTGGAAAGGGGGAATCTTCCATACGATGAAAAAAAAAAATTCAGCTTTTTTTTTGATAAACGGGGAGTAAGGGATAACTTAAAAAAAAAAAACACTTTTTTTGCTGATTTTTCACGGATATATAGTTGAAGCACATCAATCTGAATTTCTCTAAAATTATAATACATCATCCAAAGAACATTCAGTTATAAGTTTTCGATTAAACTTTGGAAAATAAGCCAGTGACAGAGCATATCCCAAAACGTCTTTTGGAAAAACGTTTTGTGCGGTGAACATGAAATATTAATTGATTTCATCAGAATTTTGGGAGTTGTTTGAACCCTGAAAAACCCCTCTGGCTACGCGCTTTTTTTTTTAGATCAGTTGATAGATTTAGACTTCGATGAGTTGGTTTTTCGGCTCACGTTATTAGTATTGTCATTAGTATTTTGCGGTTCTGAATTCAATGGGAATTTATGAAAAATGCAGTGATAGCTCTTGTATCGCATTTTTCACGCGAGAGTGTGATATTGCTCGATTGAAAAAAGAAAAAATTCGCAACCCTGAATGTCCGTGACATATTGCTGGTAGAGATTGAGTCGGGCCTGTCTTTTGGGCCAGTCGTAATCCTTGCGCCAATATTCGAGGACTGTCTTGAAGTAACTCGAGTTGATGCCATAAGTCCATGCTGCGCCTTCCAGGGGCTCCACCGTCAGCTTTGTCCTGTCTAAGCGTTTGTGCAAATCGTCTATAACCTGCATTTTCACGATTTTTCACTTCTCCAAAACTCAATTTTCAAATAAATAAACAGTCGTTTAGTGAAAAATCATGGTATCATAAATTTAAAAAAGAATGCTCATTTTAACTAGAACTGATTTCGGGAAATGTGTAAAGTATATTGTATTTTAGAGAATGTAATATAGTTAAAATTGTTTTTGGAAATAGAGTATTCATGCTACACGAACCTCTTTCGCCACATTAATTCTAAATGGTCGAATTTTCTCGTTATTTCGAGCATGAATACCAGTTTTGCCCCAGTTGGTATCAGCCAGTTTTTGCGCTTTTGGGCTCTGACCATTCCTTCAAGAACAAGCTATCTATTATTATATATGCAATAAAAATGTCATGCCTTAATTTCGAGACCAAATAAACATTTTTTTCCACAGTTTTATCAGAAATAAGGTACTATTGTTTTTTTCATTCAGAACTTAACGTTTTAATGATGCAATTATAATATTGTAATAAATTCGAAATAGTTATAGTTGACATTTGACTTTATGACCCTGACATCTGAACCTTCCTCAATTTCGATTTGAAATTCCACAACCTGAGAACGTAATGTACGAAATTTCCATATCCTTAAATAATTCAAAAACCACGTAATCAGAATAAGTAATTCTTATTCACACATTGGTCCCAACGTTATTTCCTACGCCTATTTTCAGTAGTACGTTTTTCATTAAATTGGACGATCTTCTTTCAACGCACTGCACCACACAGTTATCACGTCAAGGTCATCTCAAGAGCCGTTATTAGCAAATCACGATGTCACATAATCTCAAATGACGATAAATCATTGGATGGATATAAATCTCTTTACACATTTTTTTCTTATCTCTGTTTCCTTGAACTCTGGAACTACACTTTTTTAGAATATCACGAGGTTTGCTAGGTTTTTTTTTATTTGGGGGTTTTGATTGGGGAATAATATGGGTATTTTGGAAATTACTTACTTGAAATACTGGAATGCGAAAGCGGCCAAAAGAACGATCGTAATCGTCAGTTTGACCCCCATTTTTCAGCTTGTTACTAACACGTGTTGAGTCTGCGGAGTCCGGAAGAATACTGAAAAATATGCGTTACGAGCCTCTACTTATCGCGACGTCTCCGGCAATGCGTCGATTTTGCACTGATTCATACATTCGCGACTTAGGGAACTTTTGATATACAAGGTGTCCAAGATTAAGAGCGCGAAGAGATCGAAAACGGTTAACTTATTTTTCAGAAAACAGTATATTTTATACGGACTTCTAATACTTTTTGGTTTTTATTCGTCTTTATTTCTTTATTCATACTATTTGGAGAATTTTGATGTTTTCATGGTTCTGCATAAAGAGCTCGAAAATTATATGCCCTAAGATTCAAAGTTTCTTCAAGTTTTGAGAAAATTGTAATCTAAAAATTTGTAGAATTGAAACATTTTCATAAAAATACTAAGGTGTTTCTGGCATTTTTCTAGTGGGTTGCTCTATTAATTTCTAAAATTCGATTCTATAAAATTTGAGTTTCGATCAATTTTCAGTAACTTTAGAGCTTTTTAGGAAGATTGCATCTACATATAGGTATAGATTTTCCTTGTTTTATAGATTTCTTGTATTTTCGTGTTTTCGGAAGTATTTGAAATATTTTGTCGCCTTTTTTAGTATTTTTATAGATTTCTAGTGTTAGTATAGATTGATACATGCACTTACGAATCGAAGTCTCGAGAATTCTTCAAAATTTTTATAGATCATTCAAAAAAACCTATCTACAAAAATTTAAAGTATTCCGAAGATTGTAAGAGTTTTCATTTTGTATTTATTAAATTTTTCAATACTTTTTGATATTTTCATAGTTTTCTCATAATTATCTGATTCTCTGAATATTATTCAATTCGATGCTCTTCAATTCGAATTTCGGTCATTTTTTTGTAATTTAATAGATTTTTCATGTTTTTTAAATTTCTTGTATTTTTCAAGTTTGTATTTGTAGTGTTCAGAGTTCACAGATTTCCATCACTTTTTTTTCCTATTTTTTTTTTTTATAGGATTTGGCGAATTCCCCGGTATTTGAATGGTTTTTCATGTCCTACAGTTGTAAGCTGTAGGATTCAAAATTTCATAAATTTTAGAGATAATTATATACACACAATTCTGGAGTATTAAAATATCTCCAGTATTTATTGCATTTTTTTAGAATTTATGAAACTTTTATAGATTTTCGAGAAAATCGTATCGACAAAAATTTACAGGATTTTATAGGTTTTTAAAAGATTCGTATTGGTTCTTACTCATAAAATTTACGATCTTTTCTGAAATTTTTTAGATTTCTTGTATTTCTATCAATTGATCCATAGATTCCTAGCATTTGATTATTCGGTATTTAAATTTCCAACTATTTTAAAGATTGTACCTGATTTCGCAGAAAACGGTATATTTTTAAGGATTTCCAATGTTTCTCAGTTTTTTTGTACTTTTACAATTCGATGAACTTCCTGGTTTTTTATACGTTGTTTTTTAGATAACTTCTAGAATCATATGCTCTCGAAAAATTTCACAAATTTTGTGTGAAAATTAAGTCTACAGTGTAAGCATCGGAATATTTCTTGTATTTCTCGCATTTCTTTTTATTATTTCTGAAACTTCAATTCATCTTTTTAGTATTTTTTATAGACTCATTCGGTGAAAAAACGCACTACATCTCTTATTACATTTTAACTCTATATTTTTACATTTTGCTTTCTTTTTCAAATCTGGAGTTTGCAGATTTGGCTCAAGTTGCGAACCCAATCAGCTCTGCAATCACGCGATAGACGACCTATCATATGAGTGTTACATCTGAGATGTATGAAGACAGACTTCCATGACTAAACAATTTTTTTTTTTCGATTGCCCCTTGAACCTCCTCGTAATTATCTCGTTTTTGCCTCTTTTTTTGGATACGTACAAATGTGGGCACTCGATTTGCTGGAAAAGAATTTCAGGGTGGAGCTGTTTTTACGATCAAGTACTCTTTTTCAAGGTCGACGTGTAATTTGATCTTTTCAATTAATTTTTTTCTAAATTTTCCAAATTAATATATTACAAATTGTCTAAAACTGTCTAAATTTATCAAAAATCAGTCTTTTTCATTAATGTTCATCCTAATATTCACCAATCAAATATTTAAATTTTTTTATAAAAAAAAAAAACACTCTAATATACAATTTAAAATAACTCGATTGTTCTTGCGCACCATTGCATTTTTCTTTTTTGGTCATTGCTCCCTGACAGTCAAACCATGATTTGAAATTCCCGCACTTTTATATGATGCGCGCGCATTGTATCTCTACATAACAGCCAACTTCAGGCAGCGATAAACATTTTTAGAAAGGATAATCACAAATAATGATTTGATTGACCTCCTAAGGAAATCAAACTTGCCCCAGTGTAATGATAAATTTTATTTATTGAAACAATAAAAATGTCTTTTCAGAGAAAAATCATCGGTTAACAACAATCGGTTCAATGAAAACAATAACAAATACATATATAATATTTCATGAAACGTGATACAGTAGGTTTTCGTTTTCGTAAAATCTCTGCGTGGCTGGCTGGCGCTTTAGCACGATTTTCACGCGTTCTCCTTGCATATCTCTCTTTTTTCTCTCTCTTTCTTACTACCCACAAGCGAAATTGCATTTTTCGACGCTCGGATTTTCATCATCTAAATTCGTGAAGAGTCGAAGCGAAGCGGTCAGCTAATGATTTCTACTCGTTAATCTCTACTCTTAACCGGTGCGCAGTACGTTGGAACTGACCATAAAAAAAGAAAAAAAAACAATGATTGTTAACGAGCGTCGTCGATAGGTAAAACAATGTTAACATGTTTCACGTGAACAATAATCAAAGCAACAAACAAAGTAAAATTATGTACAATCGCCCAGCAAAGAGAACAATCGTCGTTCCTCGAGACGAGAAAAAACAAACAAACGATCTTCGAATGCGAAAATCCGTCTCGCTTCCAGCCAACTGTGCAATGGTACCGAACGACTCTCGAAATTTGTTTTTTCACTGCCTAAATCACAGGATTATTGCCTTTTTTACCGCCGCCATTTTGTCTTCCGCCACCATTTTGTCGTCCGCCACCCCAAGAATACTTTCTGGTAAAAATATCTTTTCTGCTTGTCGATTAGCGAAAAAAGGCAGTGTTTTCTAGGAAACTCAACTTCGAGGATTATTTTAAACCGTTTCCAAGCAGATTCGGCATGATGGGACTGTATAAAATCGATCCAATTTCTTCAGGTGGCGTTCGGAAACGAAAATGGCGTCGGTCGGTAACAGAGCTCTCTCTGTGTTCTGTATTGCAATTTCTCGAAAATTTGGGCAGTTTTTAACGCGGAAATTAAGGATTTTAACCGAAAAACGAGAGACGCGTCGTCTAAGAAATTACACTGATTGTTTCGATTCTATTTCCTTGTCGACTTTTCGATCGAAAAAATTTTATCGGGCCGGAGAGGGGGGCGTTTTCGGAAAAAGATGTTAATGAATTTCAAGAATTTTAAAAGTTGTTTTATACACTTGAGGAAGAAAATTTGTTGCAGTGAATTCTCAATAATGAGCAAGAGCTACGCAGAAGAATTTTTTTCTTTCGAGGTTAATCAGTAAAAAATAAATTGATGTCGGTGAATAATAATTTAATAATAAAAAACTCTGGGTCATTAATGTTAGAAATGATAAAACATTTTTTCAGACCACCCTTAAGTAGATTTTTCTGCGTACCCCCTGCCAAAAATCATTTTTATACTCAGTATTTGAAAAAAAAAAAAAAAATATTTTCAAATAATATGTACGAAAATTGTATTAATTTATTAACTTAACGTTAGTTCATTTACAATTTATGTTATACTTAACTAGAAGCGTGTATAAATATTTTTTGAAACTTTCGACCTTTTTTTTGTATTGTATTATTCCTTCGATCGAATTATTAAAAGTAAAAAGATGAAAATAAGGCACTTACTACAACAAAAAGTTAAAACTTCGATTCTATCTATAAAACAATTTCCAAATCCAGTGTTTACTTTGCATTAAAAAAATTTGTGTGGAGAAATCCCACAAAACATCCACATTTCTCCACAAAAAATTACAAACTAATTCCGAAATTCCCATAAAATTTAAATAACTTACGGGTTCTTGTGTTTCTACTGAATGACTGCATAAAATCATCCAAAAAAAAAAAAACACTCAAAAATCTTTCATGATTCAAGTAGTTTTTTCCAAAATAAAATTACCAATTTACATTTATCTTCTAGTTCTCATTGACCAGTTTTGTTCCAAAAAATATTAACAAATCCAGTCTTATGATTTTTTAAAATGCAAGGCATTGTCCATGCTCTTATAAAATGTCAAAAAAGAAATTAAAAATATTTGTCTTTCGTCTCACAATAAAAATCAAAAAATCCAATTAATCATTAGCTCCGAGGGAACTTAAACTCGATGAAAAAAAAAAATTTACGTTTCCCCCTCCCAGCCTGCACCTCCGCAACAATTGTTGTCTTCTCGGCAACAACGACGTCAGCGTCACTACCATCGCGAACCGAATAAACATCTAAAAACTTAAAAAGAGATAAGGCAAAAAGTGCGTTGTCAAGGACGAGCGCCAACTAATTGTAAGGTCTAAGGAAATACGCTTCTTTAGTAATCGACTTGTTCGCCTTTAGAAGCTCCACTGTTAAAACAACTAGAATCACTTGCGTGTTTTACCCTTCCATTTTTTCCCTCTCTATCTTTCTTTCTTTCCCTCCCTCCCTCTCTCTTTCTCTCTCTTTCAAATTTGTGGGCGTGTGTTTTTTGCACATGTAAGTGTGTAAGTGTGCAGTAAGTGTCTGACCTTCACCGCTTGTGTGATACGCTACTAACATATTGACACCATCGTCCTCTGGAAGATACTAGGAGCGAGCTCGCGGGCGTTGACTGTCCTTATTCTCAAATTTTTTATTCTGAAAATCGCTATTCGCAGTGCTTTTGGAGGTTATGTGGGGAATTGTGGAGAAATGTGGGCACATTGTGGAGAAATCCCACAAAACGTCCACATTTCTCCACAAAACATCCACATTTCTCCACAAAACATCCACATTTCTCCACAAAACATCCACATTTCTCCACAAACCACCCAGATTTCTCCACATAACCTCCAAGACAATACGAATATCGCGCTTCTTTCCAAAATAGCCTTCAAACGTAGCGCGCGCAATAACGATTCATCATTTTCATAATGAAAATAAGGGTTTTCCGAAAAGGTATCGTTGTTTGCGTCGTTCTCCCAAAGGCGCGCCGGCAGGCGATCGGGCGGGGCAAACGAGGATGCATAGAAAATTACAAAAATTATTCATTGCCAATGGCGAAAATGATGGATTTACGGTTGACGGTAGCATTGGTGAATGGTCTCGTTTGCCGGGCCCCCGACCTCCTCCTTATTTTTTTGTTTCTTTTTTTTACAGTACTCGGCATATACAGTACGCGCAATCTTGTATGTATAATTAGCGTCGCCTCGAATCCAAGTTTTTTTCGAAATTTCACGGAAAACGCCCGAACACAAGGGCGACCCTAATTCTTATACGCGGCTCCGATCCATTTTGCAGAATCCGTTTTCCGGGACGAATATTTTATGGAAGTACTGAAACCCGTAAAAAGTGTAACGGAATCGAATTCGGAACGACAAGAAACTTTCATTATTCAATTTCAACTTTTTTCTTTCTATAGAGTCGTTTTCCGAAATTTTTGTGGTTCCATAAAATGGCCGTCCGGGGTAAGAGACTCCACGAAATGGCCGCGAATCCTTATACGCACACAGGGGAGGACCCTTTACGGGCTGGAATTTCGGGGGGTTCGCCGCCCTGTGTGCGTACGTAATATGCATTATATCTGTATTTATATATTTATATACTCTTCCTATGATCTAACTATACAGTTACAACTATATACAATTGCGAATGGTGGGGGCGAATGGTGTTTGCGTGTATGCAGTGGTGTTGGGGGGGGGGAGCGGTTCATGGGAGGAGTGGGGGAGCGCGGGATCGGTAGAGGGAGGTTTTTTTTTTTCATAATTTTTAGTAATTTCGAGTCGCGGATCCACCCGGGATGTGGTGCGGCAAGGCCTATTAAACGTCCGTGTACTTGCTCAGTTTATCGCGCAAAAGCATGTTTTCGTTCTTTAGTCGGTCGATCTCTTGGCGTAGGCCCATGTTCTGCAAATTGCGAACATTTATTTAATACTTTTGCTATATATTCCCTTTTACCTTCAGAGAGACTTTGTTTAGTTTGGAAATCGTTCAATCGGTTTGAAACATTCATAACATAAAATTCAAGCGTTTCTATGGTCTGAGGGATTAATTTACGGGGATTTCGCTGGCAGGGAAATGGATTGAAAATGGGAATGTTACCTCTTTTTCGAGGAAGCCAGCCCTAAGCGCGATCTGGTTCTCCTTCATGCGGCGGGCGTCCCTCGAGCGCTTGGCTGCCATATTGTTCTTTCTGCGGCGCGCCCAGTATTTGTCATCCTTCAAGTCATCCGGAACGAACTGCGCAACAAGCAACGAGTCGCGATTGAGTCGCACTTTTCCAAGCCGTCAATGATCTCAACTCGACAAAGTAATTATCCAACGAATTTCCCTTTGCGACAGTTTGCACGATTTTTTTTAGAAAAGGGACCGAGGATGGGATCGAAAAATTACGATCTGTTAAAAATCTTCAAGTCTGGAATCTTAATTCTTCTTAGAGAATGTATGAATCGATTAGTTCATGATTTGATAATCAATAATTGATGTTTGGATCACAACAAGTCATTTTTTGTCGCTTAATAATGAAAATGTGACACTTTTAACGTAATTTTAATTTTCTGGGATGATCGTGCAAAAATTTTGTACGGATGTTGGGTCGTTCATTGGATGATTTGTTGATCGCTGTTTTTTTCTTGCACCGGCTCCTCGATTACATTACGTAAATTGTTACTTTTTTAAACGGACAATTTTGACTGGAAAATGATTATTTTTGATGTATGATTGTCTAATCAATTGACTATAAAAATTTTTTTCAGAAATCAGCACTCACCTGTTTGCGTGACTTTTTGATCATGGGCTGGGGCTTGAGCTCCTCATCTGAAAAGGCGCGTGTCCGGGGGTCAAAATCCCTTCCCGACGAAGCCATCGAGAGCGCTGAAAAAATTTCCTTTTTTTTTTTACAAAAGCCGAAGAAATCGATCATATCAATAAAGGATTGTTAGAGCAGGAAATATTTTTTCCATTGAAACTTCTGATCGAGGTAAAAAAGTACTCTCTTCATTCCTTAGAGTAAATTTTCACTCTTCATCGAGTTAAAATACTGTCACTCAAACTTGGAGTGATTTTTCACTTCACTTGGAGCAAAACTAAACTCATTTTCGAGAGGAATTTCACTATTTTTCAGGAAAATGTTACTTTTACTAGTAACTAGTAAGTTTATCAGTAACTAACAATAAGTTAGTAAAGTTTAGTTTACAAGTAATTAAAGTACTAGTTACTAGCTAGTTCACTAATAATTAAAGTCACTCAAGTTTAGTTCACTATTAATCAAAGTTAATAAAGTGCAGTTCACTAATAACCACAGTTACTGAAGCGTATTTCACTAGTAACCAATGTTACCAAACTTTAGTTTACCGACCCAGGACGATTTTTCATTTGTTTTAACTTGAACTATTCTCTATGTCAAGATATTGAGAGCTCTTTTGCACTCTTACACTAAAAACAATCAATAAGAATGAATGAAAATATGAATATCTCACTTGAGTCAGCCGGGGAGGGGGGGTTGAGCGTGTCAGGGGAGCAGCACTCGCTGGGCGAGGGGGAGCGCTCGCGCTTGGTGACGGGCTCCAGGAGGTGGCCCGTCGTCCCTGCGGTCGTCGCCGAGTTGGTCCCGGGCCCACCCCCACCACCCACGCCCTGGTTCGCGTTGTGGTGGTGGTTATGGTTATGGTTATGGTGATGGTTGTGGTGGTGATTATGGTGGTGGCCCCCTCCCCCGTCGCTGCCGGCCTTGTGCAGCTGTTGGGGTTGCTGGGGCTGCTGGTGCATCGCCCCAGGGCCGCCGCCACTGGCTACGCCCCCGCCGTCTACGGGGATACCGTTTTCCGACAGGAACTCGTCCAGGTCCACGTACTACATGAAAATTGAGTATGATTTTTAAATGAAATTCAACTTCGATATTCACACAAGGAAAAACAAAGTGAAGTAGTTAAAAAAGAAATTAGTGGGTTGACAAACAAAAAAAAAAATAAAAATTTCCATGCAAAACCCATATTTTATAGACGGACGATCGCCATGAAAAACACTAAGGAAGTCATCAAATTGCATGTGCAAAAATGCAAATAATGAAAATAAATAAAGACAGTATTAAGGTGCACTTTCATGTGAGCGTTCAACAAAGATGAACTTTTTTTCGTTGACGCCAAAAGTCAGTGGTGGGGGCCGATAAGAATAAAAAATTCGGTCATGTGACCCTTTTTCGACGCCCGACGCTCCCATGAAATGGCTACTTTAGCAAAATGGCCATATGCTGAATCTACTTTTTCCATGTAAATTCATCCTACATTACATAAATTTACTAGCTACTGATTCTCGTCAAAAATCATTCCAAAAGCCAACAACTTCCAAACAAAAAAATACACAACATTCCACACGAAAAATTCGCAAATTTCTTTCATAAGAATAAAAAGTTTGTCATTTTCAAAATCATTCTGTTTTTATCTCATGCATGATTTTGAAATTCCGAAGGATTCAATTGTTCTCCTTGTTCAAATGTGCAAGATAAAAAAAAACAAAAAAAAAACCTGGTTTCAGTGTAATATTTGGAATGGTTTTTGGTTGAATGGAGTTGGTGATAAGGGTCTTAGCTTACCGTATCGCGCATCTGTACATACATGATTCAATACCTTCAGGTCAGCGTCATAGGGCGTCTTGTCCCACATGAGGTTGGGCCCGAGGAAGGCCGCCTGGGCCTCCACCGTGCCCCACAATTCCCCATCCGCGTCCTTCTTTTCCTCCGGCCCTGATCCCGCTCCCGTTCCATCTTTGCTCCCTTGTTTTCCTGCAATTTCATAATCATTTTCATTTGTTTAAAGAAATTCCAGATACTGTAGCGTTGATTTAACACGTATTTTCTTCGCAAGTAAAAGCCAATTCACGTGGTAATGACACTGTCATTTGAATGCGCCTTAATTTAAAAAAAAAAAAAACAGTAACAATTTCGATTCGTCCTAAAAAAACAGGCTTTTCTATATTTTCAACATTCGCGAAAGAATTTAATATTTTTTCATGAAATGAATTTTTGTCGAGAATTTCGTTTCCACAAAAAACTTGAATTCAAATGCTCCGGTCAACTTCGGGGAATTACAAGATTGAAGCGAGCGTTCAAGATGGCCGCGCCCACAGTTCAAGATGACCGCATCCATCAGGAAAATGGCCGCGCCAAATTCTTCTCCATCATCACATTAAATCATCATCAAACAAAGTTCATGGCATTGAGAACCAACTTTATTATTATTCTTTTTGATTTGCACATAAATGTCCAATCTAAATTTTCAAAATTCTTCAAGGGGGGGGGGGGGCTGTAGCTAGATACACCTATTCTCAAAGTATACGTGTGACGACCTTTACGACATATCATCGCTTTAGATCTCTTCGATTCGCGTACGAAAGACAGAGTTTTTTTTTATTTTTCTTGTTCTTCTCGTTTCCATGGGAAATGAGTCACGGCGTGACATTGCGATTCGCAATAGCGAATATAGCGATTTGCGCGCTAAACAAGCGAGCGTGCGAGGGAAGGGCCGCCGTAATTCGGCTCAAGGCTGCGGCTCTTTTCATTCTTCTCTCCTTCTTCATTCATTCTCTTTCATTTCCGCGCCGCCGAGTTTTCCAGGGGCATACGTACACTCAAACCTCGGAGTAGTCGGAATTCGAGTTCGAAAAGGGATTGGGAACCTGATGTATCGAATATATCGATGTTTGGATATATTGTAATCGATATTTCAGGTTTTCTGAAATATCGAAATGTTTCTGAATTTCCCATCAATCCTCCACTTTTACCAGCGTATTTTCCATAAAAATATCGGAGAGTTTAACTTATATTTTGCATAGGATTTGTCCCATAAATTGATCTGGAAAATGAGTTGAACACTTTCAAACTGTTATGGAAAATTTAGCTAACTTTTTTAACAGTGCATGAAAAAAAATTGATATAAAAATCCTATTCCAAAGTACAGCGTATTTCTTCAGCATCCATCTTCTCTTCCTCTTACCAAAAATACCAAAATTATTCAAGATATTTAGGATATGTCGGCCTTGAAAACTGCACGTGTCCTTGCACATATTTCCCATAAAAGTGCGAATCAAACAGTGAGAATCCCAATGCCAAAACCCCCCGTGGACCCGGCACTGTCGCCTGAAAATAGACGGCAAACCTCGCGTCCTTGTCCTTTTCGGCGAATATCGCGTCATTAACATGGTGGTGCCCAAATATTCCAAAACTCGTTTTCTCTCTCTATATCTTTGCTGTGACGCATGGGAATCCATATACACCGCGAACTCGGATTTTTTTGCTGGTTTTGATTCGATTATACTTCCGTTTTTTTCTGATTTTGCGCCCCGGCTGACCCGACCCTTCAGCGAGAGAAGAAGGGGAAACTTTTGAAAACAAGAAAAAACTAGTTTCGCGAAATTCTAAAAGATAATTGTACACTGAAAAAAAGGATTAGTTGAATCGAAAACAATATGGTAACTGTTGATACATCGCATATTTGGATATGGCGAAATGAATGTTTGGTTGAATCAAACTAACGATACATTCATATAAAGTATCTAATAAAATTCGAGTGAACTTCTGCATATTAACAGTTACCATATGCGTATTTGCTATTAATATCAACGAAGTAATCGCCACCAAGTGAATGTCATATTTATACGAACTCTTCGAAAAAGTATGGACAAAACTTGACATATTAATAGTTACCATGTTGCTATTTGGTTTCAAGTAACTTGGGTCAGGTTCAAAGTTGGTTGTTAGGAAACTAAGATTGACCTAGGTTTTTTACTAAAAAAAAAGAACTGACGTGTATGTCGAGTGTATAGAACCGTAAGTGAATGTTTTTGTTTCCTATTTCTCGGAATTCGTTTCTAATTCTGTCAAGAATATGCATTTTTTTCCGTCCTATCCGAGGTGCACGCGCGCGTGAGTGCCCAATCGATCATCCATCCACGTTCAGGCGATAGTTAACGCCGCTTGACTTGGGCAACTCGGTGGTCGATCTCAAATGCAACAGCCCCATTGGACCCATCGACACTTATTTTGCTCAGGCCGAAAGATGTATACAAATTTCAGTGACTCGAAAAGTAATTCAACTTTTATTCCATAACATTGAAGATGCTGGAAAGGCCACACTCCACGAGGCGAGGCTCCATTATTTTGTCAAACAGTAAAAAATTTATTTACAAACTGGCCCTCACAAGCTTGTCTGAGCTAATTAAAATTGTTGAGCTGATGAAACATTTGCATCAAATATAGACAGCTTATTTGCTATTAGTTTTGAATTTGAAGCTGACATTGATTTCTTACGCCATTCAAGTTGAACACATATTTGATCTTGATGCACGTGAAGTTGGTTCAAGTAACTTCAGTCACATATATATATATAGTATATTTGTCGCAAATACTGCAGAATTCGAAGAAATTAGGATGAAACATACGCTATCTTTATAACTTAGATACATATTATTAGCTGATAAATATTTGAGAAAACGGTCTAACTATACGCGTATATTTGTGTTGAACTTGCTGTTTTTTCAGTGCAGATTTCCCCTGTTTTATAAATTTCGTTTTTATATTTTCGTATTTTCGAAGTATTTGAAATATTTTGTCACCTTTTTTAGTTTTTTTTATAGATTTATTGAGTATTATAGATTGAAACATGCACTTACGAATCGAAGTTTCGAGAATTCTTCAAAATTTTTATAGATCATTGAAAAAAACCTATCTACGAAAATTTAAAGTATTTCAAAGATTGCAAGGATTTTCGTTTTGTAGTTATTAAATTTTGCAATATTTTTTGATATTTCCATTGTTTTTCCCCAATTATCTGTTTCTCTGAATATGATTTAGTTTGATGCTTTTTGATTCGAATTTCGATTATTTTTTCGTAATTTTATAGTTTTCTAAAAACATAACTTCTTCATAGATTTTTCATGTTTTTTAAATTTCTTGTATTTTTCAAGTTTGTATTTGTAGTATCCAGAATTCAATATTGTCTAGGAATCAAAGTCCGAAGCATTTTTAATATTTATATAGATTTTCTAGTAAATCGTATCTACGAAAATTTCAGGTACTTAATAGATTTCTAGAATTTTTATTTCTGATATAGTTTATACGATTTTGCGATATTTTATGATATTTTTTAGATTTCTGGAATTTCTATCAATCGATCCGTGAATTTCTAGAATTTTATGTCACATTATTGAAAATTCCAAGGATTTTGAGTATTTGAACTGATTGTGGAGTAAACAGTATCTTTTTCACATTTTTCCAATACTTTTTTTTCCTATTTTTTTTTGCATACGATTTGGTGAATATCCTGGTATTTGAATGGTATTTTGTTGAATATTTTTAGAGTTATGAGCTCTAGGAATCAAAATTTTTATAAATTTTAGAGAAAATTATATACACGCAATTCTGGAGCATTAAAATATCTTTAGTATTTCTTGCATTTTTTCAGAATTTATAAAACTTTGATAGATTTCCCAGTGTCTTTTAGATTTCTGGTATTTTTATAGATCATCCTTAAAATTTCTACAATATAATGCTCTAGAATTCAAATTTTGATCGTTTTTCGTGAATTTCATAGATTTCTTGAAAAACTAAATCTATATAGAATTTTAATGTTTCATACATTTCTTACGCATTATTGTAACTTTTAAAGTGTCATGAAAATATGTCGCTTTTTATAGATTTCTAGTATCATTATATATGAAACTCCAAGAGTCAAAGTTCCAAGAATGTTTTGAATATTTCCATAGATTTTTGAGAAAAGTTGGCTCAAGTACCTTCAGTGTTCCTTATGTTCGTCGCAAATACTGCAGTATCCAAAGAAATTAGTATGAAGCACACGCTATCTTTGTAACTAAGATATATAATAACAGCTGATGAATTTTCGAGAAAACGGCGCGACTATGCGCATACATTTGTATTGAAGTTGCTGGTTTTTCAGTGCATAGTAAATTTCACCATGAAGTATGTGAGAAATGACAAGATTTTTGTCTCTCAGTGTATAAACTGCAATCGCAAATACTGCGCCCGCAACGAGCGAGAGTGAAAGAGATTTCTCTTTCGTTGCCCTCCCCTGAGCAGGCAAGGAAAACGCAGCAGGAGCCGCAGCTGCAGCAGAAACTTGGCCTTTTACCCACGAAGCTCTCGGCCAGGCGAGCACTAGATAATCGCAACTTCCTACTTCACCTCGGGCCGACTCTACCTCGCGATAGCGCCGCTGAATAATAATTAGAATTGCAGATCACGTCGGCTAAGAAAAGCGAGCCCCGTCGTCTCACGCGCAGTAAAATAATAATTAACGCGCGATCGCGCCGAGATACCGAGCACACGCTCGCACAATGCGCCAAGGTTCTCGCTATTATCGCGAGCCGCGGCCGAAATTCCAGTTGTCGGCGATGATAAAATACATGTACGTATAAATGAAAAAAAGAAAACGACCGGGAACCAGGAAACGTTAAGGCGTGCATGAAAGTGCTTGTTTTCATGAAATGGTAGGGATGGAAAGCCTCGCAGATGTATTGAAACATTTCTTTACGATGTATCAGAAATTTTCGTAACCACGCATGGGAGTTATACGACACTGCAGGTGCTCGAGCAATCAGTTGTGTCACGATTTTGACGTTTGCCGAATTTGATCTGTCAAAAATCTCCGACCACAGCTGAGCGTCCTACTGAGGAATTCACACATACGGCAAAAGTCGTTTAGGAAGTATTGAAAAAAATTGTCTTCGACCAAAACGAGAGAAAGTGAGGTGTACAAACTGTAAGTATCATAGAATTTAGAAACTACCAACATTTCAAGACAAATTCATCGTGTCTTTGATATATAAATGTAGAAGACGACAAATTTTTCTGGTTATGAGTATTTATTTTTTTGATAATAATGGTGGCGCTGTCGCGGGCCCTCACCTCGGCCGTGGGCCATAGATTAATTAACAATTCATTCATTAAATTATTATAACCATATTTTCGTTATATAGTTAACGATTTTGCAAGCATTTTTGAGTAAAGTAAAAATTTTTTTTTATTTAATCAAATATTCAGCATTCAGGTCAGTGATATCTTTCAATTTCAAATTTATCCGTTTTCTCAATTTTTTAAATTTTTATGAATCATAGTTACTTGGCGTTTAAAATATTATTGTAGGAATATGGTTTTGATTCAGTATTATAAATTTACTTAGAAACATGTTTTCTGAAAAATATGTAAAAAAATCTACTCATAGAAAAATCTATAGAAAAACTTGAAATTGTGAAAATTTAATTTTCTTAAAAATCTCCAAAAATACAAGAATTATATTTAAATACTAGAAAATCCTACAGGATTCCATTAATTCTCAAAAATACGAGAACTACTAACAATTCTATGATAGAAAATTATAAGTATGTATACACCTGAAATGGATGCAGACACAGTTATTTTGAAATTTACTCAAAATCTTTGGAATACTGAAAGTTTGAATGAAAACTAAATTTTCTCAAAATTCTAGAATCCGATATAAAAATTTATGAAAGTATTAGGGCATCCTACAAAATTTAGTTTGAACTAGAAAATACAAAAACTAATAAAAACACTTAAAAACTATGAATATTTGAAATTTGTATGAATATAATTTTGCCATGAATATATAGAACTTTGAATATTAGAGCATCAAACTCAAAAAAATCAGATGGTTAAACAAAATACTACAAGTCTAAAAAATACTGAAAAATCCTACTCAATTGAATTTATGCTAGAATATTCAAAAACTAATAAAAACGCTAGAAAACTATATAATCTAAATAAACTTGGAAGGTTTTTGTTATATTTGCAATAATATTGTGAAATTCTCAATATCGTTCTAAAACCTGCAATACTATTGTCAAACCTTCAATATTATTCTAAAACCTTCAATAACATTGTAAAACTCGTAAAATAATTGTAAAACCTTAAATGTTACTGTAAAACCTTTAACATTATTCTAAATCCTGCATTTATATTGTCAAACTTGCGAAATTATTCTATAACCGACAATAATTTTGTAAAATCTTCAATATTACTCTAGAATATACAATATTACTGTGAAATATGAAATACTATTTTAAAACCTACAAGGATATTGTTCGAAACCGTGCAATATTATTGTGAAACCTTCAGTACTATTCTAGAACCTTCGATTATATTGTAAGACTCGTAAAATTATTGTGAAACCGGCAATGATATTGTAAAACCTCGAATGTTACTGTAAAACCTTTCATATTATTATAAATCCTGCATTCATACTGTCAAACTCGCCAAGTTATTCTTAAACCTACAATAATATTGTAAGATCTTAAATATTTTTTAAAACTTGCAATATTATTAGGGTTCCCATGTCCTCTTTTTTCTTCTTACTTGAAGAAAGGCATGAGTTTGTCTTTTTTTGTCCTCTTAAATACGTCACGATCTGGTAACCCTAAATATTATTGTGAAATATGAAATATTGTAAAACCTGCAATAATATTCTGGAACTCGCAATATTTTTATAAAATTTGCAATGATATTGTAAAATTTTCAATATTGTTCTAAAACCTGCAAAATTATTGTGTCAAACTTTTGATATTATTCTAAAACATTCAATGATATTGTACAACCCGTGAAATTATCGTGAAACCTGCAATGCTATTGTAAAACCGTAAATATTACTGTTAAACCTTAAATATTATTCTAAATCCTGCATTTATACTGTCAAATTTGCGTGCTTATTCTGAAACCAGCAATAATATTGTATAATTTTAAAAATTATTCTAAAACCTGCAATATTATCGTAAAGTATGAAATATTCTTGTAAAACGTACAATAATATTATTGCAGAATTTGCAATAATATTGCGATATTTTCAATATTGTTTTAACCCCTGCAATATTGTTGTGGAACCTTCAATATTATTCTAAAACCTTCGATAGTATTTTAAAATTCGTAAAATTATTGAGCAACATGCAATGCTATTGTAAAACCTTTAATATTATTCTGAATCCTGGCATTTATATTGTCAAACTTGCGACATTATTTCAAAACCGGCAATAATTTTGTGAAATTTGCAATATTGTTCTAAAACCTGCAATATTGTTGTGAAACCTTCAATATCATTCTAAAACATTCGATAATATTGTAAGACTCGTAAAATTATTGTGACACCTGCAATGTTCTCGTAAAACCTCGAATGTTACTGTAAAACCTTTAATATTATTCTAAATCCTGCATTTATGCTGTCAAACTTGCGAAATTAATCTAAAACCAGTAATACTATTGTAAAATCTTCAAAATTATTCTATAACCTGCAATATTATCGTAAAATATGAAATATTGCAGAACCTACAATAAATTGCGGAACTCGCAATATTATTGTAAAATTTGCAGTAACATTGTGAAATTTGCAATATTGTTCTAAAACCTGCAATATTATTGTGAAACCTTCAATATTATTCTAAAACCTGCAATAATATTGTAAAACTCGTAGAATTATTGTGAAACCTGCAATGTCATTGTAAAATTTGCAGTAACATTGTGAAATTTGCAATATTATTGTGAAACCTGCAATGTTGTTGCAAACCTTCAATAATAATCTAAAACCTTTAATAATAATCTAAAACCTTTAATAATATTGTAAAACTCGTAAAATTATTGTGAAACCTGCAATGTCATTGTAAAACCTGCAATATTATTGTGAAACCTCCAATATTATTCTAAAACCTTCAATAATATTGTAAAACTCGTCAAATTATTGTGAAACCTGCAAGGTTATTGTAAAACCTGCAATTTTATTGTAAGTCCTTCAATCTTATTCTAAAACCTGCAATATTATTTTGTTATTTTCAATCTCGTTCTAAACTCTGCAATATTACCGTGAATATTGGAATATTGCAAAACCTTCAATTCAATTCCAAAACCTGCAACAATATTGTAAAACCTGCTATACTGCCGTAATTGCAAAAAAAAGCCAATAATTCCAAAATCCATGGAATAGGCCACGGCTATGATTGCCCCTTTCGATTTCCATCCCTAGGAATGGCAGAAGGAAAATTTTCGCTCGCTCGGGCCGCGGCGATGTGCGACGTGGAAGCGTGGAAACGTGGCTTGTCGGCAGTGAAAGTTGCTCGGGCCACTTTCATTTCCCCTTTTGCCGAGCTCCGCGGCCTCGGCGGCGCGAGTCGTTGTTCCTCGCTTCCGCCTCTCGCGGAAATCGCCCGCGGATCGCCCGCGGATCGCCCGCGGATCGCCCGCGGATCGCCCGCGGATCGCCCAATATCGCGGCGGCCCGCGAGCAATCAAAGACGCTCGCGCGGAAGGCACTTCCAAGGGATCTTGGAACTTGCCGGAATCTCCTTGGACTTGGACTGGTCCAAGGGGATGGCCGTATCCGCAGCAACGAGCTTCACGTGGCACGACTTTCGCTCGTTCGCGTTATTACCCAACGACAATTACGGCGCCGGCTGCATTTCGGTCATCGCGGGTAAACGCTCCCCATGTGTAACGAGGAGGCTCATCATTACTGCGCATCCTAATATCGACGCATGTTCCGAAAGCCATGCCCTTCTGGATGCAAGATTGCAATGGACCGTGGTTGATGCGTATGGAGAACCCAATTTCTCAATCAAGGAAAGACAAACGTTTCAGAATACGGAATACACTGAGAGAAAAATCTCGTGCTTTTTATCAGAATATATGTATACTACTGGGGGATCAAGATGAAATAGAGTGAATTTTATTGTACAGGATAGTGCATTTCAGTATACAGTGTTCTATTATTTGTAATATTCGTATTGGAGTAATTAGCATATAGCATAGTAAATGTAGCTGTACGATTTTGTTGAAACTCATATAATAGGTATAGTAATGTACTTGAGTTATTATTGGCAGTATTCAAATTTGTGTAGTTCTTCATTTGTTGTTTTTCTTTCTTTTTATTTATTACGTTTTTTTTTTTTTTGCTATACTTTTGTTCACTTTTCACCATATCATACTGAAATATGATACATCTTATTATTGCAAATCATTGGAAAAAAAAATTTTGTTTTTATCATAGCGGTCTAAAAAGCCTATTTTTTTGCCCGCTTTGCAAGCATCAGTTTTTGTAACACCTGCAATAATATTGTCGAATCTGAAATATCACTGTAAAAACTGAAATATTATTGTAAAATTTGCAATATTCTTCTAAAACCTGCAATATTATTGTGAAACCTGCAAGGTTTTTGTAAAACCAACTATCTCTGAAAACTTTTATTGAAAAGCACTAAATTCTAAAAATCATATATATAGCTTTATATAAAAATACTAGAAACAGCGAGTAGAGATTATAAAACCATAGAAAAATTACGAAAACGTATAGGAAATAATACACGAAAATTTTCTGTATATTTATTTTTCCCATGAATCAATAAAATTACTAAAAATTGATCAAGATTCGAATTCTCTATAATCTTTTCTAAAATATACAAAAGACTTCTCCCCCCCCCCCCACACACACACACACAGACACAATTTCTTATTTCAAAAAATCTAGAACTATCTGCGGCCTAAAGTCTCTTTCCATAACAGAATTCACTAAACGAAAATTCATTTAACGTTATAATTCCATCATATGCCAATAAATCATTTTTTTCCTTTTCTAAACGTAACTGCCATCGTGTCCTCGTGTCGTTGAATTTATCAGGTCGAAAAAAAACTCGTTGAAAAAGAAAAGTAAAACAAACTTAATAACTAATCTCATTTTAAAAATGTACAGACCCCATTTACTTTTTCCAAACTGCAAGATTTTTAGAAGAATCGTTTGGTATATGAAAAAAATAACAATTTTTATGACACATTAATTCCTAAATGCATGATATGATCGCGAATTTTTGAACCTGATCAAATACGATTAGATATGATAAAGGAGGAAAGAACAGTCTTAAATTTCATTGACAAAGTCCATTTTGAATCGTGATGCGAAAATTGAATATTACAATTTTTTTTATCACTGTAATAATATTTTCCATTACTAAAATGTTTTATAATCACTGTTTTAACAAATCTTTGTGTGCATTTTCTTGAAAATTATTGATCTATCAATTAACAAATCTATAAAAATCTTTCCAATTGAAAATGAAAATCAAATGCTTCAAACAATCATATGAAATCGATAAAATTTCGTCAGATCAGCAATAAAAAATTCGATCTATAGATACAATCTCTAGAACACTATACATAGGTCGATTTTCCCTGTTTTATAGATTTCTTGTGTTTTCGTGTTTTCCAAGTATTTGAAATATTTTGTCGCCTTTTTGAGTATTTATATAAATTGATACATGCACTTAAGAATCGAAGTTTCGAGAATTCTTCAAAATTTTTATAGATCATTGAAAAAAACTTATCTACGAAAATTTAAAGTATTTCAAAGATTGTAAGGATTTTCGTTTTGTAGTTATTAAATTTTGCAATATTTTTTGATATTTCCATTGTTTTTCCCCAATTATCTGTTTCTCTGAATATGATTTAGTTTGATGCTTTTTGATTCGAATTTCGATTATTTTTTCGTAATTTTATAATTTTCTAAAAACATAACTTCTTCATAGATTTTTCATGTTTCATAAATTTCTTGTATTTTTCAAGTTTGTATTTGTAGTATTCAGAATTCAATTGTCTCGGAATCAAAGTCCTCAGCATTTTTCATATTTTTATAGATTTTCTAGTAAATCGTATCTACGAAAATTTCAGGTACTTAATAGATTTCTAGAATTTTTATTTCTGATATAGTTTATACGATTTTGCGATATTTTATGATATTTTTTAGATTTCTGGAATTTCTATCAATCGATCCGTGAATTTCTAGGATTTTATGTCACATTATTGAAAATTCCAAGGATTTTGAGTATTTGAACTGATTGTGGAGTAAACAGTATCTTTTTCACATTTTTCCAAAACTTTTTTTACCTATTTTTTTTTGCATACGATTTGGTGAATATCCTGGTATTTGAATGGTATTTTGTTGAATATTTTTAGAATTATGAGCTCTAGGAATCAAAATTTTTATAAATTTTAGAGAAAATTATATACACGCAATTCTGGAGCATTAAAATATCTTTAGTATTTCTTGCATTTTTTCAGAATTTATAAAACTTTGATAGATTTCCCAGTGTCTTTTAGATTTCTGGTATTTTTATAGATCATTCTAAAAGTTTCTATAATACAATGCTCTAGAATTCAAATTTTGATCGTTTTTCGTGAATTTCATATATTTCTTGAAAAACTAAATCTATATAGAATTTTAATGTTCCATAAATTTCTTACGCATTATTGTAACTTTTATAGTTTCATGAAAATATGTCGCTTTTTTTAGATTTCTAGTATCATTATATATGAAACTCCAAGAATCAAAGTTCCAAGAGTTTTTTGAATATTTCCATAGATTTTTGAGAAAAGTTGGTTCAAGTAACTTCAGTGAAATATATGGTATGTTCGTCGCAAATACTGCAGTATCCAAAGAAATTAGTATGCAAATATCGATCTTTATAACCAAGATATATATCAATAGTTGATAAATATTTGAGAAAACGGCGCCACTATACGCGTACATTTGTATTCAACTTACTGTTTTTTCAGTATACTCTTAAGAACTTCAAAAATTACAATCCTCGACTCCGCCTCGGACCATAACCTTCCATCCCCTCAAAAAATACAATTTCCAGAATGCACAATACGATATTTCATTCCTAGTTTGCCAGTAAATGACACCAAAAGATCAGAATATCATAGAATTGCGAATAAAAATGACTCTCGGATAAATTACAAACATCTTAGCGAGCAGGAAGTGCAAAAGTGGAAGGAAAGAAAGCAGCGTAAAAGACGGTTAACAGTGTAATGACACACGAGGGCGCGCGGTAATACCGGTAATACTTGACTTGAAATGCCGCGCGTTTTTCGTATACTACTCCGCGCGAATGTACGTTGTAGGCAAGGGAGGGGGTGAGTGGAGGGGGTAGAATACTGTGTGTAGATGCGGAGCTGAGACTGGTCGAGTGTGCGTGCAATAATAATCGGGAAGTGAAACGCCGTCGACGCCAAATGAACGCTAAATAAATGCGCGCAACAAGTGTGCGTGCCTCGACTTGCTGGTACCCCTCCCACAGCCCCCCCCCCCTCCCAGCACCGGCCGACTCCGCGATCCACTGGCACGGTGGACTGGAGTCTCGAGTTTATATCTCTTATAATTCTTTTTTCCGAGTGTGGGACGTCCGGATTTTTTCGATAATGAGAACTTTGCATTATTTCGAAAGAAGAAAATATGGTAAATTAAATAAAAAATTAATTTACACGTATTTTGTATTTTCTTCATTTGTCCAGAATCAAGAAAGGTAGGAAAGGCTGTGTCAGAGAACCAAAGAGTGAGTTTGACGTCTAAGTATTTTTTGAAACACAGTATATATCCTTCGATTTTTGTTAAATAAAAAAAAAAGGAAATACACTTGGTGATTCGTTTTTGATTTCTGTCAGACGGATATGATGGAATTTTTTTGGAAATGTTTTTGTTTCATCTTAAGAAAATACTTTTCATTCTTCCAAAATCTTGAGATCTGAGAAAATTTTAGGATAAGGTTATCGTTAGAAATCTTAATCACGTGGCTTACAACGATGATAAGAAATTTATTATTTTTTCATATTTTATGAAAATTTTACAGAATCTGACGGGCCAAGTCCGACCGGATTTCGGAATATTATTTTTTTGGGGGGATTTTTCAAACCAGTATGCATCTGATACATTTTTAATCATTATTTTCGTCTTTAATTGTTAAGAACTTAGTTAATGTTTTTGAATATTGTAATTTTCAATTCCAAGTATAATTTTCAAAAAATTTGGAACAATTTCGGGGTGCTATGCTTGTTAATCATGATTTTGATTTGAAAAAATTTAGTTATGTACATAGTACAGCAAAATTCGATTCTAGAAAATTTAAAATCCATCCTATATTTCATTTCAAAACTTTTAAATTTTTGGGTGCACAAATTTTCTTATTCCCTTAAAATTTTACAGAATCTGACGGTCAAAGTCTGTCGGTTTTCGAAATATATTCTTCTAGTTGAATTTTTTTCAACCAGTTAACATTTGATACATTTCAAACCGCTAATCACTCATTATTATTCTCTTTCATTGTTTCAAACCAAAATTATAAAAATTCAAAAACATAGTTCTAGATTTTACAATATAATATGAATTTTTGCAATGCATATACTTGTACTATATTTTCTCTTAGTACAGGAAATATGTTATACGAACTGAAAAACAAAGATAAAGAGTAAAATATTTATTTTTGTATTTCACTATCCACGGAAATTAAATCTTGTGTACTTATACGAAAAAAAAAAAAAATAAAAAATTGTATAATCTAATTTGCATTCTGTGGATTTAAAATTTTCCCTAATTATCCAGTAAAAACTGGCATGAATATTGTGGCTTGTACAATAAAACTATTTCCACTATACAATTTGGAAATTGTTGGAAAATCAAAAAACTTTGAATGTTTAGAAAATTGTCAATGATCTGACAATTTTGTGGAATTACACAAAATTTTTGTCAATTCTGTATAGGCTCATTACTAGATCTCTTCAAAACGTGCATTTTGTTTTTCATTTTATAAATAAAAATCTAAAAAACTTGAAAATATTAAACGAAGGACTTTAGACATGCTTTTATAAATTCAGTAAAGTTACATGTTGTTTGTATTGCGTTCTAAGTATAAAAAATGGTGGAAAATCAAAAAATATTAAACTCGTCGAAGATTATCCAAAATCCGATAATTTTGTAGAATTCTGAAAACGTTTGATGAATTCTGTGGAAAATTTGTTTATTATCGTTTCTTCGAAACTTACGTCATGTTTTATCATTTTTTTAATGACAGTCTGTAATATTTTCCAGTATGACTAAATACCACTACAATATTAACTAACTGAATTAGAAATTTATCCCTACTCGTGAAATTAGTAATTTTTGACTAAAACAAGTGAATTCAACTTTCTGAAGAAGGAATCATGAACCCCTATATATTGACAGATTATTTTGTATATACAGGTAGTTAACGTATACTTTGGGTAGCCAGTAGACTCTATCCATGCAAAGGTTTTTCGTCGCCGAAAAAGTCATCAAGTCATCGTACTACGTGCCGATTCAAAACTCATAATCTGAGATCGGGAGCTTCAAATCAGGTTTTCCATTCATTCGTATCTCACGTTTGATAGATTCGCCGCTGTAGAGCATAAATTCAGAGCCCCGACGACTCCACACTAGCGAGTTCTTACTGTACACCAAAAGCAACAAGAAAAAACACGTGTCCAATATTTTTCGACAAAATAACAATATCAGCGATAAAGAAGTTGATCCAGATTTCAATTCTGCCTGAAGGTCGTTTATACCGACATACTATCCAGATCCAGAGTACGTTTATTAAGATACAAACGCGCGATTTGGACTGACGGATAGGATTGTGCCAGCTTCGGGATCCAGTCAATTCGAAGCAGTCGAGTGTCCACCGGCTGCGCGATCTAAAATTAATTCCCAACAGCTGGCATCCGCGCCTATTTCATGCATGTGCTCGCTTGATGATTATCTCTGTCTCTTTCTGTTCCCTATGATGTACTATACTCGATCGCCATAGTTCAACATTCATAGTTGCGGGAGTGCGTGCGCGCGTCTACGCGCCGACTCCCACAGCCATCTTTTTATTCCTTTCATGCGTGTCAAGGCCGAATCAAATGCCGTCGACGTACACACAACATCTTATCCTACGTGCATATCCACGGTCCGATTTTTTTGCCAGACAGCGAATACTTTTTTTTCCCTAGCTACATCGCTTCCCGATACTTTCCTCCTTGCACCTTCGTCCCCTCGCTTTTATTCGAGGATTTTTCATTGTCCCATCGGTCAAACGGTGGATTTTCATCGTGTTTTTTTTTTTTCTGCTTCTGTATATACTGTAATTTTCACTTTCACTTTCGTACATATACATCGCTATAAGATCAAATAGAATAAAATCAACATGACGAGAAAAAAAATACAAAGATTTAAAAAAAAAACAGCATCTAGCGTCCTCGAACGTCCGCGGTGCTCGGTCTCGCTATCGATTATATATTATATAATAAATAATTAAATTTGCGTACGTTTTTTTTTTTTCACGGATTTTTCAAATCAAGTTCAATAACAAACAAAAGAAGAAATTAAGAAGGATTTCATTTCGAACATTTCAGTCATTTTAATTCTAAAATTCTCTAATTTCAAGAGTTAATAGATATTTATTTTTATAAATATATTTATAAACAGACATTATTAGATTTTTAGATCCTCAGCTTCGACTTGGGCCAAAAGTATCGTCTTGACCGAATTCGATACAGGGTGCGCCATTTCTTATGTCGGCATGTGAACATTGAATAACTTGAAAAAAAAACAACCGATTTCTGTAAATGAGGTATTTTTATTTAGTTTGGTCCTTTACAATTTATTTAGACTAGTTTTTGAACACAACATCAATCAAGTGGCCGCCCTTATTGTTCACAGCAAAATATGCCCTTTTTGCGGCGTTTTCCATTACCTTTTCGAGCATCTCGGGTGGTATAGCAATGATTTCGGCACGAATATTTTCCTTAAGCTCTTCAATGGTCTGCGGCTTGCTGGCGTACACTTTACTTTTCAAATAACCCCACAAAAAGAAGTCTGGAGGGGTCAAATCTGGAGATCTGGGTGGCCATTCAATGTCGCCTCTTTTTGACATCAGACGTCCAGGGAATTTTCGTTGCAGAAACTGGATTGTTTGATTCGCAGTGTGGCAGGTCGCACCATCTTGTTGAAACCAGTAATCTTCAAGACCTTTTTCACGCATTTGTGGGCAGACATAGTGAGCCAACATCCACCGATATCGGTTTCCATCGATCGTTTGGTTCTCTTTGAAAAAATAAGGACCAATGATGGTTTTGGCGCAAACGCCGGCCCAAACAGTAACTTTTTGGTCATGCGATGGCGTTTCATGGATCTCGTGTGGATTCTGCGTTCCCCAAATGCGGCAATTTTGCTTATTAACGCCTCCAGAAAGTTTGAAATGTGCCTCGTCGGTCATTAAAATTCGCTTCCAAAAATCAGGTTCAGTATCAACTATTCGAGCGATTGTTTGTCCATATTCCAAGCGACGTGGATGATCTGTAGGCAATATTCTTTGTGTTAATTGCATTTTGTACGGAAACAAATGCAAATCATCTTTCAAAATGCGCCGTAGAGTGGTTCCACTGATGCCGAGATGCTGAGCGCGGTGACGATATGAAACTTTTGGGTTTTGGGCAACGCTCTCTCTGACAGCTTCAATCAGTTCATTTGAACGTCTTGGTCGTTGATGAACGGGTTGTTCGCGATCTTTCACTGTCCCGTGGTCACAAAAATTCGACACCAAACGACGAATAGTGTTGTCAGATGGTGCCTGTTTGCCAAGATATTTTCGACGATATGCTCGTTGAGTTAACACAACTGAACGACTATTTTCAATGTACAAAGTAACTATTTCAGCGCGTTCTTTTGGTGTGAAGCGATACATGGTTGAAATTGTACTGAATTGACGTTTCCAAAACAAGTGAAGTCAAGTAAATCGGTTGTCAAATGTTTAAGTTATTCAATGTTACAATACCGACATAAGAAATGGCGCACCCTGTATTTCCATCCTAATGAATATAAAAGGGGAGGAGAAATGTAATTTTTTTCGTGGGGGTGTGTTTCTTATGATATTTCTTTGTTATATGCCTAATAATTTTTATCGTCTCTCAACAAAAAACGAAGCAATAAAAAAAGTATTAAAAAGTTAAGAATAAATTTTAGTTGGATAAATTTTTGTAAAACTTGAGAAAACTAAAAACAGAGAATTTTGAAGACTGTCAGAATTCTATGAAGTTAAAAAAGTTTGTGGAATTTGAGAAAGTGTTCGGAAATTTTCTAGATTGTGTTTATTATATTATCATATTTCTAATGTGCAACATGGTGTTTTCTTGTTTTTTAATGAAAATCTGAAAAACTTTAAGAGTATTCATTATCATGCAAAATTTTATTGGGCTAGACAAATTTTTAAAAAATTGGGTACCTCGGAAAAATTTATTTCATCTTTCGAATTTTAAAAATATTGGAAAATCATAAACTTTTCAATATAAAAAATTTGTAGACCTTTACAGAATGTTCGAAAATTTTCTATATTGCGTTCATTTCCATATTTCTTTAACATATGCATTACAATATTTTCATATTTTTTGGACTAAAATTGAAAAAACTTCTAATACATTAAAAAGGTCGGAAAATCTATATAAACTGCACAAAATCTTAAAAAATTTGGAAATTTTTGGAAAGTTCATTACACATTTTGAATTTTCGAAATATTGCGAAATTCCAAGATTTGAAATTATTCAATGGAATTTGAAAAATTCATAGACTTTCAGAAATTGTTCCAAAAATGTCTAAATTCTTTATTTCTATACTTTTTCAACATATTAAAGAATATTTTCTCATTTTTAATCAAAATCTGTAAAACTTTGAGCGTATTAAAAATTATGAAAAACCTTTATAAGCTGCACGAAATTTTAAAAAATCTGGAAATTTTCGTAAAGTTTATTTCACGTTTTATGAAAAATTTTTAGACCTTAGAAAAATGTTCAAAAAATTTCTATATTTCTTCAATATATACAAAATGATGTTTTTTTTTTTTTTCATTTTTGATAAAAAAAATCTGAAATACTTCCAGGGCATTATTAATTATGAAAAATTGTAATGAGTTTGATAATTTTTTAAAAATTTCGATATTTATGAAAAGTTTGATTTACGTTTCGATTTTGTTAAATATTGTAAATTCGAAGATTTTCAACGATTCTATGGAATTTGGAAAATTTGTAGACTTCCAGAAAATGTTCTGGATTGTGTTTATTTCCATATTTCTTCAACATATGCAAAACAATATTTTTTTATTTTTTGATAAAAATCTGAAAACTTCCAGGGCATCCATAGTTATAAAAATTTAAATGAGTTAGACAAATTCTCAAAAATTTGTATATTTTCGGAAAGTTTGTTTTAGGTTTCAAATATTTAAAATATTGGAAATTCTAACATTTTCAATGATTCTATGGAATTCAAAAATTTTGTAGACTTTCATAAAATGTTCAAAAATTTTCTAGATTATGTTTATTTCCATATTTCTTTAACATAATAATATTTTTCGATTTTAATCGAAATCTAAAAAATTAAAGGCATTTACAAGTGTAAAGAAATATAATGAGTGGAAAATTAAATATTTCCGAAAATTTTCTTTTACGCTTTGAATTTTTTAAATATTTCTAATGATTCTGTGAAATTTGCAAATGTTCTCAGCTCAATCGTTTCGAAATTGCGATTTTAAGGTTAAAATCCCACGAACAATATTTATTTATTTATTTCATTTCAGCTTTTTCTCTTCGCAAATTCAACAAGAAAGTTTCCTTTCCTTCATGTTTTCCACTGATAACGCTAGCCTTTTTTTCTAAATCGAAATTGACCCAAAGCAATTGTTTCGATAAAAAAAGAGGGTGCGTAATGAGCGACAAGTTTTCAAGTAGGTGTAGATAAATTGCAGTTGTGCTTAAAGAAAAGAAAAAGGCGATAAGAATGTTAAGCGTTCTGAGTACCTTTGAGTTTAAAATAAATGCTAATAATGAAAAATGGACACTATTTTTCCTAGCGTGTTCTGAATTTAGATAAAATATGAAAAATTTTAATTTTTTTCTCAGATAAAAAATTGTAAGACTCGAATATATTTGGAGGTTTGGAAAATTGTTTTATTATTCTTGAAAGGTGATAACTTATTGAATTTTTTTTTTTTTTTTTTTGAAAACCTTCAAGATCGAAGTTTTAGACTATAATAATAGAATATTGAAGTTTTTCAAGATTGGAATTTTTCATTGAGTAAAGGGAACAATAAACTCTGATGGATAAAAATATTTCGGGGCATAATTTTAAAGATTTAATCTTTACGAATATAAACATAATAATATCTGACAAAATAAATACTCAAAATTAGCAAGCAGTATGCAAATGCATATAAATACTCATAATGAGAAAAAAATTTTACACCAAAAGAAATGAAAATTCATTATAATGCATTGGAAAACTACCTGACTTGGCAAAAATCCCATGCGACAATAACTTGAAAAAATATAATAATAGCAGCAAGAAAAAAGGCTCGGTTGGGAAAATCGAGGCGGGCAAAAAGCAATGTAAAACCGAGCCAAGGAAGAGTCGTCGTCGTACTCGTGGCTTTCACTTTCTCCGCGCCTTAATAACGTAAATAACGACAAAACGCGTGCTGCCGAGCGATTAATACGCCTCCGAAAACCATAGAAATTATTCCAAAATACACTGGAACCTCGCAATTGGTATCACCGATCGACAAGATACTCCCAAATTCCATCGACTACTGTCTGCAAAAATGTTTCATTCACCTAATAAAAATTTCATCGTCCCTTTACAAACTTGATTACTCCCACCTGCAAAAGTTAAATTTTCGTAAGCTTCGTAACTTGTTATATTTTGGAACAAAAATCCCGTTTTTTATGCTCATGGAAATAGTTCTTGTATTTTAATTGATGCGTAAGACAATGAAGTTTTTATTTGATGGATAAAATATTTTTTTAGTGTATTTCACCACAGGGTGGCCAAGGTGACGAAGAAAATCAGGAAGAGTAGCTGAAGATATTGAATATCCGCGAAGAAACGCGAGATTAGCGAGCCGGGGACGACCGCGATAGTAATATTCTCGACGTACTTGCGGCGAGAAAAAAAGCTCTCGTATCGAGTACCAATCAGCGAAAATTGTCACACCCCCCCCCCCCCTCCCCACAACTTTAGGAGCAGTAGACGTCATTTTTTTTTTTTTTTTTTTTTTTTTTTTTTTGATTGGTAGAAAATGAAACTCTAGCAACGAGAGAAAGAAGAAAGAAGGGAAGACTTTGATATTTTGTTCCTTAAAAAGACTTTATTTGATAAAGTATTTCGACTTTTTGATAAAAAGGTAAAATCTTGAAAGGCATTCAAAAGTACCAAAAAGCTTTTGAGTAAAAAAAAAATGGAATTCGAGGAAGTAGTTTTGATGAAATTTGGACAATTTTGAAAAATTAAAAAAAGTTAACAATTTTTATAGTCAATAATCCTATAGAATTCGAAATACATTAAGAATTTCAATAAATGTTCATAAATTTTGTAGATTAGTTCATTATCATATTTTTTCCAGATATTGCACACGTGACGATGTTTTTTCATTTTCTGTTAAAAATCTAAAGAACTTAGCAGGATGCAAAAATCACAAAAAATCCTCTAATTATTTAGACAATTTCTTGGAAAAATTGGAAAATTCTAGTCTGTCAATAATTCTGTGAAATTCGAAAATTTGTAGAAATTCGAAAAACGTTCGCATTCATTTTCATAAATCTGCATAATACGCATGTCACTGTTTTTTTTAATTATTATTATTATTATTATTATTATTTTCTAAAGCGAATCTGAAAAATCCGAAAAGTAACAAAAAATGACGAAAAATCTTTACGAGTTAGACAAATTTTCGCAACGTTTTTGCAACTGATTGATTATCCACTTTGTTAAAATATGTTCATTATTTTTTTATAATTAGCACTTTCATTTTAAAAATATTTTCAAAATAAAACATATTGAAAATTAGAAAAACCTTGGACAGTTCAATAAAATTTGAAAAAATTGAAGAAAGTTTTAGAAAATTTTCATAAATTTCGTAGAGGGTGTTGACAATCATTTTTCTGTAAAATATGCGTAGTGATGTATGTATTTTTTTTAATTTGAATAAAATTCTGCAAAACTTTAGAAAAGTATTAAAAATACGAAGAATCTTAATGTGCGGACAAATTAAAAAAAAGCTTGGTAAGTTACAGAAAGTTTCTACTATGTATTAGAAATCTTAAAAAATTAGAAAATATGGATAAGTTTAAAAATTTGCAGTTATTCTAAAAAAAATTGAAAAACCTCTAATATTCAAGAGATTTTCCATAAATTTTGTAAGTTGTGTTCATTCTCATATTTCTTAATATTTTTTTCGTTTTCTAATGAAAATGAGAATGATAAATAATTCAGAAATTTTAAAAAATTACAGCTAATCAAAATCAGTAGGTTAAATTTTTTGTAACATTTAGAAGATTTTGGAAAATTTGTATTATGTCGGAAAATTTGGAAGAATTAGGGAACATTGAAAGTTAAAATATTGTCAATCAGTCTACAAAAATTTGTAGAATTTCAAAAATGTTCATATATTTAGTATTTTGGGTTCATTGTCATATTTTTTTGAAAAGTGCAGGAAATGACTATTTTCATTATTAAATAAAATTTGAATAATTCAGTAAGTTTGAAAAAATTACGACAAATCTCATAAGGGTTGAACTTTTGTGAAACTTTGAACGTTTTAGAGAGTTTGTAGAACGTTCAAAAATTTCGAAAAAATTAAAAAACATAAAATCCTAAAGACTGTCAATGATTTCTAAAAATCTGCATTATGCGTAAAATCTCAGAAAATATTCAATAATTTTTGAATCAATTTTTTTGGCAAGCAATTTTTATTATAAATTCAAATCTTAAAAACTTGGGGCTTATCTAAAAATCACAAAAATTCCAACTTTGACAAATTTTCATAAAATTTGGAAACTTAAAAATAATTCGTACAACGTTTGAGCTTCCAAACAACAATAAAACATTAAAAAATAAAGAATTAAAAAAAAATAAACAATTCAATTCAAATCCTTGTTCATCCCTTCTTACACGGGTTTTGAAGTAACAGGGTAAATCCGTCGTACATATGCATCACTATAAAATCAAGTAGAATAAAATCAACACGATGAGAAAAACAACTGCATCTAGCTTCTTCGAACGTCCGCTGTGCCCAAAAAATTAAATAATTTGTAGAATTTCAGAAACGGTTCATAAATTTCATGGATACCAGACAATTTTGAAAATTCCATTAAACTAAAATGATCATGCAATATTAAAATAATTTGCTCAATAAGGAAAAAGTTCTCTTAGAGTAACAATTCAATAAATAAACAAAAGGGACCCATTCTAAAGATCCTTCGTTTATTCTAGCTTTCGACCAAATTTCGTGGTCATCTTCAGGAAACGTTGAGAAATTCTTCAAAACATCCACATATCAAATTGGAAGTTTTTATAATTATGGATGAGTCAATAAACAATCAGAAATACTGCCTCCCACTTATTCCAATTTTCAAACATCTTTGCCGTGAAGCCCAACAAATGAGTCGATAATTTTCGCATTTCAACAAAATGTCCTATCGTACATTACATTATCTACATTTTTGTAGATTAAGTAAAACCGTAATTCGTTTATAGATGCATTTTCCCTCAAGTATCATTGGGTGCAATCTCCGCATAGGTTATTATTACATACATATTGACATGTGTAACACATCATTACCAGCGGAAAAAATCTAACCTATTATTGTTTATTCGTTGGTTATGCCCATTATTCCACATACAAAAAAGAGCATCATTCCCACTCTTCCCACGTGAAAATCCAACACTCTAACTAACCATGTCGGTTATAAAGAGCATAGCGAGGGATGGCCATCCCGCGAATCGACGTAAAAAAGTGCGTCTCGCGGTAACGAAGGCGAAAGAAATGAGGAAATATGCAGGTTCGACTTCCGGAATCATGGTGACGCGATCGAAAGTGCGCCGCTAGTCGAGCAATTTTCACGGAAAAAGGAAAAGGCCAACCTGTACTCAACTCAAGAGGAGGGGGAAAGAAAAGTCGTGGGCTGGAAAAGCTAGACGGACGGACGGACGGCAAAAAACAGAGAGACAAGGAAAGAAACAGATAGACGAAGACGGAGAAAAATACGCAGGAAGCACGTTCCACTGTGCGGCATTTTAATGCGTAAATACATCGCTTCCTACGCCGTTGTTTCCCGAAAATTTCAGGATGTCATCCGAAACTGAAAAAAGTAAAAGTAAAAGGAAGAAAAAAGAATTTCACTTTCTAATAAATTCGTCTGGTGCGCGCTTTCACTATGTTTCCGTGATTCGCTTTCGTGTCATATCTCGCGAACTGTAAGGAATTTTGAAAAATGGATCCTGCTATCGTGATCAGCGAAGAAAATTGGCTTGATGTAGATGAAATTGTTTTTTTTGTTTGGAGACCGATTCAGGTTTGGATAGGCAGCAGGGCTAGGTTTCCGCAACTCGCAGAAGGAGAAAGAGAGAGAAGGGGAAAAAATACTGCATGGCGAACCCGGAAGAACCTCTCTCAGGTTCTTTACCTGTCCCCGTCTCGGGGACCGCCTTGGCACAAGTCCCCGACTAAGCGAGAGTACAACAGCCTCGCCACCGTCGGGAAAGACTTGTTCCTCAGCGCAGCAGCAGCGAAAGAGGAGAAAGTCATCGGCCCACGCTTCGTCGACTGTACTTGCAAACTTCATCATCATCCTCAGGGCCGGATTTTCATTGGGGGCACAGACGTTTTACGATAATCCAGTGTAAAAACACTCCAACTGTCCAAAATCTCAACGCATTACTACAATTACGAGGACAAAGGAATGCCAGTTTGACGAAAATCGAATGTTGTTGAGGATTTACAGCCCAAAAATTTCAGATGGTTCGGATTTTACCTTCTAATATACGCAGCGCATAATTTTATTACATGACAGTTATAATTCCTTGATACTGCGTCGTTCATTTAAAAAAAGCAAGCATCAGTTCAAAAAATAGTACTTATAGTCAAGGCAACAAAAAATATTTACGATAAAATGCAAAATATTTATTTATTTATGCACGAAAAATCAGCGAAATACTTATGATAGGCTATTGATATGCGAGAAATATTTATGATCAAATTAAAGCAGTTTTTTGTGTATTTGTTTACATTTTCGGCTCCAAATCAAAGTTGTTACAGAAAATAACCGCATGTTTTGCTAAGTTTTCAAACATCAATCTATACAAGTTTTTGTATCTAGAAAATGAAAATCTAATGATAATGAATGAAAATCTAACGATGATGAAAATTTGAAAATCTAGAAACTCTGTAGTCATGTCGAATAATTTCTCGGTAATTTTCAAACTGCAAATTGGAGAAAATGACGACCAATATTTCATGGCGAAACATGTATAAGAAGTACAATATTTTTTATGGTCAAAAATAGTTGAAAATATTTGGGATTAAACATGAAAAACCTTGAAATATTTACGAAAAGTCTAAAAGTGGAGAAACATTTATGTTCCGCCAAAAACTGCCAAAATATTTATTTAAATATGTTTTATTTAAATAAATATTTTTAGTTGCTCCGCTTATAGTATCAAGGGACAAAAACGAGTTTTTTTACGAGTGCAAGGTTTTGCGAACGAGCGAAGCGAGTGAGATACGAAAAGATCGTTTCTTGATTACAAAAATTATTATTTTGCTTTTTCTGTGCGAGAATCATTTTACCCAAGAACTCGATTTTGTGAGTTTTCAAAATTTTATTACAAAATTCTTTTGTGCCAAATAAAAAATTTTGCATTAAAATTTCAAGAACTATTTATGAACCTAGACCAATAGCAATTTTTTGATTTCATGTTTCAACTGGACTTGCTTAGTTATTGCCTATGTATTGTAGATTTTACAATATAATACGAATTGTTGCGATGCATATATTTACATCACCAATAGTTTCTCTTGGTACATAAAATGTATCCTACACATACGAACTGAAAAACAAAGATAAAAGGTAAAATATCTATTTTTGTGTTTCACTATACACGGATATAAAATCTTGTGTACTTGTATAGTAAAAATTACAATATGTACAATACAATTTGCATACTGTTAATTTTAAACTTCCTGAAAATATCTAGTGAAAACTGGCATGCGTATTGTACTTCGTAGAATATGACAATTTTGTCTATAAATAGAATCAAAATTACAAAATTTAGAGTAATATTGCGTAACTTACAATATTCCAGTACTTTTTACTATTCATATGTCAGATAAATTTTATGTGTGTGAGATTTATTATTTGTTGTTTAAATATTAAAAAATTTATCTGTTCTACTCCTTTCGATCAAACGACTAGAAGATTAAAAACATTGAACTAATAAATGAGTCATTTTTTACAAATAATATGGGAATTTCTACAAAAAAATTAGTAATTCTGTATTTATTGCTTGCAATAGTTCTTTTCGTACTGCAAATTTTTTTCCAATAGTCAATAAAAATTGGACGAATAATCACTAATTGAAAAAGGAAAGAAGTTGCTGTAAAAGTGAAAGTAATTTTCTATAAATTTAAAATAAAAAACAACAAAGTCAAGGAATTTTTAATATCTATTAGTTTCTGATAATAGTTCAATTCCTGGAATTACCTATTTAGAAGTTCAGTGTTTTTTATATTCGAATAATATTAGGTTCAAAGTACATATACGACTGTGTTAACCAATTTGAAAAAATCTCCAGATTCAAAATGAGAAAGTTCAAAATTCGAAACATTCTCAATGTTTAATCTTCTAAAGTTATATTTAAAAAAAAAAAAAAAAAATATGATTTACCAATGATGAAAAAAACTACTCAAAATCTAATAGTTCGATTTCTTTTTTCCGTTGAATTAATGCCAATTCAAATTTCAATTTTGAAGCCTTTCAACTGTTTGCGTTTGAGAAAAAAGTCGAAATACTCCCTTTAATAATAAAATTTTCAACTCCCTAAATTCTCAAAATTATTGTTTACTTTATGTGTCAAAGAAACTTTTGTAAAATTCTAAGAAAAGCATTAAAATCATAGAAAAATATCAAAGTTGACACACTATTCCCCCAATGAAAGTATTTATGTATAAAGATTATTCCACTTTTCAGCTTTCCCTTTTTCTGACCCAGCATAATTTATTTCTGATGGTCTAGTCTTCAAATCCCTATTTCTATAGAAATCGATAATTTTATGTTCGATCTTGATAATTATTCCACGCATCGAAACGATATTCAAAACTTTCACTGTATTCCAGTTTTTTGGAACCTGAATCCGGACAAATTTGCATTTCAATTCTGAAACTTTTTATATACTTTCTTCAGCCGGAAGAAAAATCTTGCAATTTCTTAATCCAAGTTCACGATTTCGTGAATTCAGGAATTCTAATTTACAAGTTTCTCTACTTACGATTTTTGCATTTTGACATGGTTTGAACTTGATTTTACAATGTTGATGTAGATGATATTTATAAATTTTTCGTAACAAATCGATCGATTAAATAAATGAAGTATTACGTAGATTATTGTATATTGCATGTATTTTACAATAATTTATAATAAAAAACAAGTGCCCCGTAGAGCATGAAAAATTTTTATTAACGCGATTTTCTCATTAATTTTTGTAATTAATAAGAATAAATCGAAATTCACATTACAGAGCATCGAATTTTTAGAACCATTGTAGCAATCTACAAAAATATAACAAATTTTTGAAACTACGAAGAAATCCTCCAGAGTTTCGTAGATTATACTATAAAAATGCGAAAGTACTGATAAAAATCTTCGAATACATGAAAACGATGTACATATAATTTTCCAGACAATTTTCAAAACTTCTAATCCTAAAGAAAATTTATTGACATAGTTCTATACATAATTCAATAATAGTATAATTCTAGAAATTAATAGAGAAAACTATTAAAATACATCCAATTCAATTTCTACAATTGATGAAATTAAATATACTTTTGATTGTAGAAATGCCAAAAACAAAAAAGGGTACAAATATTGAAAATCTTTGAAAAGTTCGATATTGTAGGATCAATTTTTAGAGAAATCTATGAAAATACCAGAATCTACTACAAAATTAAAAAAATAACATACAATACGAAAATCTTACACATTCATGAAATAATTAAAATCCGTGTGGTTATAATTTTTTTAAAAATCCATCAAAACGTATCAATTTTTCAGAAATTTGAATCCTAAAGCATCGAATTCTAGAAAGCTATATAGAAATCCATGATTATATCAGAAAATTCTTGTAGTTGTATAAATATCGGAAGTATTACTAAACAAAATTTTAATCTCAGTGACTGATTGAAAATCACAAAAATCAAACTACACTATTTACGAGCATGAAAAATGTGCGACTCTGGACTCCAAAAGTTGTATAACTTTTAGATTCTGGAATGTAGAAAATTAAAAAATCGCTCTCTTGTAACTACATCGCCGATGATTAAAAATCATGATATCTCGGGCAAAATATTATATTTTTCGACGATTCCAAAAAAAAAAAAAAAAAAAAAAAAAAAAAAAAAAAAAAAAACGATTCTTCCGAGCCAGTATGATAATCTCGAGTTTTATTAACAAAACACCATTTCAGCAACTACTTCAAGCTTTCGGCTATTTATTTCAGCCCTCATCAGGAAAGAGAATCCGAAAAAAAAAAAAAAAAAAAAAAAAGAAAAAAAAAAATTATATTTTTCTGAAAAACCCCTTCCGAAAATTTTTTCTGCTCTGCCAACACCCCTACCATGATCATTAAGGATAATCCTTCCAAGTGGGGATATTTAAAAATAGTCAGACGCTTTGCAGCAGCGAGACACGCGTCGAGTCAAAAATATCACAATTGAAAAAATGAAAAGAAAGAATTGTAAAAATGAATTACTGTTGGTATAAGATGGAAGACGAAAAGACATTCTTCTGTTGTAAAACCGAGAAAACTCCAACAGAATAATTTCTTTTCTTCCATTCACCTTGCACCCTCGATCCCACCATCGCCCCAAAACTTTCCCCTATCCCCTCACATTCTCGCCGATAAACCCACGCCCGTCAGGCCCCGGTCGGCGAGATTTTCGGTGAAAGTGGATACCGGCCCAAAATTAAGGCCGCTTTCGGCTTTCGCCCGACTTTCGAGTTCAAAGTTTGCCGATGCCCGCGCTACAAAAACTTTCGTCGCTTTTTCTGCCGAAAATAAATTCCTCGCCGCAATTTTATCGTTTCCCCGACGCTCGTCCAACCAATGTCCCAAGACGCTCGTGTGCGTATATCGCCGCTCGCTGATATCGTATCAGCGAGGGTATTTTCAGCCTTTGCCCAAGTAATAAAACAAAATGAAATATCAAGAAAATGCCCACGAAAAACCGCTCAATCCACAGAAGCCCAACCAAATTTGATGGTTGCTGTAACCAGAGCAGTTTTTCCGGATACACTCGTTGACACTTGAAAAAGTGAAACTTGTATTTTCACGTACGGTACCTGGCCAGCGCGATAAAGTAAATGTAACGCGATAAAGAAAAGCCAGACGGAAGCTACGTTACGCATACATTATCGCTCGCGCTCGCGGCTAATTATCATGCTAATTCCCGCGGTGGTGGCGATAAAAAATGACGAGAGGGACGAGGATAGGCGAGGTTGAAAAGGAAACAGCGAGAAAAGAAAGGAAGAGTTTTGTCAAAAGCAACGTGAAATAATGCTCGCAAGCTTGTGTGAGCCGACGAGGAAAGGATCGTGAGGGGTCGAGCGAGTTATCGTCTCGTCTTCTCTCGTCAAACGATACACACTTGTTGATTGACTGTTCGACTGGCACAGCAACGCACATTTTTATCGCTGGCAAAAGAGAGGATCGAAGAAACCAGCGAATCGTGCTTTCAGAACACGTGACTGACTTTTTGGCCCGCTGCACATGCGCAGTTTCGCGAGGGGTACAGTGAGCATGCGCGCAGGGCGGAAAACGCGTTTTGGGTGGGGGCGGGAGTCGAAAAGAGTAGCACTAATATGGGCTAATGAGGTATATCGAAATCGTTTGATGTTTTGGAAAGAAAATATCGATATGGCGATGTATCACGTAGATTTTGACGGTTTTTGCAGAAAATAGATCATAAGTTTATAGTACTTTCAGTATTTTCCGTGTTTGTCAGTACGTGTAAGATTTCCAGGATTTTAGAGTATTTTCATAGATTTTTATATAGATATCTGAATTGGATCCCTTGGGATACGAAATTTTTAAGAGTTTTGAGCATTCACAGAATACTTTGGGAATTTTCAAGTATTTTTACACTTTTTTACAAGTTTCACGTTTTGTTACATTGATATCTAGAATTCGATACTTATAAACTCAACATTTTGAATATTTTCAGTAATTTCAAAATTTTGTAAATATTCATAAAAAGTTTCAAGATCTTCTACTGTTTTTATAGAGTTTTAGTATTTTCATGGATTGTTATATAAATATCTAGAATTTGATTCAATTCGATCAAATTGAGTTTTTGGAATATTTTTAGCAATTTTTCAATTTTTCAGTATCCATAAAAAGTCTTAGGATTTTCTAGTATTTTTATGGATTGCTACATAGATGTCTAGAATTTGATCCCTCGAATTGTGGATTCAAATTTTTAGTAATTTCATCGTTTTTCGAAAGAATCATGTATACCTGTATTTTTCAATTTTTTCAATTTTTTCAGTATGTATTATATCAAACGTTTTAGGATTTTCAAGTATTTTTATCGATTTTCGGTATTTTAATATATTACCACATAGAATATAGAATTTAATCCTTCAAGATTTGAAATTCTGAATATTTTTGGAATTATATGAATTTATAAAATTGTTCGCGTTTCTTGGTATCCATAATATTTTTCAGGTTTTTTCCGTATTTTTATTCATTTTCGGTATTTTAATGGATTGCCATGATTTAGATTTCTAAAAATGAGTGCTTTAGAATTCAATGTTGTATAAATTTTTTATATTTTAATGGATTTTTCAGTGAACTATCTGCCTATATTTTTCGTATTTCTTCAGTATTTTTACGATTTTGAAGGTTTCTCAGTATTCTCATGAATTTATGTGGAGAATTTCATGATTTTGATACTCTGGTTTGATAAGTTTCATAAATTTATAGTATTTTGTATATTTCTTGTATTTTTAAACTTTTTCATATTTCTTCGTGTTAATGAAATGTTGTCGGATTTTTGAGTCTTTTCAAGGATAATCTCTTAAGATTTCTAGGATGTGATTTATTGAAATTTCAAGTTGGAAACATTTCAATTCGTTTGACTAACTTATAAAAAAAAAAACATGGATTTCAACTACTTTCAATATTTCAAGTATTTTTCATGGATTTATAAAATTCAAAGAATTTTGTAGTAGTTTTATTGATTTATGCATAGATGGCTAGAATTATCGAGGAATCAGTTTCATTGATTTTCAAAGTCTGTCTAAATTTTTTACAAAAATTTAATCGACATTTACAAATATCTATCTAATTAAACTCTAGTATTTTCAGTACTTTTCGTATTTTTTTGGTATTTATTGAATTCGGAAGATTTTCTGGTTGATTTAGAGATTTTAAAGATTTTTATGCATAAACTTTTTAAATTTCAATCCTCCAGGAATCAAACTTTTCAAAATTTCTAGAATTTCGAAATAATTCTGTTAGTATTTATAAGCATCTTTTGGATTTCTAGTATTTTTCGTATTTTTGTGTACTTATCGAATTTTGTAAGATTGTCACGAATTTAGAGATTTTTATATAGATTTCCAAATATCAATGGTGTAGAAATCAATGTTTTTATGATTTCCAGAATATTTATAAATTTTTCAAATAATTGATTCAGCTTTTTAAAGCATCTTTATGATTTCTAAATATTCTTAGCATTTTTGTGTATTTAAAGAATTTCGTACGATTATCTGGAAGATTAAAACATTTTCGGTATTTTCATGGATTTCTACATAGATTTCTAAAATTCAATGCTCTAGGAATCTAAGTTATGAAAATTTTCGAAATTTTGATATATTTATTCAAAAATTTAATTAGTATTTATAGGTTTTTTTTATGTCTAGTATTTTCATTATTTTTGTGTATTTCTTAAACTTCGTAAGATTTTCTCGCAAATCCAAGGATTTGTAAAGATTCTGATAGAATTTTTTTAGAATTTCATGCTCAAGAATGTAAAATTTCATTTAGTATATTTATCAATCGTTTTTATGAAAGTTACTTCATAAATTTCTAGTATTTCATAGATTTTTATAAATTATTACAACAAATTTTCTGGATAAAATTTACAATACAAATAAAAAACTATATTCAAAAAAAAAAAAAAAAAATTATATATATATGAGAATATCAGTATGAGAGACTCTCAACATTTTATCAAATATTCCTGCAATTACATTTTTTTACACTGACAACCACATCATATCCTCCATATGGACCATGTCACTATAATATTCTGAAAGTGAAAAAAAAATTTCCTAAAAACGAATGAAATCGATGTTGGAAGAACTCTCTGACCTGAACGCTGAATAACTAAATTAAAAAAAAAAACACCGAAAGCAAATTTTTCGTCTAAATGAAATTTTGTTCCTACAAAAAGATCCCTACATCATTTAACATCCCAACAAAAATATCGACATAACGATTTTCTGTTCCTAAATACATCCCCATAAAAAGTCTACACATCGTAAAGAAATATCGATATTTTAATGTATCGATATTTCTAGTTCCCCCCATGCCTAGTTTTTGGCCCAGTGACCGTAACCCTGGACGAGAAGGCCGAGCTCGATTGTCCAATCGATTATTTCTTTCTTTTTCAAGCAAAGCGAAGCCCTGGACTGCAAATGGGATAGAAGTCGACTTGGCACTTGGGGGCTGCCTCTGGAAGGGGCAAAGTCGGATTAATGACGATAACACGCAGCACCGGCTTCAATTGGATTTCTCAAAGACCCTTTCCTCATCTCATTGACGATGCGCGACAAATATTTCGCGTACCGCGTGCGTTATTGCGAAATTGCCAAGCACGCGTCGCGTTACATTGTTCGTCAGCAACAGGGAACATTTGAATGAGAATGCACGGAACGGATACGACGAAACCGTTTTGGTTCAAATGCAAAACGCGGATTTTTCGGAATATTTGAAGAAAGGACTCTCCTTTGTGAATGATAATGTTAATTGTCGAGAGAGCTGGGCAGCTGCTCGAGCGAGACGAAACGAAATGGGAGAGTCGATAATTATGGATCGTCGATCGTTAATCGACCCGGCCTTTGTGCCATTACTCATCGACACTCCTGGCTAAACATCCAGAAAGTCCTTTTTGGTTCGAAGAGAAACGTCAGTCCGAAGTGTGACGATTTCGAAGCGAGCTTGAGAATTTCGAATGGGGAACGAAGTGCCAGAGAGAAGCATGAAGGATTGTTCTTGGTCCGAAATTTCGGAATTTTGTCATAGTAAGAGATTTCAGCAAGCAAGGTTACTGGAATGTGACTTGATTCATCAGGAAAGTCTTTAAATTGTATGAAGATAGAACGTTAATGACCTGCAATGGTCTTTGGACACCCAATTGGTCATATGGTGTAAGAAGACAACTGTATAAATATTTCATGAAAAGTTACAAATATTGTAGGCAGGATGTTATCACAACTTTTGTAACAATTCCAACGTTCCAGAAAGTCCTTTTGGTTCGAAGAGGAACGTCAGTCCGAAGTGTGACGATTTAGGAGCGAGCTTGGGGATTCCGAATAGGGAATGAGGTTCCAGTAGGAAGCATAAAATTGTTCTGAAGACTGGAATTTGGTTCAAAATTTAGGAATTTCGTCAGAATGAGAGATTTCAGTGAGTAAGGTTACTGAAATGTGACTTAATTCATCAGGAAAGTCTTCAAAGTGTATGAAGATGAAATTTTGATGCCCCGAAATGGTCTTTAGACGCTGAATTTGTCGTACATTACCATATAAGAAGACAACTGCAGAAACATTTCATCTTAACTTGATGACAGAACGACGTTAACAATCTGCCATATTGGAAATGTTTTGGACTTGTATGCCTGAAAAGGTAGGTTCATCAAGTTTGACAATTTCGGAAAATGTCTAAATGGAAGGTTTTTTGTATTCTGCGTTTAATTTTTCAACTTTAGGAACGCATATTGACCTGAACTTACATACTTATCGTTAGGTAAATGTTAAAAATTATTTCTGAAATAGTCATTTGACACGACGGGACCCTACGAAATGGAGGCATGTCGATTCTAGAACACGAAATGGCTTCTTACGCTTATCTTGATCGAGAAAAAAGGGCTGTCATTTCATCATACCATTCTGATGAGCTTCCTCTGAAGAAAATATCAGCAAAACTCAAGATTCCGAAATTAAAGTAGTCCTGTACAGGAATATCATATAACTAGGCCGAATTTTTCACAGAGCATCAGAAATGTCAAAAATGAATTAATAAAAAGCACTCGTTATTATTATTATTATTATTATTATTATTATTATTATTATTATTATTGTTGTTGTTGTTGTTGTTGTTGTTATTTTTATGGTTGCAATATGAAATAGCATCCGTGCGTGGCAAAACTCTATTTCAGTGTAAAAAATTATAAAAAAAAAAACTCGCATACACTCGCTCGGCGAACCGGCAAGTACAATGCCAGTCATCCTGCTGAAGATAAATGATCTTGAAAAGAGCGATTTCGTTAAGGTAATGATGATTGTTTTCTTGGCTGATTTCAACTTTGTAAACAAAGTAGCGGCAAAATATACCTCCAGTGACCGCGAAAAAAACATACATCATCAGTTTCTTTATTGAAAAAAAAATAACTATACCATTCTTCAAAAATCATTCTAAATATATGAATGCTAAACTTTCAATCTCAAGAATTATTTTTCCACATTAAAATACCCAATTGATTAATTTCCTCCGCTATAATTTCGCGATTTCGAAGCCCTTGAAAATAAAATCTTTAGGATTTGGACATTGGCGACCAATAAAGTGCGCAATTGCAATTTTCCCACATGTAGAAACTAATGAATTGTCTCTGTCTTTTTCTGAATGCGTTATCGAGCGTGTGAAAAAAGCGCAAAAATTACCGGTACAACAATGACGCGCGCGAGGAGGGGGCAGAGGGGGTAAGGGGGGAGGAGTGGGAGGATGCAAATATGAAAAGCCTTGAATCTGCCGGTGCGGCTCGTGGAAATCTGCGACCTGTCGCGCGCGCATAATTCATTCGATTCGATCGGTAAGTTCCTTGATAGCACCCGTCTTGTCAAAGATAAGCTGATTTGAGAAAGGGAATGGGAGGGAAAAAGAGTGGGGGGAGAGCCATTAAAAATTTTTTTCACTCCTTAAGAAGAGTAAAGGGCTAAAAAAATATCAATAAATAATTTGAGAGTGTCGAAATTATTATCATGTTATCTTTGACGTGAAAAAACGCGAATTCGACAATTTTTGGAATAAAACAGGAAAAATCGTATTCTCAAATTGAAAAAAATATTGAACTTGAAACGTTTAAGAAACTGAATTGATAATTCAAGCATCTAAAAATAAAACTGAGATGATAAAAAAAAAACAGACTTCTTTATAAAAAGAATCAAAAAATGAATACTACGTGGTTTTCAAATGAACTAAACGCAAATATTTAAATATTCAATTACTTTGTAATGCTAATGTTATTGATCCCAAACTCAAAATAACAACCGTCAAGTCTGAAGGCATAAAAATCTGACGTAGATATTCGTCATTCAACAAATAGCGTATACAGTTTAAATTCAGTTACCCAAAAAAGAAATCGAATTTTTTAACGCTCCATTTTCAAAAGATGAAGTTTCTAAATGGAAATAAATGAATTTGAAATTAATATAAGTAAGGTAATTTATTTACGTTAAGTCTCTCCAACAAAAAAAAAAGGGAAAAACAAAAATTTTCCAGAATGTGGTGATTCTGATGATTTAAATAATGTAATGAGAAAAATGCTCGTATTTTTTTAACTTTTGATGCAATAAAAACAATGTTTATCTATGTAAACAACAATATCGTATTTTACAAATTTCGGAAAATTTTACGTACTCCTCTAATCACAATCCTCAGATAAGTTGAAGAACAAATTTTTTAAAGTCAAGTTTTCCCTTTAAAAAATGTTAAAATAAAAAAAATTCATCCATCCGAAATTTGAAAAATTTTTATTATTTCCTAGAATTTTTCGTGATTTATGAAAATTTTCCTAACTCGTGCAAGATTTTACTTAATTTTGTTATACCATCCAAGTATTCCAAATTTTTATTGAAATTTCATAATGCATATTTTCGAAGAAATATGATGAACATAATTCACAAAATTGATGAACATATTCTGAAATTCTACAAAAATTTCCAATATGTCATGATTTTCCGAAATTAAAAAAATTTTTGACTCAATTAACGACAATTTGCGCAACTCATGAAGATTTCTTGTGATTTTTTGAAACTCTTCAAATTTGTTAGATTTTTATTTGAAAATTAAAAAAACTTCATCATGCATGTTTCGAATAAATAAAAAATATGTATGATAATGAACACGATAAACAAAATTCATTAAAATTTTCTGAAATTCTATCCATTTCGTCAACTTTTTTCGATTATTTGCAATCTTAAAAATTTTAAATGTTTTCTAAGTTTTAAGAATGTCCACAATTTTTAGCGTAATGCAGAGTATTTAAAATTTTCGCTATTTCATGAAAATCGTCCAAGTTATTAAGATTTTTCTTAGTTTCTAAATGTTGTTCAAGTTGTGCGTATTTTTACGAAAAAATTAAAAATAAATTTGTCGTCGAATACACATTATAATGAATACAGTTCATAAAATGGTGAATATTTTTCTGAAATTCCATAGTTTCATATTTTTACAATATTTGACAGTTTTTAAAATTTTTAGTGTTATGATTTTTCAAAATTTACCAAGTTTCTAATAACATCAAACTGACTACTTGACACTTTCAAAATTTTATAAAATCGTCAAACTCGTAAAATTTTTTGGTGATTTTTAAACATTTTTCAAGTATTTCAAATTTTTGTTGAAAATAATATGAAAAATATTACTATGCATATTTTGAAGAACTATGAAAAGAAACACAATTCACGAGATTCTGAACATTTTCTAAAATTTTACGAAAATATTGCTCTTATTAGATTTATTTGCACTTTCTATGATATCCAATGTGTTCTGATTCTTCGAAATTTGTGAAATTTTTCAACATGGTACGAACTACTCGAATTTTCCTACTTCGAAACTTGATTTAGAAGTATTTCGCATTCATTTGAAATTTTTGTTACAAATTCGAAAACCCATAATTCTGCGTGTGTAGAAAAAATATGTTTCTAAAAAAATAAATTAACATTTTCTGGAATTTCACAGATTCTCCAAATTTTCGAATATTACTTACCATTCGAAAAATTGTTGATTTTTAAAAATTCCTCACTTAAAAAAAACTATGTGCTAAAAAATTTATAATGATCATAAATTTTTGTCCAACTAGATAGGAATTTTCGTAATTTTGAATGTTTTTCATGTTTCTCAGTTTTTCACTGACCACCCAGAAAAATGGCGTTCTGCCGCCCCTGCAATATAATATAGCAAAAATAACTATTCGGATCTGAATACTGACAAAGCTATACGGCGTTTTCTGAAATCTGGAATAGTAAGAATTACAATGAATATGACAGGTACAAGAGAAGTACCTATACTAGAAAACATTAACACGCGTAGGACTTTCAACAACAAAATACGTCCACTGATATCATTTAACAATATTAACTGTACATCGTGACGGAAACTGCTATGAATATCTGGCCATAGCTGCAATATCTCTCAATTGCACGTATTCTAATGACTACTATACTCTTTTCTCAGCCTAATCAACCCCATACCGTGTCCCTAGTCCCACTGTCACCAACCCGGAAGTCATGCCCCCAAAAACCTCACATAGCAATACCCAGGCTCTCCCATCGAAACCGAAGAAATTAGAAGAGCCTTGAGGCATAACGCCGGCGTGCGTTATCACTGTTTTGCTAAGCGTACAAAAAAAAGGCGTTATCTCAAAGACCTCGAGCGCTTTCGCGCTGGAGAGAAGAGGAAAGAATCACTGTCAATAGCGTAGTGCGCGATTCAGTGGAAAAAGGGGAAAAGAAAAGAACAACACCATGAATGATATTGTGAATTCTGTGTCTTGCCAGCATAACCAAAAACGCCACTGCTGCCGTAAGGTTGCGAATTTCATCAGAATATCATGTGAAACGAGCCTTACGGCGGTGGTGACTTTTTCGGTTGTGCGGAGAAGCCGCAGAGTTGATGTCGAATGGATAACATTGATTATTACAAAATAAATATTGATGATAATGAGACGAGAAGCCATTGAATCATTGTAGTACCATTCACGTATACGTGATGCTGCCGCCAAAGATGCTGATACTGGCTCCAGCGGGAGCTGGTACTGTCCTCGTGTATGGGGGGCAGTGGCGCCGGCGCCGGGGGGTGCTGCTGCACTTGATGCGGCTGCAACTGGTGCACGGGGGCAACCGCGATATGGGGATGGTGCTGCTGGGGCGGGGCAGGGGGCTGGGGCGCCTGCTGCTGGGGGGTGGAAGACTGCGGGGGGTGGTGCAGGTGCTGCTGCTGCAGGATACTCGCTACCGGGGGCGGTGGCGCCAATTGCTGATACTCCATGGTTGTCGCTTCGACCGGGGTTCCAGTGTACGGGCTATTCGCGCCGCATTTTGTCGTCCTCGCCGGGGGGGTCGGCGGCAGGGAGGGAGAGGACCAGCAGCACTACAACAATCCAGAAGCGGCACTAATCCGAAAATCGCACTCTCACTCTCAGAATGAACGCGCGTTTTGGGGTCGCGGGGTGGTGAACTTGGTTGCCGGCCCACGTCCCCTTGCCATGACCGTGGAGCCACGAGGGATGGTGATTCGCGAGGGACAAAGAGGGATGAACGCACGAGGAGGTCAACAAGTACTTGCGCCGCGAACGTCCGCGAGACCACTACACTAGCACGCGAGTAGGAAATTCTCGTAACCCGCTCGCCTCCTTACAGTACGCCCCCGACGGGTACGGCGCCCCCCACCTCCCGCCGACGGCGATACTACCTCTTCCCTCTCATTCCGCCTGCTTCTTCTGCTTCCTACCACCTCCACGTCGTCTTAGCGCGTTCTCCAGTGACTAGCAATGCCGACTACTTCACTGGCTGGATTAGGCTCTTGATACTTTTACAAATATCGATATCAATATTTATCGTTCGGAAAAAAAATATCATTTTAGGCCGATATTTGTCATTCAAAAAATATCGATATTCCGATACATCGATAAAAAATCTAGATGTACGATATTAAAAAAAAAAAAATCGATATTTATTACGATATTTTGAAAAAAATAACGATCCTTATCATAAATAAATATCAGTGACCGATAAATATCGTCGAAAAATATCAATATAAAATATCAATATAAAATATCGATAAAATATCAACAACCCTAGGCTGGATCTCGGGAGTAAGGACGGCAATCGAAACGAAACGTATTTTCCGTGGTTGAAAAATCTATTCGATCGATTGATTTTACATAGCAATACATTCGTCAAGGTGTCGAGCGAAATGCTTTTCCAACAATGGGGAATCAAAATACTTCACGTCCCACATTTCTCAAGCTTTCGGCTTCGTATGAAGCCCTCCTCCTCGGGAGATGATGTTTTCTCATCGAACGGTATTGATTCCCATCGGTCAGATCCTTTTTCGGATTCCTCGATATAATAAGCGTCGTCGAAGAAACCAACTCTACGGCGTGCATACAGGCAATGATGTGCACTGTTAAAGATGTCAGTAATTTCAATAAACTCTCATATATTAAGGATGGAAACAAATACACGTTCATTCAAACCTATAGACAGTTCATTAAAAGTGCTAAAATTGTATATTGAATCCCAATCGCACACGCTATGGTTAAACTTAATACACTCGATTGTGTATTAATTAAGTACATTAAAATTGATTCATTTCTGTGAGGATTCTATATCAATAAACACGCTCTTTGAAATTCATAAACACGTATATGGAATTCCTGATACAAGCATACATTTTTAGTATATCATTAATTTAAAAAAACTTTGTGATAATGCTTTGTGTTTGAACGTGTTATTAATTTTCATTAACTTTACAGAGTTTATAAAAGAATTAACATTGTTCAGATGTGACATCAGCTCAGTCGTCGAAACGTATAGGCTACGTAGCTTTAGGTAGGAAAGTACCAGGTTCAAATCCTCCTTGAGACGAGAAATTTTCCTAGAGTTATTTCGCAATTTTCAAAAGCTTCTAGTGAGATATGCTGAAGAAAAGTATCAATTCTTTTTTTTTTTTTTTTTTTTTTGAAACTTTAAACGAAATATGCATTAAATCTTCATTATATTCCACAAACCAGTACATGGATTTTAATATACTTGTTTATGGAATTCTATATACAAGTTTAGTCAAATCCGCAAACAGGTTTATTAAAATACAGATTTTTTTATGAAACGTTAAGAACACCGTATATTAAATTGAAGATGCGTTCATGTAAAAAACTTCCAGCACGAGTTTATTAAAATCAACACAAACATTTCTAAGAGTGTACGCCGTAACGAAAAATGCTCTTCTGCCAATATTTGGCTCAATCAACTTTCCCAACCCATGTTTTGAGCAGCAACCCCAGAGATGCAATTTTTCACAGTTCGCTGCATGAATCTTGAGGTCGAATTCGTCCAGGCATTGGATGACGTCACGTAACCCCAAACAGAAGCCTCGTCGGTGAATACTACCTCGCCCCATTCTCGATCAGCATTTTCCTTTGGCGCAAGACATTTTGGGACCTTTCGGGTGGGAACAGAGGAACGCAGCCTCGAAGAGTATACAGAACTCATTTTTCGTAACGTGGTAACAGGATGGAAATTGGGAGCCAACTGAACGTTTGGTACAAGAGCACGAAAGAGTGAGCCCTCCTCAACATTTCGACCCAAAAATTTAGTCGATACACCATACCGCCTGCGAGTCAAGTCAACCACTCTCTCACTTGACTGACTGTAAATGCTGATGTTCACTCGAAACTCGGATTTTCTTCCTCACGAGGATGAAATTTAAACGAGGGGTACTCGTTTATTCTTGCCCTCTGATGTACCTGAAGTTCCAACCGTTGAAAATTAAACGAAAATGAAAAATATATCAACTTTTCGATTTTTTATGATGGCTAGATCAAATTAGGACGCCCGTAGGGCGCGCGATACAAGAATCATCATTCGGACAGAATTTTAAAAAAAGTATATCAACTTTCGAAATGACTGACTGTTGAAAAGCGGTTTCAAGCAGACCAACCTGGTTTGGTTAGTGAGCAAATGTTGTTGCTAACAATTAGAATATTTGATTTTGTATCATCTGCGTAGAGCGCGCTTGAGTTTTGCTCAAGAGGTTGCTGTCCATCTGCTTGGAAGCACCATTAAATTTATGAGCAATCGAACCATACAATAAAAATCGATAATTGCATCTAAAATATGGGAAAATTGCGTTACAGAGTCTGAAATTGATTTCGCAAATAAGTGTTAGCCAAATAAATATTTAATGATCAATCAATAATTTGTTGTATATGCAGGAATCATTCATACATCATATTGACTGCATCTGATGGTCCGAAAATGGACTCCATCAGTTACTACATATCTGAGTAGTACACATCCCAGGTAGCAAAGGCGTAGAAATTATTGCAGCATCATGACTGCATATGTTTGAGTATGATTTGACAATGATGCAACATCGTGCAATATTTCACAAATCAGATGCAGCTATAATTGTCAATTTATTGACCAAAGATTGCGAAATTGACATTTTACTTCAATTTCGCCGGAGCTCCGTGCATACGTCATATTAACTGCATCTGATGGTCCGAAAATGGACTCCATCAGTTGCTTCAATATTATTAAAGAACCGACAGACTTCAAGATTTCAATGTTTCAAGTTTGGAAGTGGAAAAGTTGGCAAAACCGTGAGAAATCGTCGACTTTCCGGCGTGACTTCCTTTTTTTTTCTCGTCCGGGAGTACGAGAGAGGGAGGGGCGGGGGGGGGGGGGCAAAAAAAAGAAAGAAGGAAAGAAAAAAAGGCGAGCAGGAAAGATAATATACGAGATAAAGAGCGTCGCATTGAAATGGAATAACAGGTTTAGCGCTTGCAAAATATTCAACGTAAAATTCACTTTCACGAAAGACGTGGCCGCTCGATTCGATCGGCGCGATCAATGCTCGGCTCAATGCTTCTTTGCCTTTGCCCGGCCACTTTCACTCGCATCTGCAGCCGCGGTCATGTCTGCAGCACCAAACGGCCCGTTACTCGTTTTCGCTCTTTATTTTCGCCTTCGCGGAAATAAAGAGCGTCCTTGCAAGACCAACGGTACAACAATTACGAAATTGCGTTTCCATTTTCTCCACGTGCAATCCTACAATAATTAAGAGGGATTTATGCAGATTCCCAGTCGATTTTCAGTCATTTTTGGGACTGAATTTTCAGAATTAAGACCGCATTTTGAACAAACACGAATTTATAGAAAAAAGAGGATTACACACTGAAGAAACACTTAGTTGAATACAAATATACGCGTATAGTTGCGCCGTTTTCTCAAATATTCATCAACTATTAATATATATATCTTAGTTACAAAGATAGCGTATGTTTCATACTCATTTCTTTGGATACTGCAATATTTGCGACGAACATACCATATATTTCACTGAAGTTACTTGAACAAACTTTTCTCAAAAATCCATGGAAATATTCAAAACATTCTTGGAACTTTGACTCATGGAGTTAGATATATTATGATACTAGAAATTTAAAAAAAGCGGCAAATTCTCATGAAAATAGAATAATTACGAAAATATGTGAAAAATTGATGGAACATGAAAATTCTATATAGATGTGGTTTTTCAAGAAATCTATGAAATTCACGAAAAACGATCAAAATTTGAATTCTAGAGCATTGTATTCAATAAATTTAAAGAGTGATCTTTGAAAATACTAGAAATCTAAAAAAACACTGAAAAATCTATCCAAGTTTATAAAATTCTAAAAAAATGCAATAAATACTGGAGATATTTTAATACTCCAGAATTGTGTGTATATTATTTTCTCCAAAATTTATGAAATTTTGAATCCTACAGCTTACAACTCTAGAAATATTCATGAAAAAACCATTCAAATACCAGGAAATTCACCAAATCGTATGAAACAAAAAAAATAGGAAAAAAAAAGTATTGGAAATCTGTGAAAAAGATACTCTTTACTCCACAATCAGTTTGAATACTCGAAATCGTTGAAATTTTCAATACTGTGACATAAAGTTATAGAAGTTTACAGATCGATTGATAGAAATTCCAGAAATATAAGAAATATTGCAAAATTGTATGCAAAATGAAAATTCTAGGAATCTACGAAGTACCTGGAATTTTCGTAGATACGATTTTCTAGAAAATCTATAAGAATATTAAAAATGCTTAGGACTTTGCTTCCTAGACAATTGAATTCTGAACACGACAAATACAAACTTAAAAAATACAAGAAATTTATGAAACATGAAAAATCTATTGAGAAGTTATTTTTTTAGAAATCTACAAAATTACAAAAAAAAATAATCGAAATTCGAATTGAAGAGCATCAAAATAAATCATATTTAGAAAACCAGATAATTTTGAGAAAACTATGAAAATATAAAAAAATATTGCAAAATCTAATAAGTACAAAATAAAAACCCTTACGATCGTTTAAATACTTTGAATTTTTGTAGATAGGTTTTTTTCAATGATCCATAAAAATTATGAAGAATTCTCGAAACTTTGATTCGCAAGTGCATGTATCAGTCTACAATAACACTAAAAATCTATGAAAATACTAAATAAGGCGACAAAATATTTCAAATACTTCGAAAATACGAAAATACAAGAAATCTATGAAACAGGGAAAATCTATGGGATTTTAGTTTTAAAAAACCTTGTTTACCTAAAAATTTCTATCATACAAATGAAAAATTGCCTTAATCATTGATTTTAAATAAAAAGGTTCCTTTCGCATCCAAAAGAAAGAAGACCAAATAATTATAGAAAAATTAAAAATGGCCTCACTCTGCATAGTTTCGAAATTCGACCAGCAATCCAGGTCAAAATATCGGTCACATTTACAAGAAACATTTTTTTTCTGTAACTGACGAAAATGTTGCAATCCAAATATAGACCTACGGCAGACACTTTCTCTTCCTCGAGTTTTCGTTTACTGCTCTCAAAACCGTCAATGAAATAGAAAAAAAAGTGAGAATAACTTAAGAAACAAAAAACAAAAAAAAAAAAAAAAAAAAAGAAAAAGCGTATTTTCGAGCGTTTTTGGGACACGGCGAGATTCGGGGCCGAGAAATTGGTTTCTTTTTCTGTTGGTTTAATATCCAAGGAACCTCTCTCTTTTGGCCCAGCGTTCAACTCTCCGAGCTCCACGTTCTAGCCTTGTCCTTCCTACACTGTATCTTTGCTTATTGTATATTCACGGCCTATTTCATTATGCCTCATAACCTCCTGAAAAATTCAGTCGTTGTTTTCCTTTTGAAACGTCATAAACCGTGCCACATTCATTTCTCTTACTTTTTTTTTTTTAAGATTCATTGTAGGCACGATTCACCTTGAAGGTTTCTTAAAAAAATGATTAAAAGTTAAAATTATGATAATTATTATAAAATGCTAATGAAATACACTCAAACCTCAGTTTTGATAAACAAAATCAAGGTTTTAGTGCATTTAAAGTATTTTTCAAAAAATTATAATTATTTTCATTAAATAATACTAAAAACTACAAAAATAATTACCATAAATAAAAATTCTTCATCATATATTTTGTATGAATACCACTCAATCAAAAATATTATCTTCAATCGACATTCGTCAGAAACTAAAAAAAAAACCGTTAAAATACCATTGTTTGATCTCCTTTCTTTGAAATAACAAAAAAAGCCCTTCGCATAAATTACAAATCCATAAATATTTGTCGGTAAATAACTGTATAAAACTTTCCTGGCCAGTTCCAGGGATCGTTTTTCATCCGAAAAAAGGTGCCCCAAAAAATGGGTCACGGGCTCTTTCTCTTCTTTGTTGGTCAGTGAAAATCGAAAGTTGCTGAAAAATTCGTTCAAACGACCTTTTCGATCTATTTAGCCAAGCATGAAGGATCCAAAAAAAAAAGGATACAAAAAAATGAGTCATCTTACAGGTAGAAAATTCGTTATGGGAGGAAAATGAAAGAAACGATAATAAGTAATTATTTTTGAATTTTTAAATGTCTTTTTGACGTTTCCATTAGTTCTCTGTTCTGTTTGGATATTTTAATGTGACGTTTTGATACAGTTGTCGAAACAGTTGTAAATTTTTATTGTCGTCATAAATCGTCAAAAAAAAAACCATACATTTTATAAATTATGAAAAAATTACGTGAACTGGTTATTTGTTTACATTTTCGGCTCCAAATCAAAGTTGTTACAGAGAATGACCACATGTTTCGTGGACATTTTCTGACTTTGACATTTCAAAACTAATTTTAAAATATTATGATGCCATATTACATATTTATTGATTAATTAAAATAAATACATATTCCCCCTTCTAACATTTAATTCACGCCCTCCATGTAAACTTGCATTGCGACGCTCTACAAATCAAATAATTACAAAAAAAAACCAAACTGCCTAAAAATTTTTCATCTCCAAAATCCGTCACTGGAAATAAAGAAACGACACGGAAACGAAAAAATGGCAAATGAAACGACGCGCGATAGTACAGGGCGGAGAAAGTCGCGCTTTTCATAGGCTTGATCAATTGCCCGGCTCCGTTTCAACCTGGCCAATTTAGCGAATTTATTCCACAAGGAACGTATCGAGTGTCATTTATCATAAATCGCTTATTAAATCGCAAGGAACCGTCAGGTGCCGAATCTCGAGAGATGTGAATAAAGTAAACGGGGGGGGGAGGGGGAGGAGAGGGGGAAAAGAGACACAAGAAAAAGATGGCTTCCGCGTTGGCGAAGCCTTGGGCAGGTTAGGAGGAGAGGGAGGACCGGTTTCGGAGGTTCAGGAATATGTTAATAATACACATATGTGTATTACATCTCTTGTTTCCTCTTCATTTTCTGGTCTCGTGCGAAAATAAGAAACATTTCAATGCTAGGACCGCGAAAAATAAGAGGGTGGTAGTCAAGTAAACTATACTGATTGTGAGAAAAGAAATCTGGTACTTCTTGGCATGAGTAGTATGGTAAATAGCACTGAAATATTATAACGAATTTTGTCATTTTTACATTACTCATTACAATACTGTATAGTGAAAATTATTATGTTGTAGAAATTACAAAATATATGCCAGTTTTTACTAGATGATTTCGAAAAATTTGAAATGTACAGCAATTTGAACTCGCAGCTAACTTCAGAGAGTCAAACAAAATGGCCGCCACCATGATGACATCTCCTTTTTCTATTTAGGATTATACAATTTTATCATAATTTCAGAAATAATCATAATAAAATACGTGCATAATTAGACAGCTAAAAAATGCCATATTGATATTTATTTTGCTTCAGTAGCATTAATAATAAACTACCGAAGAAAACTGGGTTGTATGTTCTAATTTCAATTTCCCGCGCTACTAACCGCCTCATCGAAATTTATTCCCATACAAATTACTATTGATTTTACTGTTGGTAGTTAATACACAGCATCAATTTTTCTTCATGTCAATGCTAAAGAGAATAAAAACTATTGCTAACTAAATTCAAACGCCTCGCAGCCAGATTCACAGCCTACTTTATATTCGATACTTAAATTGTGAATCGAAATGGCTGCCTCCATAGGTCAAGATGGCTACCCTCCATGAAGCCATCTCCTTTTTCTTTTTAGGATATTAAATATAATATATTACCCTTTAGCAATTGTTTTTTATTTCTTATGAGAGGATATTCATTGTACTAAAAGAAAATATCGTATATTTACAAAATTCGTATAATATAATACTTAAGCTGTAAATCAAAATGGCTGCCTCCATAGATCAAGATGGCTACCCTCCATGAAGCTATCTTCTTTTTTTATTTAGGATATAAAATAAAATATATTACCCTTTATAATTTGTTTTTTATTTCTTATAAGATGATATTTATTGTAATAAGAGAAAATATTGTATATTTACAAAATTCGTATAATTGAATACTTCGCATAATATAATACTCGAGTTGTGAATCAAAATGGCTGCCTCCATAGATCAAGATGGCTACCTTCCATGAAGCCATCTCTTTTTTCTCTTTAGGATATTAAATAAAATGTTTACCGCTTTAGCATTTGTTTTTTATTTCTTAGAATAAGATATTTATCGTACTAAGAGAAAATATTGTATATTTACAAAATTCGTATGATAATTTAATACTTCGTATAATATCTGTGGCTTCCCGCCATAACCGAGAAAGTCACACATGTCATAGCGTTCAAAATTTTATCGGAATACCATGTAAACTGAGCCTTATGGCAAAGTGACTTTCTCGATTATGGCGGGAAGCCACAGATATAATTCTTGAGTTGTGAATCAAAATGGCTGCCTCCGTAGATCAAGATGGCTACCCTCCATGAAACCATCTCCTTTTTCTCTTTAGGATATCAAATAAAATATTTTACCATTTATCATTCGTTTTTTATTTCTTATAAGAAGATATTTATTGTACTGAGAGAAAATATTGTATATTTACAAAATTCATATAATTTAATACTTCGCATAACACAACACTTGAGTTGTGAATCAAAATGGCTGCCTCCATAGATCAAGATGGCTACCCTCCAGAACGTCAATAGATACCCTCCATGAAGCCATCTCCTTTTTCTCTTCAAGATTTAAAATAAAATATTTTACCCTTCAGCATTTGTTTTTTATTTCTTATAATAAGATATTTATTGTACTAATAGAAAATATTGTATATTTACGAAATTCGTATAATTTTTTAATCTCGGGGACGAGGATATTGGCATGCTTTTAGAGTGAAAAAAAGGTCGGCATAAGGTAGAACAAGTTAAAATAAATACAGTGTCTGTGTAGAATCGGTGCCATTTCGACCATTACACCGGGCGCGGAGAGAAAGTCGAATAATCGCGGTGGCTTGCCGAAAGTCGTTTTGCGCCCGGTCCTTGTCAAGATCTAGAGATTGAGGACCATTAAGCCATTAAAAATTATTTTTCATTGCAATTAGCATGTCTAGTAAGAACCAGAACATCTCACGAAAAGACTCCTCTTGGGTTTAAAACAGATCCTCAAATTTTTTCAACATTTCATCATTTTTTTTCCAAAAATTAATTTACTTATACCTTTACCCACTTTCTCATTTATATATATTTTTATTTTATCAAAAGGCAAAACTAATCAAACCTCGGTTCAGAAATTCATCCTCAACTGAATAAAAAAAAAAAAAAAAAAAAAAAAATCAACCTACCCGTCTAATTATTCCTTCTTTTCGCGGTTCGAGCACATCTCCGACATCCTTTTTCGCGAAATAAAGAAAAAATAAGCCAACACGAAGCAATCCAAGTAACTGCAATCGCGCAACAACGACAAACAACGCGTGCATCTGTCTGTCACGTGTAGAGCTTGACAGAGAGAGAAAAAAAAAAAATAAATAAAAATAAAAACGCCGAGTTTACGAGCTTCTTTACGACCACGGAGATTGACGGAAAAATCGCTTCTCGAGTTTTCGGGGCGAGGTCGTTGAAAAATTTTCGCAAAGGCATCTCTATCGGCACCGAGAGTTTGCACAGCTGACAAATACTGATTGGTCCAACGTGAGCTTTCACCGGCAGCTGGGGATGGGACAGTAAAAAAAAAATCTAGTATTTTAATAACAATATCTCATGAAAGAGGGGTTTGAAAGAGCGTGTCAGCGACAGCGAGCCCCAAATTAAACAAGACAAGGAGCAATCCGTCAAACGCATTATAAGCGCAGGACGATTTCAATTATGGAACAGTTCGTGAAGCGAATAGAAGAGAATATTTCAATAATCCCCTCTTCCTTACTGAGAACATCATTAGAACAAGGGGAAGTTTGTCGCGCGACGTCGCGCTACGCTACCGCGCTACGCTTTTTTTTACGAGTTCGTGTCCATTTTCGTCACGATTTAAGGTGAAATGATGATACCTTTTGGTACTTTTCTTCTATATATAATAACGAGCCTGCGCTCGATGCGATGCAATTGAATAAAGAAAAAATGCCGTGGCAATAATCCGCTTTGCAGAAGCACGAGCAACGGCAAAGCACCAAGGTATGATGACAGGAAATGACGTCACAAGGACGATCTATTATTCCTTCGCGTTTCCCGTAGTTTCCGTTTTTCCTCCCGGCCGCAATTATTACAGGTTAAAAAGAGATGCGATGCAAATTATTGCGCTCAGCGAAAAGTTTTTGTCAATACCGAAATATGGAGGAAAAATTACGTGCTTGAATGCAATAGTGATGGTGGTATCGTCGGGGCGACTTGATGTATTTTTCAAAATAATTTTAAAAAAACGAAAATGGTTCTCGAGTGCAGGATTCACAAATATTGATACATTTTTTTATGATATTATATTTGAAATCCTTGTAATGTCAACATTTAAAAAATCGGTTATACTTTAGTTAAGTCACTGTTGGGAGAAAAAAAAAAACGAGAGCAAAAAAAAAAAGAAAAAAACTCAAAAGTGACTAAACTAAAGCGTTACCATAATTTTTTTAAATTGTTAGTTTTGCACTCAATTTTTTAACTTTTCGTGATACTTTGGAAGTTTTACTGAACCTTCCAATTTCTTTGATTTTTGATTCTGGGATGAGATTAAATTTAATTTTTAATTTTTAGTTAAATGTTCAAATTTTTCCTAAAATATTTAGAATTATATTGTACCACTGTTTTATTTAATTTATTTAGGACCAGAAAGTAATAAAGAATGGATACATTTCAACTGATATTTCAAGTATTCATAAAAATTTTGTAGGCGATTCAATACTTTCTGCTGCCCTGACCATTATCATTATTATCACTATTTCTATTAGTAAGGCAGGCAAAAAGCGTCTAACTGTTATTTGTTACTGGGGCAAGGAATAATTGAGGATAACACTGCACAACAAAATACAAATTTTTTTAGTTCATGCTCAGTACCCGTGAAAATTAATAATTTTATTATTATCTAAAACTCATCTTCAAAATGTTTCTGAAAGTAAACCCTGCTCCTGATTTATTTATTTATAATTCTCATTAGTTATAAATAATAATAATTACAATTTATGATGAATGATTAATTTTTTTTTAAATACTGTTATTTCGCCTATTATTGTTTATATATAATATTATGACAATTTACGTGTTTGATATTACTTCTATTTCTCAAATGAACAATTATTATTCTTTTTATATAATTTAATAGATAATATTTTATTATTATACACATAATATTTACATAAATATTTTATTCAGTCATTGAACAATTTTTATAATCTTTTAAACAGCAAGTCTAAAAAATTCTACGATTCTCAAATATAAATTAAAAATTCCTCCTAAGATAAAGCTTTTTCATTGAAAAACATTCACGATTATATTTTTTAAACTATTATGAATTTTTCGAGTGTTGTACAGTGTTATACCCAAAAATGCAAAATAATACCAAAACGCACGCTGATGACAGAAGACTTACCCTTAAGGGAGGACGTTATCATAGGATCACCTGAAAATGACACAATTACTATATTTTGTCAAGCAAAAATCTCTACTTGAAAAATCTACAAAATGTTCATAAAGTAGAAGGTACTTCGTAAAAATACGAGGCAACAGTTCTGCAGTCTTCTTCGTCAAAACTTAAAACTTACAAAACTATCAGAATTCAAAGTTTGCCAGTCAGAAAAAAATGGCCACTATACAGCCCACTAGATGTCAAACTTTGCATGTTCATAACTACCTAAATCTTGATGTTTAAGAAAAAATGACCGATAAAAAACCGTCCTTAATTTTCATATTGAACCAACTATCAATAAAATTTCCGACGATTGAAGAATATTTTCATACTTTCATGACATGCACTTGAAAATAAACAAAAAATACGAAATATACTATAAGTATTATAAATCTATAAATCTATTTTCTACAATATCTATGCGATACATCGGAATATCGATTTTTTCGTCCAATACATCGATATCAAATATCAAATGAGTGGATAAATTGATATTTTTCAGCATAAATCAGGAAATCACGTCTGTTCTTCGCCTCGAACAATACGAAATTAGGTAAAAAAAAATTAGTTCCATCGCGTAAGATAAGCAAGAATCGTCCAACAGAGAGAACGAGCGAGATCGTCAAAGATCGGCAACATGCAATCAGGTGAATTAAAAGCTGCGGCGGTGGCTAGAAACAGGACGTGACAGATTTCCTCGCTCTTCCCCGCCCTTCCCAACGACTTGCAGTTTTTTTTCTTTTTTTTCCTATTTTTTCCTATGACGAAAATATATTTTTCCGCGAGTACACACTGAATCCTATTCAAAAACGACTATTGTCGAAAAAAAGTTTTTTTTTGAAAAAAATTGGCCCGTTAGAGGCCCGATTGTGAGCCAAACTCTCACTTGGTTGGCCTCTTTTCGCCACTCTCTTTCTCCGATTTTTTCGGCCTCGCAAGAAGAGTGCCAAGGCCGTGAATTGATATTGTTATTGTCGTTGTTGTTGAAAAAAAAGCTTCTTTCAATTCACCGGAATCGAAACGAGGAGCGGTGAAAAATAATAGAAAGAATTCGGAAAATGGGGACGACGCGCCTAGGACGTACAAAAATTAAGGGGGGCGGGAGGGGGTAGGGTATTCTGTAAAAATATAACAAGAATTCGGAGTTGCGAATTTCTGTAGAGCATATTTTTTATTAATTTTTTGACTGGGATACATTTTATAAAAAAGTTTTATGAGGATACTTTAATTTATTTGAAGAAAAAAGTGACTTGGAAATTCTGGAAGATATTTTGTATTTGATATTTTGAGAAAGCATTTTTATTAAATTTGTTTTCAAATTACAAAAATTCACGAATTTCAGTCATCATTCTGGAAAGTTTTATTTTATTTTATTGATTATGGATTGATTAAGATTTTTTTTTTACGTAATTCACTATTTTCAGTAGTTTAATATGGATTCTTGGATTAAAAAATTTGAAATATTAGAAACCTTTAGAAAATTATGTATTACTTAGAAAATTCGAATAATTTTGGATGCTCAATGTCAATGTACAAAAAACGATAGAAATACATAATTCAATGGCTTTTGAATTTTCGCAATTCTATTTTTCGAGTCAATATATTCAAATCAAGAAATATGTAAAAGTAACACTCAAAATGCAGTTATTTGAAATATTCTTCTTCTGAAAAAACATTTTCTTCGGATAAGTGTTTGAATTCCAATTTAAAACAAAAAAAAAAAACTTTGTTCATGAAATAAATGCTATTGAGATTTCTTAACAAAATTTTTTTTTTTTTTTCAAAAACCCATCTCGACTTTCTTCGAGAGCCGTTTTTCTGATACGATTTCAATCTAATCTTATCAAGAAATGATAAAATTTACGAAAAGCTTGAATATTTCATACAAAAAACTTACACTTTCAAAAATTAAATTCCAAAAGAAAGAAAACAATTTTTGACTTTATGGTTTCCATACCTTTTTCAAGTATTGAACAATTGCGATTTTTTTTTATTTCTGACTGAAGAAATACATCCGAAATACAATCTTCTCACTGTCTAATGAAATTTCGATCTTGCAAAAACTCATACCTTATTCAAGTTATTTTCAGAAAACTCACATTCGAATTTCAACTGTAATTTGAAATGATAACTTTGAACAATAAAATACTGAAGTGTAAATTAGCACTTTTTACGTGCTCGAGAAGAAATAGCACTAGTAATTTCCCAATGGAACTGAATGTGAGTCTGCGTATTTTGCAACATAAAAAAGTGCTTTTCACTGCACATCTTCGAGTGCATTCCTAATCTTATATTTCTACTGGTATTTCACGAACGATAACTTTTCTTCGACGAATTTTTCTCATTACATACATTTCACTGAATCATATTTTAGATGAAAATCGGAAGAATAAATTACGTCACAGGACCAAACACATCTGATTTGCAATTAAACTTGAGAGTCTAATTACGGAAAATTGAAGTTGTTTCTGGAAATTTGTTTTCCTGTTTTTATTTTTCATTCTTTCTGAATTTTTTAAAGTTTGTTGTATATAAATTAAGAAACATTCGTGAATACATGTACGAAAATAAAGAAAAAATTTGACGAGTAAAAATTCAAAATTCTAAAAGAGGAAAAAGAAAAAAAGAGACCTCATTTGAAGAGAAAAATTGTTAAAGACAAAAAAAAAGAAAAAAAAAAACTATTCTCAAAATTCTACGAAAATATTCAAAAAATTCTTAGAACTTTGATTCTTGGAGTTTAATATATAATACTACTAGAAATCTATAGTAAGCGGCAAATTCTCATAGAATTTGAAGAAAATTACGAAAATGTGTAAAAAATTTATGAAACATGAAAATTCTATACAGATGTAGTTTTTCAAGAAATCCGTGGAATTGCTGAAAAACGATCAAAATTTGAATTTGAGAGTATTGCACTTGAGAAATTTATATAGTGATCTTTGAAAATACTAGAAATCTAAAAAACACTGAAAAATCTATCCAAGTTTATAAAATTCTAAAAAAATGCAATAAATACTGGAGATATTTTAATACTCCAGAATTGTGTGTATATTATTTTCTCTAAAATTTATGAAATTTTGAATCCTACAGCTTACAACTCTAGAAATATTCATGAAAAAACCATTCAAATACCAGGAAATTCACCAAATCGTATGAAACAAAAAAATAGGAAAAAAAAAGTATTGGAAATCTGTGAAAAAGATACTCTTTACTCCACAATCAGTTTGAATACTCGAAATCGTTGAAATTTTCAATACTGTGACATAAAGTTATAGAAGTTTACAGATCGATTGATAGAAATTCCAGAAATATAAGAAATATTGCAAAATTGTATGCAAAATGAAAATTCTAGGATACAATTTTCTAGAAAATCTGTATAAATATTAAAAATGCTTCGGACTTTGATTCCTAGACAATATTGAATTCTGGATACTACAAATACAAACTTGAAAAATACAAGAAATTTAAAAAACATGAAAAATCTATGAAGAAGTTATGTTTTTAGAAAACTATAAAATTACGAAAAAATAATCGAAATTCGAATCAAAAAGCATCAAACTAAATCATATTCAGAGAAACAGATAATTGGGGAAAAACAATGGAAATATCAAAAAATATTGCAAAATTTAATAACTACAAAACGAAAATCCTTGCAATCTTTGAAATACTTTAAATTTTCGTAGATAGGTTTTTTTCAATGATCTATAAAAATTTTGAAGAATTCTCGAAACTTCGATTCGTAAGTGCATGTTTCAATCTATAATACTCAATAAATCTATAAAAAAAACTAAAAAAGGTGACAAAATATTTCAAATACTTCGAAAATACGAAAATATAAAAACGAAATTTATAAAACAGGGGAAATCTGCACTGAAAAAACAGCAAGTTCAACACAAATATACGCGTATAGTTAGACCGTTTTCTCAAATATTTATCAGCTAATAATATGTATCTAAGTTATAAAGATAGCGTATGTTTCATCCTAATTTCTTCGAATTCTGCAGTATTTGCGACAAATATACTATATATATATATGTGACTGAAGTTACTTGAACCAACTTCACGTGCATCAAGATCAAATATGTGTTCAACTTGAATGGCGTAAGAAATCAATGTCAGCTTCAAATTCAAAACTAATAGCAAATAAGCTGTCTATATTTGATGCAAATGTTTCATCAGCTCAACAATTTTAATTAGCTCAGACAAGCTTGTGAGGGCCAGTTTGTAAATAAATTTTTTACTGTTTGACAAAATAATGGAGCCTCGCCTCGTGGAGTGTGGCCTTTCCAGCATCTTCAATGTTATGGAATAAAAGTTGAATTACTTTTCGAGTCACTGAAATTTGTATACATCTTTCGGCCTGAGCAAAATAAGTGTCGATGGATCCAATGGGGCTGTTGCATTTGAGATCGACCACCGAGTTGCCCAAGTCAAGCGGCGTTAACTATCGCCTGAACGTGGATGGATGATCGATTGGGCACTCACGCGCGCGTGTACCTCGGATAGGACGGAAAAAAATGCATATTCTTGACAGAATTAGAAACGAATTCCGAGAAATAGGAAACAAAAACATTCACTTACGGTTCTATACACTCGACATACACGTCAGTTCTTTTTTTTTAGTAAAAAACCTAGGTCAATCTTAGTTTCCTAACAACCAACTTTGAACCTGACCCAAGTTACTTGAAACCAAATAGCAACATGGTAACTATTAATATGTCAAGTTTTGTCCATACTTTTTCGAAGAGTTCGTATAAATATGACATTCACTTGGTGGCGATTACTTCGTTGATATTAATAGCAAATACGCATATGGTAACTGTTAATATGCAGAAGTTCACTCGAATTTTATTAGATACTTTATATGAATGTATCGTTAGTTTGATTCAACCAAACATTCATTTCGCCATATCCAAATATGCGATGTATCAACAGTTACCATATTGTTTTCGATTCAACTAATCCTTTTTTTCAGTGTAGACTTGGGCTCCGCATACCCTTAAAGACAAAAAGAAATAATAGAGTCCTGTACGATCATTACCATCATAGCATTATCCTCGTCAGCGAAACGGAACGCGTTGCTGCTGCAAGTGCAGCATTGCTCTCGGCGTCCTTGAATCTAATACTCGCACGCGCGCGCCTATCAAAGCGTCATCATCCTTGTTTGACGAGCCGCTGTTTCGCGGTGCAAATGTGCAATGCATCATCTCTATCTCTCTTTCAATTCTCTCTCTCTCTCTCTCTCTCTCTCTCTCTCTCTCTCTCTCTCTCTCTCTCTCTCTCTCAAACGCCCGTTTTTATTTTTAGCCTCGCGCTTTTTTCCGTTATTAGATCATCCATTTATGATTGTTGTTGCGGAAATCCACTCACAACGAGCTTTCCAAACTCCATGTCTTTTCCCCTTATCAGTTTGTCAGATGTAACACGGAAGTTCAAGGGGGAAGGGGGAGATACTAGACTGATACATTATCGTATATCATTTTACATTTTCATGTATCATAATACTTTCGTACTTCACGCCTTACGCTTCCTGCCAAAATAATCCCTACATAACCCAACGAATCCCAATTTTCCAAACCCTGGCAAAACACCCCATATTTCCTATGATGCAATCGTCCAATGCAAAACACATAAATAAATAAAATATCTCCCTAAAGCGAATCCGAACCACCCTTGGCCTATTATTTTCCACCCCCCCCCCCCCCCACTACCACCACCACCACCACCACCACCACCACCACCACCACCAAAAAAGGAGTATATTCCAAGGCGGTCATGTATTTTCGTGAAACGCGGTAAATTACGAGCCCGCGATTAAATACGATTTTCGTGTAACTTGTCCCCGGGTGCATTACAATACGTGACGTATTGCAGTATCAGTTTTACTCGGCGGTAAGTTGCGGGGGACGCATAGGAAATTCGAGCAATCGCGTAGAGTGGAAAAAAAAGTGACCGCGGCGTGGGAATAGCGCGTCCACGCGATCCTCCCGAGATATCCCACAGTTTTAGGAAGAAAATAATGTGAAACGAGCGACGTCGCGTGATGACGCAAGAGGAAGAATAAAATCCCTACTTTGCAGTTGCCTGTTGTCTCAGAAAAAATCAGTGAAACTGACCAACTCATTTTTTGGCAATTTTGACCTGTGATCAAATTTTAATTTCATTTTATTTGCCTTTCTTTAATTAAAAATACGTTTTTGCAATTTATTAAATAATGATGAAGTTACTGTCATTAATTATTAATTAGGTGTAAAATGAGAAGGAAAAGTTTGAACGAGTTGGACAAATTTATATAACATTTGGAAAGTTTTGAATAGCTAATAGTATGCATATTACGTACCTAGGACATAAGTTTTTTATTTACAAGTGTCAAGTCTGTAAATAAAAAATTTCTGTCCTAGTTACGTACGATATTTTACGTACCGAGGGCTGGAAAACGAGTTGAGAGATTTTGAATTGGACGAGAAACGAGTTTTCTGCGCCAGAGGTACGTCAAGTAAATGATATCTAGTATTTTTCGTATTTCATTTTTTTTTTCTCTGTATTCATAAAATTACGTAAGGTTTTCGAGCATAATCTACAGATTTTAGGGATCCTGCTATAGATTTTAAGAACCAAGGTTTCCAGTATTTTCATATATTTATATGCAGATTTCTAATATTCATTGCTAGAATTGTGAAAATTTTGTAATAAAAAGTGAAAAAGCATACTACTTGTCGATATTTGTACATAAATTACTAATATAACACTCTGTTTTATCTAAAATTATAAAATTATACAGTTTTCATCTGAAAATAAGGAAGTTAAAAAAGTACCTATATTTAGGTTTCGAAAAATTGTTTAAAAAATTACGAATCATTCTAAAAACTTGACGAGACTGATGTGAAATAAATAACACGATCTTCGTTACTCGTTACACAAAAAAATGTGACGTTTTTGGATATTTTATAATTTTAGTTGACTTATTGTATTTTCATTGCAGTCACTGCAAACCTCTTAAAAAAAAAGTTGGGAAAGGTCCAGAACTGAATGATTTGTTGATATTTTTTTCATCAAATAATGTTTGTATAGTAAAGTTGACAATATTCTATGACAGTAATATAACTTCCATTTAATAAAATTATGTGCAGTATACATAAAAAAATAATCTAAACCGTCCTCAAAAAAGGTGTGTAACCCTTTTCATCATAATATATGTGTATAGTGTAGTTACAAAAAGTGTTTCTTTGCTTATTTATTATGCATTCGTTATACGTCTCAGTATGAAAAAGAAAGAATAAACGTGTTTTTCGCAATTGCGTATCTGTAATTAATGAGTTCCTTGTGTTAAATTTGTTGAAAACGTAATAAAGATTCAATATAATAAAGTAGAAGTTGTTGAAAACAAATGATGTTTTGATATTGCCTTATACAGGGTGTCCAAAATTGGCGAACCACCCGGAAATCATGGATTCCTCGTGAATTTCTAGGACTTTTTTCCCTTTGCCATTTTTTGAAAAACTCAAAATTAAAAAGGTTATTTAAGCCAAAAATTTAAACAATAAATGCCGTCTCCCGACGAGTGGAGGTCGAGTTCACGGAAACAAATGTTTCCTAAATTTTCGTTATATTTTTCTGAATAAAAAAGTCCTTTGCCACTTTTTATGAAACTCAAAATCAAAAAAGTTATTCGAGCATAAAATCCGAGAAATCTGATTGCTCAAAACTTGTGACCTGAATAACTTTTTTGATATTGAGTTTTGTGAAAAGTGGCAAAGCACTTTTTTCTTCCGAAAAATTCGAAGAAAATTGAGGAAAATTCGAGAAAGGAGAATTCGACCCCCCTCGTCGGGAGATGGCATTTATTGTTCAAATTCTCGGCTTAAATAACTTTTTTAATTTCGAGTTTTTCAAAAAAATGGCAAAGGGAAAAAAGTCCTCGAATTTCATGAGGAATCCATGGTTTTCGGTTGGTTCGCCGATTTTCGGACACCCTGTATATTCGATTATTTATTGAATAATTAATTAATAATTTACTTATTTAATCTACACTTCTTATCTACATCACTATGAATGGCCCATGTACTGTCAAACCAAATCAATTTCAATTGCATGTTATTCTACAAGTACAACATAAAAGTTGCCACACCCCCCCCCCCCCCCTAAATACAGGTTTCTGTGCACAGGCCTAACTTATAAGGATCGTGGAATCTAAGATACTGAATAATTGGATTTTTCAATTAATTAGTGAAATTTTCATAACAGATCCAAATCGTTTGCTGTGAATTCGTGTACAGCAGACATCCCGAAGTCCTCGGAAATGGTCCAAATTGTACCTGAAACGGCGTTTGCGCCGCCGTGAAGAGCGTCATATTGAGAGGAGGGAGGCGGAGGCGGATGCCTTCGCGACGCTGCAGCGGCGCCGTGCAACGAGTGGGGCTGCTGCTGGCGCTGATAATGTGATAACGGGGGTGGCGCCTGTTGCTGCAATTGGAGCTGGTGCTGCTGAGAGGCCGGGAAATGCGCCGCACTTGTCGCCGCGCTGCTCAGCATCTGTTGCTGATTACATTGCTGCTGCTGTAAATAATAACCGTTCCCGTTGCTGGCGACCCAGTCAAAATGCTGTTGCTGATGATGCTGCTGCCACGAACTCGCAGCGCCCGCTGCTTCCTCCATTTAGGCACCAAATACTCAACAACGCACACTACATTTTCTTTTTGTCGTTCGATATCTCACAGCGCTACATATTACAAATCTTCAGTGACATGAATAACATTTTGTTTTTGCGACGAGAGCACAATCCTGATTGAGAGTTGAAACTGCGGCCAACCAGACGAAAAAAGGAGAAACCATAGGGTTAACAGCGAGGGATGGTGATCGGAACGAAAAATATCAATGTCAGGTTTTGGATATCGATATATCGCATAGATTTTCATGGGTGTTTTAGAAAATAGTTGATGGATTCACGGTACTTCCAGTAATTTTGATTTTTTTGTATTATTACGGATTTCTGCATAGACATCCAGAACTCGATCCCTTAGGATAAAATATTTTGAAGATTTTCAGTAATTTCATGGATTTCCGAGACAATCACGAATACCTGGATTTTTGAACTTTATCGTATTTATGAGTGTTGATAAAATTTGCCGAAATTTTCTAGTACTTTTATAGATATTTGGTATTTTTATAGTTTGCTATGATTCAGAGTTCTAGAAATTCGTGTTTTGGAACTTCAAGTTCAATCAATTTTTCAGTTAACAGTGTGTTCCCAGATTGATAGATTTTAAAGCATTTTTTTGCATTCAATTAAAATCTTTGTTCATCCCTTCTTACGCGGGTTTTGAAGTAACAGGGTATATCCGCGGTACATATACATCACTATAAAATCAAATAGAAGAAAATCAACACGACGAGAAAAAAAACACAAAGAATAAAAAAAAACAGCATCCAGCTTCCTCGAACGTCCGCTGTGCTACCCCTAGTATTTTTTTTTTTGTATTTCTTCAGTATTTATACGATTAAAATGTTTTTTTTTTTAGTATTCTTCTTAATCGCTGTATATGTCTTCTATACTTATGCTCTGTAGTAAGTCAAGTTCTATAAGTTTTTGGTATTTTATATATTATTAGTAGTTCCTTATATTTTGTTTGTATTTCTTAGTATTAAAAAATGTTGTAGCATTCGTTACTTTCTTTCTTCAAGATATCTCTTCAGATTTCTAGGATGCCAATTCCTTGAATTCGAAAATACAATATTCAAATTTTATTAATTAATGTATCAGAAAACATCATAGGTTTCAAGTACATTTAATATTTTGCTATTTTTTGAAAAAATTATACATTTATAAGTAATATCTGCTATTTTTACGGATTTATATTCAGGTTTATAGAATTTTTATCTCTATTTATCAAAGTTTCATCATTGATTTCTTACTTCTGTATAGATTTATGAAAAAATGTTATCAGCATTCACGAATGCCTAATGAAATTTTAGTATTTTTAGTATGTTCTTTCTATTTGCTGAATTTCGTGAGATTTTTTAGGATACTTGAAGATTTTTAGTACTTCGATAGATTTATAGTGTACGTAGACTTCTAGAAATCGATGCTGTAATAATTAAAGTTTTACTGGCTTCCAAATTTTATTGTAGATTTTCGGAAAAATTTCATCAGCATTATGAAGAATCAAGTTAAGTTTTTGTATTTAAAAATTTTTTTTTGTCTATTTATTCAAAATCTTCAGATTTTCTAGAAAATTAAAATATTTTTAGTTTCTCTGATCGATTTTTTTATAAATTTCTAGAATTCGATGCTGTAGAAATCCAAGTCTTATATAATAGTTTCCAAAGTTGAGCAGATTTTTGAAAAAATTTATGTAGCATTTTGAAGAGTCTAATTAACTTTTAGTATTATTCATTTTTTCGAATTTCGATAGATTTTCTAGAAGATTTAGAGATTTTAGATATTTTCATAGATTTATATATAAATTTTTGGAATTCGATGCTCTAGGAATCAAAGTTTTATTAGCCTCCAAATTTTTAGTAGATTTTTGAAAAAACTCAGTCAGCGTTTTCAAGAGTCCAATGCAATTTTTGTATTTCAAGTATTCTCGTATTTTTTCGACTATTTATTAAATATCGTAAGGTTAGCTAGCAGATAAAAATATTAATAGTTTTCTTATAGATTTCTACATAGATTTCTAGAATTCGATGCTCTAGGAATCTAAATCTTATATTGATTTTTAAATTTTTGTAGATTTTTAAAAAAATGTGTTCAGCATTTCTAAGAGTCTCATTCAGTTTGATTATTATTATTATTTTTTGAAATTTATAGATTTTAATGCTCCAGGATTCAAAGTTTTGTTAGTTTTCAAATTTTCCGTGGATTTTTGACAAAATTCAATCAGCCTTTGCGAGTATTTAATGAATTTTAGTATTTTTTTTTCATAAATTATTTGAAAAATTGATATGCAATAAACTTGTATTATCAAATTTAAGGTATATTTGTTTTATAATAAGAAAACCATGAGATTATTACGAAAAATTTTCAAAAAGAAGAATGCCATCGACCTTGAAAGAAATCATTGACCTGAATGCTGAATAAATAAATTGAAAACAAAATCAATCTCAACTTCCTACTAACAAAAAAAGTTTGCAATATCAACATCGCAGAAATGAAATATCGAAATCATGACAATCAGTTGGTAAATATATCGATATAAAAAGTCTGACACATCAAAAAGAAATATATCGATGTCCCGATATATCGATCGATATCCCCCATCCCTAACAGCTACATTTTCAGTAGTAAAGCATTGAAATCACTTTTCTCGGACGTAAAATCACTGTATCTCACGACCTACCTATGTTTTGTGTAATGAAGGGAAAAAATTCGGGGGGAATGACAATTTTCAAGGATGAAGAGAGGAGCGCGATCGCGGGCCGAAAGCTGACTGAGCCCGAGCTTTTCGTGCATAGCGCAAGGGTTGCAAGCTCGCGGAAGCGGTGCTTTTGTCCTTGTCGAAGCGGGGATGGTTGGCTTTCGTCGTTTGTCGGCATTATTAGAGCCGCCGTAGCACCGAGAGCCACGCCACGTGCGCCCGACAGCAAGCACGTTTTGCCCCCACGTGCTCCATCTCCAGCGCTATTTTCCTTTTTTTTATTCTTATTCACCGGGGATGGATATTCGAGGGAAATTACCGTGCAAAATGATAATCGACCACCATCGATGGTTCCATAGAAATTTCATAAACTGATCAATGGCCCGCGACAGCGCCACCGTTATTATCAAAAAAATAAATACACATAACTTGAAAATTTTTTTGTCTTCTACATTTATACATTAAAGAGACGATGAATTTGTCTTAAAATGTTCGCAGTTTCTAAATTCTATGATACTTACAGTTTGTACACCTCACTTTCTCTCGTTTTGGTGGAAAATAAGAATTTTCCTTTATTAGAAACATATTTGGCTAATCACGAGCTATGAAAAACATGAAAAACAATAAGAAAACATGAAGAAACGAATTCAAATATACGTTATTAGGTGTGTGTAATTATTTTACAACCCCCAGACCACTTCATTTTTCTTCAAATTGTGAATTTTCATTTTGAGCTCATTGTGGGCTGCGGAAAACGAGAAAAAAAAAACATTGTAGGATTTCAAATATACGATTTTACGGGTGCGTTATTATTATACAACCCGAAATTACTTCATTTTTGCTCAAAATGTAATGTGCATGTTTGGCTCATCGCTAGCTACGAAAAACATGAAAAACATGAAAAAACATGAAAAAATAAATTTAAATATACGTTTTTGGGAGTATGTAATTATTTAACAACCCCCAGAACACTTCATTTTTCTTCAAATTGTGAATTTTCATTTTAAACTCATCGTGGGTTACGAAAAACAAGAAAAAAAAAAAGAAAATTATAGCCCAAAGATAAAATTTCATTGTAGCATTTTGAATATACGATTTTAGGGGTGTGTAATTATTTTACAACCCCCAAACCATTCGATTTTTTCTCAAATTGTGAATATACATGTTTGGCTCATCGCGAGCTACGAAAAACACGAAAAAAAAAAAAAAAAAAAAAAAATATCGAATGAAAATATTTAAACGTACAAAGTCAAATATACAATTTTATGGGTCTATTATTATTTTACAACCCCCAGACCATCTATTTCTTTCCTCAAATTCTGAATTTTCATGTTTAGTGGGCTGCAACAGCAACAGGTCAGTTTGGGTCAACAGACCTAGATAAAATAAATTTGTTCTTTTTTTTGTGCCACGCTTCCCGAGTGCGCCTCATTAATAAACATCCGCGGCCCATGAAATATGCGCGTTCGTTGTCTCGCGTATTTTTCCGCGATCACATGTCCAGAAATACCAAACGTGACACGAGACTTGGTCTGGTGTACCTCGAGAAAAATGTTCGCCACGAATGACTAAATGTTTATAATTGACCTAGTTTGCAGAAGCGCCAGCGTTGGAGGTGAATTAATACAATTTCGATACCTCAGGTACGATAAATTGGTAATTTAATTGACCGACCTTCTTCGAGTAGAATTACTTTTGAAACTTGTCAGAATCATTCATTATATATCTTTTTTTCCACTCAAGCATTCACCGTGCATTACTGCTACACCCCAGCGCACCCAAGATTCGCACCCCGTCACCCAGCCAACTACTGACACATTCACTGTCGCTTGACCGTCATGATTGCCCTGCACGCCCAATAACAATCATCACCACACCACATTTAGTATCTCCCCTTCCATAAAACCCCTTCAACTCCCCCAAAAACACGTTTTTAAAAAAAATCAGAAGACCCGACCAAACTTCCTCGTCCGCAACGAACCTCACATCGATGTGACACCCCGCTAAAAATATCCATCGATAACGCGATCGCAGTAACGAGACTTTGACCCCTCTTTTTAACTGGTATTTCCGCTCGATCGCGCCGCAATATAACATTTTTTTCTTCCACTCCCCCCCCCCCCTCCCACACCCTCAAACTTGATCCTACTATCAGAAGGAACGACGATTCGACCCTTTTGTTTTTTTTTTATCCCTATTTTTTTTGTGAATTCGCTTCTTTTCACTCCTTGCGACGAGTCACATCGAATCGAGCGCGAACGAGGAAAAAAAAAGAAAATAACGCCTCCAATAATAATTCCCGTCATATTGACGATACGTATGTACACGCACACATATTATGAGCATAATGGACTCGCTCGGCCTCGTCGGATTAAAGTATGAATTGTCTCCTTGCTCTTGGCTGGCCCTTTTTTCGCGAGTAGCTGCGAAGAAATGAAGAAACGGAAGAGGGAAAACACTACCGAGTGCCGCGATAAAGGCGAGCCGCGATTACGCAACGACGAGAAGTTGAACGGAAAGATAAACCGGGAACAAGAGAGAGAGAAAGAGAGAGAGAGAGGGCGAATCACGTGGCGGGCCACGCAATCACGAGGATTCGCGAGGAGAGAGATAGAGAGAGAGGAAGAATGACAGAGAGCCCCTGCCGAACCGCAACACGTGGCACGCGCGCGCCTCGTCCGGAAGCTTTTTGTCAATAACTAGGCGCTGCTCGCGGAAAATGTATTGTTGTAGATGAACGAGTTTCTAGGGAATATTTTCTTTGAAATTACCAACTATTATTATAGTAAATTGAATACTCTTTATATTTAGAACTAGATACTGATTTTCTTCGCAAATAAAAGTCAATTATCAGGCCAAGTTCCTTTCACGTGGTAATGACATCGTCATTTAAATGCGCCTTATTTAAAGAAAAAAAAAAAATGATTAAAAAAAAAATAGGGTTTCCCATATTTTCAACATTCGCGAAAGAACTTCCATATTTTTCTCATAGACTTTTCCTGTTTCAGAAACAGTTGTTTATTTGAATTGTTGTTCAGCTCTTTCAAGTAATGTATATACAATTTCATAAGGAAAAGAATACCACACAATCGAGAATCCAATTTCAACAATCAAATTTTGTATTAAAATCAATAAAAAGAATTTAAATGAACTTAGCATACAATGAAATTTCATTCAACAAAAGATTCGAATTACATTGATTGAAGTGAGCGTTCAAGATGGCCGCACCCACATTTCAAAATGGCCGCACCCATCAGGGTAATGGCCGCGCCCATTTTGGTTGCTCCTTTTTCTCTTTGGGATTAGAATAATAATAACTATAATTATCTGAGTTGTAATCAAAGCTATTCAAAATATTTTCGTGAATGTAAAATATTTTTATAATTTTATATTTGAAAATTATTTATTTATATTCTAGATATATATGAAAATATGTATTATGTATATTTATCAGGGGTGGCAGAAGATGTGGGTTCTACCCACCTGGAAAATTCTGCATGGGTAAAATATCCAAAAATACCAATGCAAAAGTTCACAAATTTAGAAATTTCAGTTTTATCGACTTGTTGCGCTTTCACAACTCACAGAATTCATCAAAATTGTCTAAAACTTGGAGTTTTAAGCGAAAAATTTTTGATTAAAAAGTTTGAAAGATTACACGCAGTTTCTGTAGTTTTATAGCATTTTCTGAAATTATACGAATTTTTAGAATTTTTAGAAACATCGACAATCTTCGAAATTTCAAATATTATCTGTTTAAACAAATTTTTTTAACTTGAAACGTCATAGACTATTCAATTTTTCGCAATTCATGAAAATTTGCCTAACTTAAGCAAGAGTTTCCTCAATCTTTAGATACTTTCAGAGTATTCCAAATTTTTATTGAAAACAAAAAATTTATAATTCATATTCCGAAGAAATAGGATGAACACAATTCACAAAATTAATAAACATATTCTAGATTTCTACTAAAATTTTGATTTGTCTAGAATTATTGACATTTTCTAAAATTTTCAATGTGTTATATTTCACAATTTTACGAAAATTTGTGCAACTTATGAAAATTTCTTGTGATTTTAAAAATTTTTCCAATATTTTGGATTTTCGTAAAAAAAAAATTTGAAAAATTTAATTTAATTTTTGAAAAAATAGTAAATATGTATGATAATGAATGCAATATACAAAATTCATTACGATTTTCTGAATTTCTACCGATTTCTCAAACTTTTAAACGCAAGGCAGACTATTACAAATTTTCGAAATTTCATCAAAATTGTCTAACTTGTCAAGATTTTTCTCAATTTTTAAATGCTTTTCAAGTACTGAAAATTCATGAAAAATTAAAAAAAAAAAAAATTTTTTATGCGTATCTATTTTGTCGAAATACATATAATAATGAACACTATTTTTGAAATGTTTGATGTTTTATAAAATTCTAGAAAAATTTCGATTTTTTCAAGATAAATGACAGTTCTTGGGATGTTCAATGTACAATGATTTTTCACAATTTTCAAAATTTCTAATAACATCAAACTAACTACTCAACATTTTCAAAATTTTATAAACTTTGTCGAACACGTAAAATTTTTTGGTAATTTTTAAATATTTTTTTATCATTTCAAATTTTCGTTGAATATTATAAAAAATATTATCATGTATATTTCGAAGAGATATGATAAGAAATACAATTCATTGAATTATGATCATTTTCTGAAATTCTACAAAAATTTTGATTTTTTTTTTTTATCGACAATTTCCATGATTTTCCGTGTGTTCTAATATTTCAAAATTTGCAGAATTTCTAACATATGGTACCAAACACTTAAAATTTCCAAATTTTATACATATTTGTCTAACCACAAAAATTCATTTTGATTTTTGAGTACTTTCCAAGTATTTTACGTTTTTGTTAAAAATTTGGAAAAAGACATTATGATGCACATTTAGAAAAAAACATGATTCTCAAAAAATTAAATCACATTTTCTAGAATTTCACAAATTACACGAATCTTTAAAAAAATTGTTGACAGTTTAAAAAATGTTCAATAATCATAAAAAATTGTCTGATTCAATAGGAATTACGTAAGTTTTTGAAAAACGTTATTTATAATCCAGGGATAAATCAGTTTTAATTCATGAAATTCGTAATGAAGGACGATGCACCATTTCGCATTGAATTCACGAACATAAACGCCATCGCGTTATACGTAAAAGTTTCATAGAACATACCATACGGCTTTAGTGAAAATCAAGCTGATAACTCACCTGAAACAAAAACAAGAAAAATACAATTAGTAATCGATTAATTATGGAATATGCTGTTGCCATTCAAAATATATTATGTCGCCATTTTTCATTATCTAAGGAATAACGAGACACGCAATAAAAAAAAGTTCCAAACGTTCAAAATGAAAGAAAACCGAAAAAAATGTGAAAAATAGAAATCTAAAATACTTTTAAAAAATCAAAAATTACGAGAAATCTTGAGATAGACAATTTATATAAAATTTTCAAATAGTTTATACTGTTACTTTCATCTTTTGAAATTTTGAAAATGAAAAAAAAATTCGAAAGATTTTTCTCGACTTCAGAAAGAGTGCATTATTCTCGAAATTGTTTTAAAATGAAAAAATCTTTTATCCTACAAAGATTATCAACAATTTAAAAAATGTCATTAAAAATCTCGAATTTCAGCCAACATTAACGAATTCCGTAAAGTGTAACAAGAGTTTAAACTACTTGCTGGAACAACAATTTTCAAACCAATGCATATCCACGTAAATATTAGAATCTCTATACACTCAAACCAATCGAACCCAGAAATTCAAAAGCTTGACGAAAAACAAAAAAATCCAAAAAAATAAATGAAAATCGTCGCTAAGTAACAACTTTTTCAATTTCTGTCAATACCGTTAGTCATTTTACAAAGTCGCTGCGTTCGGAAAAAATCGCGCTTATCAAATCCCTCAAATTCTTTTTTTAAATCATATTTTTCGTTTTGTCTACGCGAGTCACTAACTAAAGAATCACGTATCAAACGAAATAAACCAAAATTTGGGGGATCAAGATGTACCATACAATGGCGAAAATAAATCCAGTCGTGGTGAACGCGGTTCGACGTATGCAGGACTCGAGGGGTTCGACGGTTCGCGAGATAAAGGACTATTTGAGCCGGGAATACGACGTTCCTCAGCTCAAAAAGCACGTGCAACTCGCCCTCAAACGCGCCGTTTCTTACGGAATTCTTAAGAATAAACGGTATAAATTAAAAAAATTTTCAAAATAATTTACCAGTTAAGTTAGGTTCATTTGAAACGTGCAAAAGGAGAAACGAATAAATAAATGAATTATTTACATGTGAGATAATTGAGTAAAAATTGGTAATCTTATACAATATAGTCGTAACTTTTTATAATGTGGAAATATTATCCATATTTTTTTTAAATTCTGGATTTTACTGAAGTTTATGAAATTATCGACCATCGTTCTACGAAAAAAAAAAGAAATTGTTTCGAAAATTGTTAATTATGTAACACGGTTCATGTAGTTTACCGCAAATTTCCAAATTTTCCATAACCTGCGATATCAATGTATTTTTTATTTAATTTTAGAATGTTTAAGAATTTTTTATATTATAAGTGCTTTGTTTTGCTTTTCTTTTTTTTTAATTTTCGGAATTTAAAGCATTATGCGAAGTACTTACGACTTTCCAAATTTTCTAGCAATTTATCTAACTCACTAGGATTTTAGGTAATTTTCTTATATTTTTTTCTAGTTTTTTAGATTCTCATGCAAAAACGAAATAAATATCATCATCTATTTTTTGAAAAAATAACAGAATCCAGGAAGTATATGAACATTTTATGGAATTCAACAATTTTTTTTAATTTTCTAAAAATATCAACAATTTTTAGAATTTACAATGATTTTCAGTCAAAAATTTTCAAAATTCATTCAGATTTTTCGTACTTTTTTATATTTGTCAGGTTTTTTATGTTTTTATTGAAAAAAAAAAAAAAAAAAAAACAATGCTATTCAGACGTAATTCAAATAATTCCAAATTTTTCAAATTTCATAAATATCTGTCTGACTTACTGATTGTAAGATTTTTCTTAATTTTGAGATTTAAAAATACTTTTATTACATACAATAAATTTTATGTACTCAATATATTCACTATATATATTGCATTTATGATGAGTGATTCGATAATTTTTTATATTCCTTTCACTGTTATTAAATAAAATAATGACCCCCTCCCCCGTTTGCTTGGATCTCATTTACCTCTGAAAAAATCGTTTTCTAATTGAAATACTTATTAAAATTTAATTTACACAAAATTATGTATCATATTCTTAGCTGTAATATTAATATAATTTATATTACAATAATTAAATTTGTATTTTCAGTGGCCACTACGTGTACAACACTGACATGCTACGGGATAATTCTGGGGGCGAAGTAGATAATAGAGACGAAGTTATGGATCGCAAAATCCGACGCACGAGGAAGAGGTCCAGGGCTTCCAGGTCTGCTGGACGTCGCAGAGGAAAACGAGGAACTAGCAAAAAACGCCGTGCCACCTCCAGCGCCACTCGCAACTCGGTCCCCAAGAAAAAATTTCGTCGAGTAAACAAACTCAGGGATATGAAAGTTCATAAAGCGTAAGTTTTTTGCACTATTTTGAAAATACACTCGTTGCTCAAGAGAACGAACAGCTCGGGACCGAGAATTTTTCATCGAACGAGCACGCGAGGGGCTCTCACTCTCGAGCATCTCATTGCACGTGTAGCGTGTCAAGGGCTGGACTGCGCGAAGCGAGATGCGCGAGAGTCAGTCGCAGCCAGACCGTCCAACGCGAAGGACTAAAGGAAAGCATAGGGAACTGCGGGAGAAGGAGTTCCCGCCCCTTCGCCGCAGGCCATGGGTGGGAGTAAGGGGTATCTTACTCGTTAGCAACGAGTGTACTCATTATAAACCTACTGATTTTTACAATAACAATAGTTTTTTTTTCCTTTAAATTTACGAGATATTTCACAAATATTTAGATTTAATTAATATAAAAATAATTTGACAATAAAAAGTAACAAAGTATGATATTGAAATTATAAATAATAAAGAATGAAAAGAAAATAAGTTAATATTTGTGAGCAATAAATGACGAATAAATATCAAGAAACATTCATTTCGAGACATTGCAAAGAACGTTTCCACAAATATGCGAAAATGAAAAAATTTAAATTTCAGTAATGTAACGAGATGTATGCATTATTAATATCATATTTAATCAATATTAAATTATTTATTAGCTAAAATATTCTAACATACAATAATTTTAATAACCTCATTAAAATTTATTTATTTAAATGTTCAAATAAATGAATAAATATTAGATTCTCGAAGTAAAAATATTGATATTCAATTATTCACTAATTGATTTATTTATTAAAATATTAAAAATAAGATATACAAGATTATTGACATTTTTCTATCAAACACTATCGAATTTTTTCCTTTTTTTCATAATAATTCTTATTTATCAGATATTTTTCCACAATAATATTTGATATCGGATTATGTTGCAGGCGATTCAGTAGAAAAACTATCAAAAGCAAAAGCCATGGTTCACAAGCATCTGAAGACCAAGGGGAACAATTCAGTAACGTTCAGGATTGAAAATTTTAAAAATATAAAACAACGCCAGCCCGACTATTTATTTTAGACGATTTATTTCATATATTTTTCGACGCTGAATTTTTGTACAATGTACCTAGGCTCAATACACGTATTTGTACAAAATTATATTTAATGAACTATTTTTTTAACCACCAAGTTCATTTTTAACAAATTTATGGAAACTTTTAGAACATTTTTTTGGATTTTTGAGGCATACTTCAAATATTCTAACATTTTTTTTAATTGCTTACAGTGTAAGGAACAAAAAAATGTAAATGCATTTTTCAGATATAGTCAAATTATATTATTTGATGCACATAGATATTTCAAATTCACAAGATATAAGAAATTATTATCAATTTTCAAAAAGATGTCAACATTTTAGGAGCGTCAGCACCGTCAGAAATGAAAGTTTCGGGATATGAAACTAAATTCGAAAAAGTTCATAACATCAAACTTTTTTGAATTTTTCAAAATCCTAATTTTTGAAACAAACCACAATTTATTTCTGCCTCTTTGATTAGCACCGACTTCTGTCAACATTGTAAGTGAATGAGCTGCTGATGTCGCTCTGTGGTAAAAAACGAACATTTTTTTGGTGGCGGGGGAGGAGCGCCCATGGCCAAAAATATCCATGTCGGCCAGGTATGTCGAAAACAGCTGGCTGGCATGGTCGAGCTTTTGGCATATATCCAAAAAAAAAAAAATGCCTTAGCCCTTTTCAAAAACACCCCAAAAGCCTTAGAGACATATATTATTTAAAATAATGCACTATTATCATTATAATCCTTTCACATAACATAGTATAATGTAGGAAAATATTTATTTTTAATTATCTTATTCTTATAATCTAATTTTTTATTCATAAATTGACGAATCAAACTCATTATAAATATAAATACAGAAAAAAAATGTTAATTTACTCAACCATTCTACAATCATTCAATATTTAATATAAAAATACACATTTCCAAATTCTGAAAAAGTTCAAGATATTTTCCAGGATTTTTAAGTGCCATTGTAAAAAAATTGTTTATCAAGGTTCATATATTTTAAGCATTTTCAGGGGTAGCGCTGACGCCACTGCGTTTGCCCTAAAATCACTGGCAAAAAAAGTGCAAAAGATGCGGCGCTACGGTGCTAAATGCCAAGCGCGTTTCTCATGTGCAAGGCAGCACTTTGTCTATTTATTAGCAATGCAACCACAGATTGAAACTCGTAAAGGCGTGGCTCGAAACGCGAGCATTCAAAATTTCAATCGAAAAAAGTATTCCATAACTCAAAAGAAAAGTTCTATACCTACACAATACAAATGTTTTTATTTTCGTTTACAGATTTAAAATCCATTCAAAAATATTTTTCTGAAAGAGGGTGGTCTGGATTTTGAAATTGTAATTGAATTTTAAAATTGAAAAAAATTATTTCAATGATTTACTCTCAGAATATGTAAAGTGTCCTTAATTTTAATAAATAATAAATTCAAAATTTTCTTTTTCAAGTGAAACTTCTGTGCTCTTGTTTTGAGAAAGGCAATATTTTTGTGAGGTAATAGAAAAAAAATTATTTATTCTCTCAATGTGTGTACTGTGGATATCTTTATTTCAAGAGGATGCAAAGTGCCAGAAATATTTCTAACGATATCAGTTTGAAGTTGAAAATTGATGAAGATAGTTCATTAAGAAAAAAAAGTTGGACGTGAAGATTTGTTTGCTACGATGATAAGTAGAGATAAAGACTAGAGGAAAGGCAGTGATAAATGCAGCATAGCAGGGACGTAGGCACACAAAATTTTAATAAGGGTTTTTTTTTTACAAAAATCCTGAATTTCAGAATGAGAAGTTCCAAAAATAAAAATCAACGAATTTAGAATCCTATACTTTTGACCCTTATAATAAAAAATAAAATTAAATGAATAAGCTACATAATGATTCGAATGAATAAATAAGATAACCAAGTTAATGACAAAATATTTAATAAGATGATGTAAAATTTGACATGCAAAATTAAAAAAAGAACCTTAATTTTGGAATAGTAAGTTTCAGAACAAAAAGTCAAAAAAATCAATGATACAATTAATAAGTAAATTAGATATCCAAATTATTATATAACAAGGACATTTATCATCATGATTATAATCATGACATTAGTTTTGTCATAAACACCGAAAAAGTAGTTGTTTGCCTTTTTTCGGTGTTGCAAGACATAGATAACTGCGACAGAAAAATCCAGGAAAATTTGGTCTTTAATATAACATTTTACACTCAAGCTATATTACCAAATTTCAAACATTTATCTCAAGTTTCTCACAAGGTATTAATTGTTTAAGAAAATGTATGAAAAACTACATGTCAATCTCTTTCAAAATTTCAGTCATTTGGTAGCATGTGTTAATCATGTCCGATTTACTTTATTTTTTAGAAAAAATTTTTTTCAATATCTTGATGGTTTTAGAAACCCCGGAATGGAAATAATTCCGACATCGACAAAATAAGTGACACCCACATGTCCAGGTGTAGATATGAGCGTAGGTGTAGATTTGGGTGTAGATGTTTTTCAATACTTGAAAAGTTTTCCTGGTAGTCAAATCAATGTTCAATTTTCGATTAAATTTAAAATTGTTTAAAACTGAGTCCGGTGTTTGTCCAGGTGTAGATTCGCTTAAAACTTTGCAACATTTGCTTTAAATATTTTGATTGATTTAAAGCCCCAGAACGGGAAAAATTCCAACATCGTCAAAATAAGTGACATCCTAGTCTATATAGAATTTAAGTGTAATAGGACCTAAAATGCCTTTCTAGAATTTTGAACTAAAAAAGATAAAAGACCGAAAATTAGGGAGATGGCATTCTGAAAATTTAAAATTAAGGGTATAGATTTCAGTGATATTGAATTATTATGGATATAAAATGTTGGAATTTTATTACTACTGTCAGCACGGGGGGTGATCCCCACTCTATCTACGCCACTGCTTGAAATATAAAATTAAAAAAAATAAGAATAATTTCAGAATACAAAGTTTAAGCACTTATAATTGATAGACTTCTATATTTATAAATTCTTGAATAGAAAATAAAATAAATGAATTTGAATTCATAAATACGCAATACTGAAAGTAATCATACTAAATACTAAAATTAATACATCACGTTAAAATCCAATGTTATATCATCAATTATTATTCAATCTAACCAAATGATTTTTATATATTCATTACTACCTATATAAGTGTAATCAGATAATACAACTTGACATACAAAATTAAACATCAATAAATCCAAAATGTCATTATAACTCCTATAATAAAAAAAATTTGCGCGAATAAAATATGTAAGTAGTTGAATGAACTTACAAGACACTGACAATTTTAAAATATTTTGGATTTAATCATATATGATACTCAAAAATGAAAAAATAAGTAAATTCGACTTCCCACATCACAACTGCGAATTTCAATATTTTCTAAAAATTCAATATTTATAATATTCAAAATACACAAATCTGATCAACTAACTCTAGAAATTCTTTTTCAATTAAAAACTACTCAAATCACTACTCCAGGCATTTCAATTTTAAATCCCCCAAGTTCGCCCCCCAACGAGAAATCCAATACCTACGCCACTGCAGTCACATGGCCGAACGAGGTTAACCAAGCCCCGCTACGCGCATGCGCAGCCATGCTGCAACCCTTTCGCGCCTCCTCTCTCTCGCTCCCCCCCGCGCTACATACATGTATCCTTCTCCTTCGCACGCCAAAAAACACACCGACACTACCCCCCCTTCTCTCCCTTTGCCCCTCCGCAGCCGGGTCAACATGGTCAGGGATCGTCTTTTTCTCCGTGCGAAATCGCGATTCTCTCAACACCATTGATTGAATGAAAGAAAAGGAATACCCGGCACTGTCAGGAGAAGCCGAATAAACAAAAAATCTCGACGAGAGGGGAATGAAATAACGCCGAAAAAGAGGGGAAGGGGGCGACCTTTGACTTTAGGCAAATACCGAGCGAGTTGTTATAGCGTTTTGAGACGCTCGACAGCGGTAAATATGATCGGAAAGGGTAGTAGAATGAGGCATGAAAAGCCGGAAAATGGCTCACCGATCAGGGGGAAAATGCTGGGCTGGTCGAGGAGCGATTTGAGGCTGTTTTCAACGAGGGTAGGCGAGGAACGGTCCTTCTCGCTCATTTCACGAGTGTGTGTTTTGATGAAAAACGGAATTTTACCGCGGGCACTCAACTTTTTCGCGATGTTGCTATGTGCGGCAGCGGCGGACAGTCGATTATTTATATTAACGGTGCGTAAGTGCGCCCGGCACTGCTGAAAAAAAAACGAGGAAAACCGCGAATCACGACGAGTACTGCGGCACTGGTATCCGTCGTCGCATTAATTTGGGCTCTCGCGCTGCGTGTTTGTAGTTTTTTTTATTACTACCACATTACATTACGCGGGTTGAAAGACGCACGGGCCTCTGTGATCTCTTGAAAATCAATCTCGCCCCCGCAATTTGAACGGTGTTGCCATTTGGCGGGGAAATGCGCAATTTATTTGTGCAACTCAGTCGGTAATAGCAAACGACGCGTACTCAAATGTGAATCAAGATGGCCGCCAATAGCTGACAGCAAGTAATCAAATTAAGTTGATGAATAAAAATGGCCGCCAGTAGAAGACAACAAATACTTAACTTTGAGTCACGTGTTGAGTTAGTAAATAAAAATGGCCGCCTGCAGTAGATAGTAGATTCAACATTCAAATATTGAGAAAATATCTAAATGAACCAATTTTTTGTATAATGAATTCCATTGAATTGATAAAATTTATCATAATTGTTTAAGAATAATTAACTTTAGAAATGTTAATTTATTTTATAATGATATCAAAAAGTTTAATAGTACAAGACTTCCAAATCGAGAAAATACAAATCATTTAATCAACGATTTCATAAAAGACTTTTAATAAAAACATTGTTTTTAAACTCCACGCAAACTTTTTTTTTACGGATTTACCTGTTTAGTCAACGCGATTTTTCTGTAACAACAATTCCCCAAGAAAACAAGACTAAATGCATGAAAAACAGTTTTTATTCATTTTTTTTTCTGTTTTTTATACGAAAAGCATGGATTTATTTCAACCGCGAATAAAAAACAAAATACATTCCATTGCTATAACTAAATATTTTTGGTTCCAAATTTCCTTTTCCTCAGAGTGAAAATTCCTCATATCGCAAGAGGGATATTCCATGCGAAAAAAAATGTAGCAAATGTGCTAACTTACGATCGAAAATTTTAGCTTAAGAATGGAAATTAACTGTGATTTTGATTTTCGCGATTAAAAATTCTAGGATATAGGAAAAAGTGGAGAGGAGTTCTTTAAATTTGGAAATAAAATAACTGGATATATTATATGTAGAAATTTTGAAATTCAAAACTTTTGAGATTAATCAAAATTTCTTTTTCACATGAAATTATTCAAAAGTTTGTGTTTTCATTTTTATAAACTGTAAATGAGGATACTAAATTTTAAGCACCTAAGAAATCATGGAACCTTTATAATTTTGCATAATTTTACATTCTAACAGTTTTAAAAATTCAAAATCAAAATATTCGAATTTTAATTTCAAAATTTCTCAAAATGTGGAATGATCTATTTCAATTTGAAATGTGCCTTTTTCATCATTATTTGAATTTTATTACATTCGAAAACTATGAATTCAGAGCTCTGAGAATATTTAGGTTATGACCAATGAATTATTCAACTAAATCTTAGTTCATACTTTTACATACAAATATCTAAAAAAACCCAAGCATAAATTTTTCCCAACGCAAGAACTTCCAAATTCTAGTATAAACCAAACCCCCTCAATTTCCAAAATTCGAATTCAGAAATCCTCTCGAAATTCCAAGAACTCCCCCCACCTAAATTTCCAGACCAATGCAAAATTACAATTCAAAAATTATAAATCCCAACTTCCATTACCAAAAATACTCCAGGTACTTAAACTTCAAACAACCCTTCCCGTCCCTAAAAATTCAAAAAAATTCTCACTCTTCGTGCAAAAGGAAACGCCCAACCAAGAAACACCAATTGACGAAATTCCGCACCAAACACACTCGTCGAACTCATGCATACAATCGAGTGCAAATAATTTTCCTTCAACTTCCAAACTGTGCAACACGTATCAAGACCTGAAATATCAAAATAACCAGCGCACAATCACAAAAGGATCGGATTAAAAAATAGCCCTTTCGACGTTTTTACAGGGCTCGCATAATTATAATTATAATAATAATAATAGTTCTAATCAGCAGAAAAAAAGTGGGAAAGTGGTGTTTATGTACACTTTGTAATAATGAAAGTAATAATAATAAGAAAACGGTAGTGGAGCTGGGAAGGGTTTGGCTAGACCCAGACGCTGAGGGACTCGTTGGGATTGGCTCGCAGATTGGGGTGGGGGGAGGAATGTTGGGCCTCGTGACGTTTGATGAGGGCCCGAAACTCTGTTGGCGTCGAGGACCAACGACGATGACGAGGCTTCGAGGACTCGCACTCCAACAGGCCCAAAGGCAGGCCCACTTCCGTGTGACAGCCAACTTTCGGTGTCGATGCCACGCTTGGCAATCCGATCTGCGAAAAATTTTGGAGTTGGGAATTGAAATTATCATTACATTCATCAGAAATTTTCATAACTTGAATCAAAATTTTTCGCAATTTTCTTGAACAATTTTTGGGGTTTGTATCAGAAACACGAAGAAATTTTTCACTGATGAAGTGGAAGCAAAAATAAAATGTTTAATTATTTGAAGATATACATCAAATTTCTTTGAAATATGCACACAATATGCAATATTAATAATGCAATATTTTCTATGTTTACTTGTTGAAAAAAATCTTAATTACTCAAAAACTACAAAAATTTTACGAAAAATTTAAAAGAGTTTGGCAAATTCGTAATAAGATTTTGAAATGTCAAGTTTTGAATTGCCAAGTCTTTGAAAAATCAAAAAACACTAAAATTTTTATTGAATGTTTAGAAATTTTGTAGATTGTGAAAAATTGTAAAAATCGGTTACACTTAATAAACTGTATTATCCTTAAAATTCTTAAAAATTAAAAAATATTTTATCGTACAAAGAAGGTTGGAAATTATGATGTTTCCAATACAAATCGAGAATCTCAGAAAACACTTGTTGCCTTATTACGAAATTCCATTTTTCCATTTTCCAAAAATTAAAAAATTCCCTATGATTCTGTAAAAGTCCTATGTATTCCCTAAAATTTCCGATTACTCCTTAACATTCCTAAACATAAAACAAAAAAACATTCAGAAACATTAGAAAAAAGCTCAGAAAGCTAAAAAAACAAATAATAAACTAATAATAATTATGGGAATGAACATATGCAATAATAATTTAGTAAAAAATAAATTATCATAGAACAAATCTTACCTCTTGGAAAGAACTGAGAGAAGAAAACCCACTTTCATCATCAACACTGCTGATGCTGCTATTGGCACGAGTGGCCCTCTTCGGGGGCGGTGGGGGTGGGGGCGGGGGTGGAAGCTTATCTTCAGCCTCATTTGAGCTTTCAGCTGTACGCCCAAGCTCAGGTTCTCGCATTGACAACAAAGACTGCACTGTTCGCATCAATCTGCAATATCCCCATTAAATTTCTCATAATAGTTTTCAAATATTCTCAATTTTCTCCATACACCCCAACCCCAAGAAACAAACCTTTTACATAAACTATTGTCTCTTACAAGGGCGTTTTACCTGAACCCCTGATCAATGAGATCCTTGAAGTTAAAGACGTTGATGAACCATCGATTGGGTCAATTTTTTTCAAGTTTCTAATTACGAAATCACCCAATTTTTCTTCAGACACAAGTTCAACCCATAGTAACACATTCCAAAAACAATTTTTCCCAAAAACAATCACCTGTACGCCTCCTGCGAGAGTTTGGCAGGTGGCACCTCATCGGGGTTGATCTCCAGTTGCTTCGGGGGCGCCTGGTAATGGTTGCTCCCCTGGTGACAATGGGCCTGGTTCCTGGGCACAATGGCCGAATTCCCATTGTTCCTGCGCTGAAGAACCGACCAGGTGACGCCGCTCATGGAAGGTATTTGTGTGGCGGACTTGGCTCGCACGAATTTGGAGTTACCATAGGGGGTAGACGTAGAAGAAGCCGAAGAGCACGAGGACGCGGAAGATGAGCGACTGTCTTCGTGCTCGTGATGGACCGCGTGGACGCTGTGACTTCGGGGCATCTGCTGGCCAGGTCGAGGGGACTGCAGCAGAGCCCTTTCAGCCATGCAACCCAAACTTTTGTGCGCTCGCTCAAGGAACCGTGCCACTTGCTCCATCAGTGATCGGTACATTTCCCGATTCGATTCCATCTGCATCGAGAAATTTCAGCAACCCCCAATGAATTCCCTTGCAACACAAGTATGCTGAAGGTGAAATGAACTTCGATTGGAAGGAATTGAAAAATCTAACCTGTTTGAGCTGCCACTGGAGCGTATCGACTTGGGCCTGGAGGCACACGTTGTCTATCACTTGGACGTTCGCGGAGACGCTGTCCCTGTTGCTGCTTGCAAGTGCGCTTTGCAATCGCCGATTCTCCGCTGCCAGGGACTCGCACTGCTGCAAGCATTACGACAACTCAATTTCCGCGCCACGCGGCGAGATCAGCTACAAAGGGGCAATTAAAAAAAAAGCCCCCTTCCCCCACAATTGCGAGTGTACAACAGTCGCTCGGTATGAATAATTCAGTCGCATTTCTCTTCCGCCTCGGCGTTTTTTCCAAGTAAAGTTTTTCTACGTAAAATCGCGAAACAGGTTCCGATGCTCGAAACGCGACATCGGCAGAAGAAGAGGAACAAAAAAAATAACAGCTTCCTCGCCTACCCTCCGATATAATCATAATTATTACCGAGTTTCCTTGTATTGGAAAAAGGCGAATATAAGAGCTAGGGGTCGTTGAGCTTTTCAAATTTCAAAAAATCGCCACGTACAAGGCGAAAACATTCGAGTTTTTTCCTTTTTCCTTCATCGATTTTTTCGATTTGGCAAGTTTCTCGGGGCCTCTCCCACATGACGAGGAGCACGTATCGGACGAATTGGACGGATTCCCATGGCTTGGCATGGATGGGCTTGGCGCGCCACGAGTATCCAAGTACAAATCGATGATCGTGAGACCTTTACCGCGGCATCATCGGGCCAAAGGCATCTCGACTTAACGGCATATCGGGACTCCGTGCATGCCTATCGCGTGTGTACACGCGTGCAGCCTGATGCATTACTGCCCCGCGGCAGTAGAGCGCGCCATTCAGCAACGGCACCGACAGTTTCCACATTTTTCGCCGAGGAAAACTGGAATTCCCCCATATCGCCGAGGAATGCACAAGCCTGCCCGGCCGTATATCATAGGGACCGAGAAAAACGAAGAATGGCATGAAAACAAGGGCCCCTCGGCACGCCGCCGAAGAAGCCTCTTAGTGCAGGAAACCTAATTCTTATCGGAAATTGCTTCTCTTCCAGAACTCGCCGGAACTCGAATTTCAAAAGGAACAAGACTTTGGGATGGAACAAACGCTGGGGAACGGATCTAGTACTTTCTGACATGATGTGTCAAAAAGCCCAATCTTCTGTGTCAATCTTCTGCCCATCTTCAACGAACATTCCAAACCAATACTTGATAATCGTTTCTTGAATATTGCAAAATAACCCAAGATCCAGAACCTTTGGGAGGAGCCTTTCGCGAGAAGATATGTGAGAAATGCAGAGACAAGAACAAAGGCCTTTCACTGGCACGGGGCGCGAATCTGAGCGAGTCCACGCCTCTCGTAAAATGCATGCGCCAGCAAGTCCTCTTACAAGTACATATTGTTATGGTATCGTGCAAGATGTGGAGAGGTCTTCACCCATACTACAACTACCAACCCCAACCAAACAACCAAACCATCTCCATACACACATTCAAATACCATACATGCACGTGAATATCCGATACGAATCCGATTAATGGGATTTTCTGCTAATACGATGCAAGAAGCTCTCGAAGTTGTTCCCACAGATATCGGTGTCAGATCGGCGTTCGTCCGCTCACATATCAATCAATCGCGAACAATTCGTGTATTTCGCGTTATCTATAAGGGTCAGGGCTGGATGAAATCGTGAACCCATGTATGAAATCATCCGTCATTGGGCCATATAAGAAAATTCAGAAGAGTCTAGTCTCATACGAATTGTTTTATTTCAAGTCCCCCGAAGGCGTCAACGGCGTTTTGGTTGGCTTCAGTCGACCCAAAATGGATTCTTTTCACGGCGAATCAGATTCTGGGACACATAAAAAAGTCCACCGGAGAATAGTTCAATTTTCGAAAGTTGAACAAGTTAAGCCCTGTGATTCTTATAGTTGTCCATCAACAACATGGTAACCTGCTTCACCCAATTCTTTTCTATTTTCCACACTTGAAAAATGACAGGTATCTATACTTGAAAAAAAATGATACGCCTGAAAGCATTTTCGTTTGGAATTTCCATACAATAGCGAGAAAAGATCGAAAAGCCGACAAGTTGCGAGATATATCCGGCGATGAACGATCGGACCAAGGACGATCGGAAACAATGGCTTCGTAATATTATGGTATTATAATGATTAAGGGTTTTGGTGCTTACACTGTCGAATAATCAAACAATCTGTGCGTATTTTTTCTTCTTTTTTCCTTTCGTTTTTTAACGCGTTGCAGCAACGACGAAAAAAGAGATCCCTCGCTCGTTCGCGGATGGTCGACGGTAAATTTTTCGTTTCCCGTGGAAATGGCGCCGCTTGCGCCGGATCACGCATGGCCGCTCGTCCGCATCCGAAAAACCGTGACCGACGTCACCCGACACGCTCGTTGCCCGGATCGTCAGGATTTTTCGACCTCTCTCTATCCCCAGAGAATCGCCGATTTCTGTTACAACTCGATTCACGCAGCGAAATTTTTATTTTCATAGAGCGATCATTACTTTTTCGTAAGGGATTCCGACCTTTGACTTTGCCCCGGGAGAGAGCGCTGTGTAGAAAATATCGTTATAAATTTTTATTTTATTTTATTTTATTCAAAATGCACCCACATGACTGTAAAATACTCCAAATACCTTGTCAATTGAAAAAAAGAACAAGCTCTGATTTTAACAACGAGGAATTCGGTTGCGAAATAAAGTGTCTAGTGTCGCAATCAATCGGCACGAATGGAATAAAATGAGAGGCGCGCGACGGATTTTTCGAATTTTTCATCTCCTCTGTCGGCGTAGATAAGACTGCACCGGAGTTACGGCGGCATTCCTTGGAGAGCGTGGGAAAGTGCATGCATCGCATCATCGCTCGCTTCTGCGATCTCATTATCGCTCGTCCTCGGATATATCATACCCGCGACAAACCGTCGTCGCCCTGCTGAGGAGGATGCATTATTATGACACGCCATCGGAACTGTCGACACCTAATGGTCACTTGACCATAACATATCTTATTTTTGCGTACCGCATCTCACGATCGCCTTCGTGTCAATGAGTCTACTGTCATTTTGTCTACGAATTCCGTCAATCAGTCAATTTTGAATCGACAATGAGTCCGAGGACCGAATGACTGGAAACGAATGGGTGCAAATCAATCGAACCAAGTTTTGAGAACTGTATTCACCAGTAGATGCAAAATTATAAAAACACTGAATGAGTTGACCTTAAATGCCTTTACCTTACACACATCCATGACGCTGGTGCAAAAACGACAATTGGTGTTCGACACAAGATCGGATTTAAAACATATAAATGGCCTATTCTGAAATCGCCAATCGGTCAAACGAAAATTCGAGAAAGTTGAAAAACTCATTTGAATTGTTCTCACACTTTTTCGTGCTCAAAAAACCCCAAAAAAGAGGAAGAAAAATGGCTGAATCCCGATCAAGATCGCATCGGACACCCTGACAAAGGAGGGCTTGTTATCAGCTCGAATCGGGACTGTGAATCATAGTTAATAGAATCATAGTTCCGCGTCTGAGTCTCGGCGTGAGATGGAAATAGAAAGAAAGAGAGAGAAAGAAAGCAAAGAAGGCAGAGTTATAGATCGCCGGCGCGTTCTTGCGTAACCGGTAATTAAGCGCGTAAGTTGTTGCAAACTGCAAAGCGCACCACGCCACGCATGAGCCTGACCCCGAATATGATTGCAAAACCTCCTTCTCCATTTTACAGATTACACACCGCGTCTACGACTTGTCCGAGCAGAGCGCATTTATCTCGCTCCCATGATTCCATGCTTCCATGATTTCCTGCTATAGACGAGGAAAAGCGCGCCGCTCGAACAAGTTTATTTTTTTCCCTCGTGCATCTGACTCGATAAATCAACGCCGGGAGAAATTTTCGTAGGATATTTAATACTCGTCGCAGGATTTTCAACAAATATTCAGTCGAAAGCAACAAATTTTACATAAACCCTCTATACTTCGTCGGAATTCCATCAAAGCTTGAAAAATCGATTTGCATGATAAAAGGCAAGCGGCCGACTTTTGCTCGGTACGTAACGCTATATTATACGATAATGAGGTATAGAAAAAAGAAGAAGAAAAGAACAAGTTCGGCGGATATCCTGCGCGTGAGCGTGACGAAAAGCCTGGGATCATTCTCCGTAAATGTTCACTTTTCTCTTTTTTGAGTCTGCGCGAAAAGTCGCGTGCTTTATGTCGGGACGGAACGACATGCCCGCGAATTCGCGACGTTCGCGAGAGCGACTCTTCTAATGAATGGCCCCGACACGACGCACGAAAAGCCGCTGCTAATTTCAGAACCTTCCGATGCTTTCATAAAAGCCCAATAAAATCAGCCGGCGGCGACGGAAACGCGAAAATTTCTCGACGACTACTCCAGGATCTCGTGTACAAGGGCAGAATTAATTTTCTCGCCTGGACTTGACCGGATTTTTAAAAAGTAGCGTTAATTTATACAAAGTGTAGAACCTTTATTTTAGGGTAGAATTTGTTTCAATGAAATTAGTCCATTTTGGTTCAACAATGTACATTAATTTAATAAAAGCGTTATTCAAAAGAAAAAAACAAAATCGGTCAGATGTGGCTGATCAGATTTAGAGAGCAATCTCCCCGCAGTTTACACTGATTTTCTCCAGGGACCTCACATAGCATGAGCTCGTATAAAACCACAGTCGTAAACGGAAGTAAAGCAGTAGGATCTGTTGCGCGAGCAACAAAGGTAGAAAAAAAGCAAATAAAAGGCAAATAAATTTGCATTGCAAATGAGGGAACAGAGGTGCGAGCGCAAAAAGTGTGTAAAATATAAAGAGCTCGTGAGCACGTGAATGGGCTTCCGCTGTCGCTCGCTGGACGAATGCTGAACGTTGCTGAATGCTGAACGTCGCTGATTCAAATGGCTCGGATCACTGCCCTGAAGCCCCCATGCCATCACCTACCCCTTGTCTATATGTGCACCGTGATAGCGTTTTCATGGCGATTTCCGTTCTGACGATTCGATTATTCCCTTGTTTCTCTTTCTTTCACCGACTACTGCCGGCATGAAACGTGCGATGCGCCATTCAATCGGCTTTTCCGCCATCGAACGACCGACAAATGAATACAAAGTGCAACGTATCGCCAATTTGAAAAGGATTTTTCATCGCTTACGAGCCAAACTCTTGTCGTCGATTTATTGGATCGATGATCATCGAGGAAAGTGAATTTCCTGAGGACTTTCATGGAATTTCTTCATCTACTGAGATTTATTACCTTTTAACCAAGATATATTGTCACTCAATATATGCTTGTACGACGAAAATGAACGCTCGACGTCACAAGATGTAACAGGGACATATGCATAAGCATTCAGTTCAGTTGATAACAAATTGAGAATAAGATCGTCATCTACTGTAAAATTATCGATAACATAGCCTGTTAACATCCACGATATTTTCTGGAGAATTTGCAGACCTGGATTTTTTTAAATTAAGGGGTTACACCGCTGTAGAGCACGGAGAAATAGGCATTTTTCGGGCATTTTTTTTTGGCGCAATGAAGTAACTAATCAAAATGCCGTTAACTGGGGTTTATTTTACGTATCGTAAAGAACAAAATGCAATTTATTTCAAGTAATTATATCAAAAAACAACGGCTGTGCAGCATTTTCCCTCCGACGCTTTTTTTTTTCGAAAGGGTCCACGGCCGGAAACGTAGCTGCCGCAATTTTTGATCTGGAGTCAAAAACCAAAATTTTTTCGAATCTACAGAACGATAGCAAGATCCCTACGTAGGATTTTTTTCGATATATTGATTTTCCGCAAAATGGCGTGCCTCTGAACGAAAAACATGCAATCTCACGTTCGAAATCGTCACTATATTGTTTATAAAAAAAAAGTATGCAAAATAAAAAACAAATCCTACGTACGGACCTAGGGAAAACGATTCTGAATATGATGTCAAAAATTTCAAATTGATCGATAAAAATGTGTACGAGATATGTTTCCGGCCAGTTTGAAAAAAGTGGTTTTGAGAAAAACGCGTTCAAAGTGTTTAGTACTGTAAAATTCTATTTTTTTTATGTACCTTCAATCTGCGATGCCCGAACCATACAATTGTCCTTCTGCGTCGACATCTTCTTCTTGTTTGGCCAATCTTATGTTTTTCAAATTTATTCGAGCCTGTTTTGCGCCTTCACTTAACGATCGCTCTACTATCTTTATGCGCTCTGCGTCTATCTCCACGCAAAAATTGTAGCTTTCGGGTATTTAAACATTTTTGACACCTTACATCTTTTAATATATATATTATTTTTAAGGCCCTAAAGCACATTTCAAGCCGAAAAAAAATTCAATTTTTTGAAAATCCTACAATGGTGTAATCCCTTGAATAATATTTTCATTGATTAACGACGCAACGATGCTTTGTTTACATTATTATCAAGTATCAAGCAAACGATAGAAATTCAAAGGTATTTGAGCTAAGCATATCTTTCTTATCGATTCCCAGACACTTGAATGTTCGAAATATGGGTTTATTTGAGTGAGTGTGGAAAATATGGATTCACTGAGAAGTGGAAATCGTCACGATGACAATGCGTTTTCAATTTCTAATCAACACCTGACATAAGAATACATCTGCCTGTTACAAAGATATTATGTATTCGTATCGGAACGAAATAACAATGCCCTGGTAGGTATCTGATATCGTTTCTTGCAGCATCTGCCGAGATTTCTAGAGCAAATAAAAAGTATTGTCCCTTGCAGTATCTTATCGTCACCATGACCATTTCAACTCACAGTGTTTATAGGCAAAAAAGGCGAAAAATATTGAAATGAATATTTTTCATTTGAAAACATTCGAACAATGAAAAACGAAAATTCTCAAGCGATCCACCGAACCATTCCACGTCATCCGCCAGACTATTCGCCACTAATATCAATTTCATGATTTACAATTTACAAATCAATTTCACAATAACAATGTTGCATGACATCGTTTTCAAAAATTCCATTATTTTTCCCTCTTCTTCACGTGGCGTGATTCGCAACAATTGTTTCGATTCCGTCCTGAAGCATACGCCACTTTCATTTTGGTACTACCTTAATGTTCATCGCCAAATTGAATTCTTGAATTTGAATTTCTGTATCTCCCTGTTCTTTCTGCAGCTCGGTACACATCCATAGTTAATTACACTATTTGTGCTTCCGGCTACTCCTTTAAAATAAGGTAAATGATTCCGATCAGGTTAGACTGTGCAAACAGTGTTACGAAATAAGACAGAGCACAAGTTATCTCTCAATTATAGTGATGGATGGTAATCGTTTCTTTTTTGTCTTTTATGACAACTCATTAGAGCCAAGGCTGCACCAGAGGCACTCCCTTCACAAATCCCTTGGCTGCGGTTTCGTACATTGTTTTATATACGTTGGATTAGCGTGATCGCTATCGGGCAATGGATGGATCGTGCGCCAGCACGAGAGTGCATAAAGTGCATACCTTCTTTTGTTTCGAAATGCATGACCCGCGACCAATGCGTACCGAGCGGTACAATGGCAGCAGGTGTAAACGATTTTCCTGGAGCACGAGGAGAATTTCAGTGATTTTTCAATTACTTTTGTCGAAGCAACACATCAACTGGCTATTCCTTTGATTATTCGATAATTATGAAAGACTTCGTTGGATCTAGTTTCACAAGTCATAAATACCGCAAATAAATGCAGGTGAATGAATATTGGTTAATGAATGAGTTCATAGATTGAGGGTATTGAAATTCGTTTTTTGTTTTTGCTTTCCTGCAATGTACGAAATAAACAGTGGCCGCAGGATTTATATAATAATTAAGAGATTGTTAGAAGAGAGCTAGGAGGCGGATCTCGCGAATTCGTTTACGAGGCCATTACATAAAGTCAAACGCAAGAGTCAGTGAAGCGATCTCGGACGCGTGTTTATCGGCCGTGCGATTTTGCCTCCTTTTGCAGTCGAAGGAGAAAGAGAAAAAGGATGAAACCAGGATTTTTTTTTGGTATAATTTCACTTTCCGTATGACTTTTATTCATTTTTCTATTACTTGAAAAGTCGAAAACTGAAAAAAATCACGACATGGGGTCAGATATTCTTTCTTTTTTCTATTTTGTAAATAGGCACAAGTCACGCTTTAATTGTTATTGAGGCTGCAGTCGGCGCCTATGGCTTTCATGCCAGAATGCTCCATATAATTGGCCATCATAAAATCATCATCATTTTATAAAATCACCGTAAAAAACGTGCATTGTTAGCGCAATCTTATGGTTTGTCGCTACAAAATGGCAATAGTTCGAAGAGTAATCAAAAATTTTGAGGCTTATGCAGGTAAAATCGATCATATGACATTCGTCAATGAGGATGATAACGATGTTTGTATGTAAGAAAATGAAAGATGAAAATCTTGCTGATTCTTCGATCAACGCATATATATTTTCTTGAATCTAGGATTTCTGTCTTAGTCTAATAGAGACATCTTACTCATACTTCACTGTATAGATAAAATACATCAACCTCATTTTCGCATAGGAATCTCAACGAAAACTCTTTGTATGAGATGAAAATAGGATACGTGAACTGACTCTGACTATCAGGGGGCACACAATTTCCCAATCGCAATTAGCTCGATCAAAATGCTGCGGCTCGATCGGCCTCAAGTCGACCATTCGAATTGTTGAAAGGCCGCGCGCTTTTCCAATCTTTTCTTGCGTCACTTTTTCGCTATGTTGGATATTATGCACTACTAAGCGGTTAATAGAATTTTTTCAAAAACCACTTTTTTAACTTTAGAGATAACAGAGTCGTATTATTGTAAAAAATATGTACCGTGAATCATAATCGACATTATTTTATTATCATTATTAAATTCTGCGGAAATTGAATCTTCCATTTATATCAAATATTTCAATATTAGAAATATTCATTAACGTTTACTTTCGGTGCTTCTATTCCATCTCTAAATAAAAATTATCCTTTTAAAATAGAGATATCAACATTTTATATTTTAAAACGACGTGTTCTACTTCCCTACCAAAAAAATTCGAAAAGAGGTGGATTACGAGCATGGATTATAGAAATTTTTCGCTAAGCAGAGGCATAAGGGAGGGTATGAATAATTGGGAATGGGAGCTCTTATGTACAAGTGACGAAGTACAGCAGGTGTAGAGTTTTCGAATGCGAGGAAGAGTTGAGGAGAAAATAAAAGCCAGACTTTATTTTTGGTGCATTCCAAAGTCGTGGCGAGAGCGTGAGCTATTTATCGGTGGAAGTGCTGTTTTTTGCTCTTTTTTTTTCGAGTCTTCAAAAACTGGAACGGAATATGTGTGGTTAACACCTTTATTACAATTTCGCTACTTCACCTGATCAAAGACGAAGTATTGATTTAGGCATAGAAAATAGAAAAAAAATTTTCTGCTTGAATACAAATTAGAAATAATATCAAAACTACGGTATCTTGCGGATTAAAAATGTGTATATTGGTTTGGACATTAAATTTTTCGTCCTGCAAAAATTTTGATACCTACACATTGGTGTTTCAAGACTAAAGTATATTTTACTGCAAAATTTAGACAATATACAAATATTTGAACTATTGGAAAGCCAAAATAATGAGATTAATTAAGATACAAATTACAGATTGTTTGTCAATTTCCTTTCCCAATTACTTAGTTACATGCAATTTTCTTCACTATATTACACTAAAATTACGCGTATAAAAAGGTCAATCACTTAATTGCACGTTTTCTAATTCTTCAATAGCATACAATTAACAGCTTCGATTGTGATCGATTGCATGTTATCTCAAATAGAATATTTTACTATTATTCAGTGAAATTTGTCAACATAGTTCAATATGATTCATGAATGCATTGACAGAAATGAAGGTTTTTATATAATTCATTTTTTATAATAATAAACATATTTATTTTAATTATTAATAAGATCATTGATATAATATTACGTGACATAATTGTATACTAATGAAATTAAAAGTAAAGCCGGTAAAATATAGAAAAAATGGAAGAAAAATTGATGTTTGTCATTTACAGTATTGAATATCGTTTTTTGGTTTTATCCTGCATTTTATTGAACAATATATTCATTTCATAAAGCTTTTTCGAATTAAACGGATATCGAATGAGAGATGTGGACATAAAATACATTCATTTTTTTTTTTTTTTTTTTTAATGCCTAAAATTGTGTGTGTCGTATTACCCCAGTGTAACTACTGACAATGAGAAAAACATATAGTCATTATTATCTACAATATTGTACTTTTTGCTAGGTATTTATAGCAGTTTTTGTCATAATAATATGTATAGTAAATATTGTCAAATTATATTGTAGTAGCAGAAATATTTTGTTTTAAGAAATCCTATACATGTTAAACTTTCTACTATGTACTTTTTTTTGTACAATATTATATTGTAATTCATACTAATCCAGTTTTCAGAAAATGCCATACAGTTTCGCCAGTATTCAGATATGTATTAGTTACTTTTGCTATATTTTTGTGTATTTTCCAGTATTTCATATTGCGATTGCTAAAATATAGAAAAAAATCAAAAATATACTGTAGATTTTTTAGCTACAAGACATCAGAATTTGTCTTTCAATTCTGCGAAATTTTCAAAATTAAAAAATTATAGAAAATCGAAAATTCACGGAATTTTGTAGAGGTAATTTTCAAGACTTTCAAAATCTTAAACATGATACAAACTTTATTAATTACATAAAAATTGTCCAAATCGTGAAGATTTCTCGTATTTTTCGATCATTTTTTAAGTTTTTCAGATTTTCGTAAAAATATGAAAATGAACACAACCTACTAATTTTATTAAAGATTTCTGAAATTTCGCAATTTCCAAATATTTTGAAATCATTCAATTCATCTTTGATATTTTTCGATTTTCAAACTTTCTAGAATATAAATAGTTATACGAAATATTTGAATTTTTCATTAGGATTTTTTGTATTTTTCTGATACATTTCAAGTTTTTTAGATTTTCATAAAAAAGTAAAGTAAAAAATAATAATGAAAATTGCAAAGAAAGGTACACAATGAAATTTACGTATAAGATGTAAGAAGATTTTTTGAAATCCGACTAATTTGGAATTTTTCACGTCGTGAGATGAATTTTTGCGATTCATATACCTACATGTACAATATTATTTTTCGTTTGTACATGAAATATATTACACGAACAGCAGAACAAATAATAAAAGGTAAAATATTATATTTGATGGTTCACTATACACGGACGTTAAATCCTTTGTACTCGTGTAGTAATAAATGCAATTTTTACAGTACGATAAGCATTCTGTGGATGACAAAGTTGGAACTTAATTATTTATATGAATTCATCGTTAGTTTGCTTCAACCAGACATTTACTTCGCCATATCCAAGTATGCGATTTATTCATAGTTACCATATTATATTGGATTTAACTCATCCTTTTGTTCAGTGCATAAAAAATAAAATACCACGCAGGATCGAACCACGTAGACGAGATTTTTTGTTCGCAATTACAATAACCCGAGAGTGCGGGAGTCGAAAGGAAAGTTTTCACTCGGTTTCCGGGATTTTCTTGGGAAATTGCACATCCGCGCGTCGAAAAGCATCAGATAAGGGCCTCCTTTTGTGTCAAGAGTAACACACGCGCGTGGAAAACGTGGCTCGCGCATTGCCGTAAGCACGCGAAACAATAAATCTGTATTGGTACTTGACACTTACTTTTCGCTCACTTTCGATGAGATTTATCAAAGCGTGGCTCGTAATTAACGAAAGAAAAGCCGTGGCCGCGGCCTCGATTTTCTCGCGATTAAATAAAAAAAAGTAGCGGGAAAATTTCGCCTTTGAAATAATGTAATTGCAGCCGAGGGGAAAGAAGAAGGGAAAGTTGGAAAAAAAGCCGCAGCATTGTCCCGGAATGAACGGTTTTTTATTCGCACATTCGCGAGTCGCAACGAGGGCGTACTCTGGGAAAAACGCGTCTTATTGTATTTCAATTACGAATTTTACGCGAGTTTGATCGCGCTAATTTTCGTGATTTATGAACTGTATTGTACTTGGAAATGATTTCTTTTGTTCTAGTTTTTGGCCTACTATCTGTCGTAAATAGTATATTTGCTATGCGGTTATGAGAATAAAACTTTTAATGTTGGGTCTATGTAAAGTGAAATTCTTTGAATCTTAAAGTATACCAAATCCGAAAATCGCGAATACTGAAAAATACTGGAAATCTATATAATTTGAAAATAATCAAAATTTTTTTGTAGAATTTCAGAGAATGTTTATAACTTTATAGATTATATTTCTTCAAAATATGCATATTGACTTTTTTTTATTTTTAGCAAAAATTTGAAATACTTGACAAGTATTTAAAAAACACATGAAATCATGATAAAAATATACAAATTTTTATACAACTTTTATACAATTTTGAAAATTTTGAAAAATCATAACATTTCAAGTTTCAACAACTGTCGATTAATATTTTAGAAAAATAAGGATTTATGTAAAATCTCAGGAAATGTTCATTACTTTTGTAAATTGTGTTCATCAATGAATTCATATGTTTCTTCAAAATATACAAGAAAATATTTTTCAATTTTTTCATGCAAATTTGCAATACTTGGAAAATATTTCAAAATTACGGAAAATCTCGATAAGTTAGACAAATTTTCGAAAAATTCCAATAACTGAAAATTTTTAAAAATCAGAAAACATTCGAAATCATAAAGATCGCCAATAATTCAGGAAAATTGGAAAATTGGTAGAATTTCAAAAAATGTTGATAAATTTTATACCAATAATATCTTCATTATCATATATTTATTATTTATGTATATTGCTTTAATTTTCAGAGAAAAATCTAAAAAAAAACTCGAGAGGTGTTAAAAATTGACAAGAAATTTTTATGAGTTGGACGAATTTTCATAAAATTTTTCAAGTTTTTTCGTATGATGTTGAAAAAAAGTTGAAAATTCAAATATCGAATACATTAGAAATTTCGATAATTTTGAATAATACTAGAAAAATCAATAGTTTTGTAGAACTTGAAAATTTTATATTTTATAATTTTGTAAATTGTGCTCACCATAATTCTTTAAAATATCGATAACAACGACTTATTTTTATTTTTGAATACAAAATTGGAGTTTTTGAAAAGTATTTATAACTAAGAAAAATCTTGCATGTGTTAGATACATTATCATCGATTCCAGAAAATGTAATAGTTTATTACGTTTAAAACTTTGAACATTTATCAAAATCAGAAAGCATCAAATTCCTTGAAATGTTAAAAATTTTTACGTAAATTTGCAATATTTTAAAAATTATTCAAGATTTTCACAAGTTAGACAAATATTCGAAAAATTCCAATAATGCATTATGCTAGAAATTTTACAAATTTTTAAAAATCAGAAAACATTCGAAATGCGAAAGATTGTCAATAATTCTGAAAAATTCGAGAAGTAGATGGAATCTCAGAAAATTTGAATGAATTTTGTACCTATATTGTGTTTATTATCATATTTATTATTTAATTATAACATTTTTGAAGTTTTTTTATAAAAAATCTAAAAAAAAACTCGAAAAGTGTTGGAAAATAACAAAAAAACTTTATGAGTTGGAAAAATTTTTAGAAAATTTTCGATTATTTATATGATGTTGGAAACCTTTAAAATTTTGGAAAATCGGAAGACATTAGAAATTTCGATAATTGTCATTAATTCTAGAAAAATCAAAAGTTTCGTAGAATTTCAAATGTTCATTAATTTTGTGAATTTGTCTTCACCATAATTGTTCGGAATATGGATAATAATACCTTTGTTTAATTTTTAATAAAAATTAGGAAATCTTCAAAAGTATTTAGAAATGATGAAAAATATTGCATGTGTTAGATACATTTTGATAAATTCTGGAAAATTGAATAAGAAGTCTATTGAGTTTGACATTCTGAAAATTTTTCAAAATCAGAACATGTGAAACTCCAGATTGTCAATAATTTCGTAAATTTCGAAAAGATTGCAGAAAATTTTGAAAATTCTGTAGTACTATTGTAATCTCTAAAATTTTGCAAATCAAAAAGGTAAAAACAATCTAGAATTTCAAACAATTTCGATAAATTCTGTGACTTGTAAAAAATTTAACAAGTCGATAGAACTACAATTTATAAATTTATCCATTTTTGCATGGGTATTTTTCGATATTTTACCCATGCAGAATTTTTCAGGTGGGTAGTGCTACCCACCATACCCACATTTTCTGCCACTCCTGTTCCTCCGAAAATGATAAAACTTTCAATCCTAAGACATCAAACTCGGAAAAATCTATCCAAAACTCATCAAAAACACTCCAAATCCACAAAATTCATAATTCCAGATTATCAAAGTCCAAAAATCTACACACCAGTCTACGAAAAAATCCTCTAAAATCTAAAAACGACTAGAAAAACACCAATCTCCCTTTCCTCCAAGGAAAGGGAGATTGGTTCATCCTACCATATGATACCCCCTCTCTACGAAAACGCCTAAAAATTCATTTCTTCAAAGATGAAAGAAAAATGGGTTATTTTTGCTTTCGTTGGCGATGAGCGTAAAGAAAAAGAAGCTATGTACATAATTGTAATGCGAGGTGAAGCGAGACGCGGGGCCTGACTATTTTACGAGGAGCTCGTAAAATTAATTCGCTGCATTAGTCGGCATTAGTGGTTCCAAGGGGCAAGCAAGGAAGAAAGAAAAGCAGAGAAATAGCGCCAGAGTCGAGAAGAAAAAAAGGAAAAACAACCAAAATTGAGGAACTCGAAGGAACTCGAAGAGTTGGCTGCTGCTTCAGGCAATGGCATTGTGGTATTCAAGGATAATGAGAACTGGGCGAATGAACGAGCATAAATGAGGATTAATGGGAGACAATGAGACGCGGATGAAACGCTATTATTCGTATGTATAACTGTAGCGATTGTTTCCCAGTGGCGGTCGCAGTAACGGGTCAACGCGGCGTTATCATAACGAGTTCAAGCGTGAGCCGCGCAGACTATATTAAATTACAGTGTCGGTAATTGTGGCAGGATTCTGCTACGCGGCAGAAATTCCCCATAAATTATTCTGCTACACTTGTCAGAAACGAATATGAAATTTCAGACATTTCCTGTGGACATTCTCGTTAAGACGTGTCTTGAATTTCATGAATAATCTGGGAATATGCCACGGCATTCATCGAATCTGAAGAGTGCCGAAGGTACTTAATTTTTTCTCCGCGCACTTTTACAGAAAAATACAAAAACAGAAATATCTTTATGACTGTTTTTACGGAAAATCCGTGCTCGGTGCTCGCCTCATTAATCCCAAAGTGGCTTATTCGCACATGTACGCCAGAGATTGAAAATCTCCAGAGCATCGCCGCGGGCCTATATCATACGTACAATGTACACGTACATGCGGTACTGGATAAGTAAGCGGGCGCATAACGTACGCACGGTCCCCGGCATGCAGTGCGATGATGCTGCGGCTCGCCGACTTTTCTTATATCCAATTACATCGTAAATCATTACGGAAGACGGGGCGTAGATACGCCAAGTTTTCTCTCTCGTTTCCGAAGGCATCCCGCGATTCGCTTTAAGGATCGCGTATCGAAAAGCTGGAGCTCGCGAGCGTTTCGTGGGAATCGCCGAGTCGCGAGTTATACTCATTTTTGCCACACATTTTATCTCCTACCTACGCGTTGCTCGGATACTTTTTTTTCCAATTCCTCGCGGAGCTGTGAATAATGGCCAGGCAGCACAGTCGAGATTTAACGCAACCAACGTGGCCTTTCCCAAGTAGCGGGCTCCATTTCAGTTGAAAATAATTGAATGATTTTGCCAAATGATTCGATTAATTCAGTAATTCGCGGGTCATTCATTTGATTGTCTGAATGGGAAGACTAGATGGATTTACCTTTTGGATAGTCAATCAGTTTGCCTGTTGAGTCAACCAAATTGATTGATCAACTGATTTGCCTATTGGATCGAGCACATGGTTTACGTAATGGATCGATCGAATTTCACCCATTGCATGAACCGTTTGCTCGATCCAATAGGCATACAGTTGATGAATCCATTTTGAAGAAAAGCACGATTGAGTCTATCAAAAGTTTCTCTTGGCTGATCACTGGTCGACACGCGACCTTACAAAGCTAACTTAGTTTATTAGTTAACTCCCATCGTTCGCGGTCGCGTCTCAAAGGGGATTATTCTCACTCTAACATGATCGTTACAAGATTGTCCATTTGGGGAGAAAACGAATCCGAGGGCTTGGAGAGGGAGGCTTCGGGAACCAATCCCGAACAAAATCAGTTTCCTAAAAACGCCTTAAATTTAATGTCCTCGGTGTCCGGAGAGACATGCTGGACCCCATTGCCAGCGAGGATTTACAGATTTTATGTCTTTCTAACGCGAAGATTCGGCACCCATGGCCCTCGCTGGTGGGCCATATGTGCCTCGATCATATTTCAATCGAATTATTACCAGGCCCAAACACATTTCGTAAACCATTTGCTCGATCCAATAGGTAAACCAGTTGATCATTCCATTTCGTGAACCGTTTGCTCCATCCAATAAGCAAACCAATTGACTATTCAATTCAAATTCAAATCTTTATGCATGCCTTTTTACACGGGTTTTGAAGTAACAGGGTATATCCGTCGTACATATACATCACTATAAAGTAAAATAGAATAAAATCAACACAACGTGAAAAAAAAACACAAAGATAAAAAAAAAAAGCATCCAGCTTCCTCGAACGTCCACTGTGCCAAACCAATTGACTATTCAAATGGTAGATCCATCTAAATGTTCCATTACATACGAAATAAATTTCTCTCTGAGTTATACGAACCGATTCAAATAAAATAATGGGAAATTTAGTCAAATTCAAATTAATTTCTTCGATGCAACTAAAATTATTTTGCCAATAGGCATGGCAACTAAGGTTTCTTCATTTTGAATCAATTTAAATAGATGTTTTAAAAAAAACTTCTGTGATTGTACGAGGGGAACAACGTCGCAAGGTGCACCTGAGCTGCGAGGTCGAGCGGAACCAACATGCAAACAACATAAAACGAGACACCAAGCGTGGCCCCCCTGGCTCTTTCATTTTATCGCTGCTTTGTTAGCCCGAGAATTTCATTATCCGTTTCGCTTTTGTTGCATCGCGAGTCTTCGCTGAAAGTTCCAGCTTCGGCATCGGACTGTTACAAGTGGCTTGCAGCGAAAATATCGTTGAGAAAATTGATGGGGATGACATTTAGCGGTTTTGTGCTTGACTAGGAAAATGGGCTAGAGCGAAGTTTATGGATGCAACTTTCGAGACTTTGTAAAAAACAATTTTTGTGTTAAAAAGATGCGTCATGGCTTGGATGAAAAATAAAGAACTTGAGACTCGTATTAATTCAGTGAAATCGAGTTTTTTTTTAAATTTATAATTCATTGGCTTTTGAAGCAATAGAATATTTTGATTTTAAATGTAGAGCGTAAAGTTCTATAAATATAAGAATATTCTCTCCCCCCTCCTATGAAAAATTTTGTTGCAACGTCCCTGTAAAAATTAAGCTATAATCGTTTAAATGCTGCTCTTGAAAATAATCCAGCATGAGATAATCTGCTGCTTTTTTCACACACAAGTTCAAACACCTATAATGTATATTACTCATGGACGCACATCATCAGCCTTGCTGCTATTACCTATCATATTCTATCGGAGCCAGATAACGACCAAGCCGCAATCTCGTCGCGCTTTGTGACCGCACAAAAGTCCCTTAACTACGTTTCGTACACCGTGGGAAAGTACATTATACACACACGTTGTAAATAATTTTTTCAAATTTCTCACATTGTGTTCAACAACGAAATGCAGAAACAAAGAATTCAATTAATCAATATTTCAATAATGGTATGAACATTTCATTCCGCGACATGAAGAATAAATTTTTCGTACAGAGAAATTTCAACTTTTATCTTATGAAATTATTTTAATTCATGAAAACCATGAACATAAATTCTGGTGCAAACATAAATAAAGTATCTACAATTCTAATGTACACAGCGATTCAGTCTTCATTTCACCTAATCTCGTTACGATGAAAACCGATTATGCCAGAGGGCAATGTACCAAATGAAAACAGCCGAGTATCAGATAAGGAAAAACATAATAATTTCTAACCTTTTGCAGTTTTTCGAGTTGCTCATTGTCCACGGGTTCCTGAAAGCCCTGAAACAGAAAGCAACAACAATGGCAAATTACATAATTCAGCGTTGCGAAAGGTCGGTTACGGTGAAAAAAAAGGAAGGGTAGGCAAGAGGAACTGGATTGATTATTTATTCAGCTGCTACAGCTTGTGAGTCATTTTGAGGAATTTCACAACACCTGAAGATGGACACTGAATAAATAGACTACCTAATTATAGGATTATCTTTTCTGTGGGAGAATGATGGAAACATTGAATTTCATTATGGATGAATAAATTATATTTCTTAATTTTTTAAAATTGATCGAGAAATGATAATAATATATATTGTAAATTAAATATACATTATAAATCAACTCAGTGAATGTAAAAATACTCTCCAAATACTAAGGATGTTGGAAAGAATGTCCCATAATTTTATGGCGGGTATTATTATATGTTTAATACTATAAGGGTAGATTTTTATTATGAATCGTATTATTTATTTATTTATTATAACTACACGGATACCTCGATTTTATTGGAGGTTCGGGGCTCTCCAACTAAATCGAGATAACGTTTAATCCGATTAACTCCAGCTCGGTAGGCGCAGACCTGTACATTTAAAGGGACCGTTCGCCTAGGTTAGAGGATGTTTTCTAAGAAACATTTTTTATTGAGAGCTCAATTGAGAGAGTACGGTCCTGGAGGGTCTTTGGAGGAAATAAATGTAGTATCTTTTTCTTTGGAGGAAATTTTCTTTTCATTTTGTACTTCAACTTTCATTGCAAAAAAAAAAATCTATGCTTCATTTATGGAAAAATATTTACTTGCAATCCTGATTTTTTGGTAAAATTTTTACATGAAATTAGTATTTCTCATTTATTTTTTCTGAGACCAAGTTCTTAAATTTAAAAAAAATGTAGTGGAAACCTTTATAAAACGAAATTTTGTTTTTGGAAACTAAGATTTTTTCAAGTCAAAGTGCCATTTTTGCAATTACATTTGTTTCATTTTCTTTAAAGTCTATAAACTTACCAAAGATGGTTTATTCTGATACGAATAATATAAATAAATGTATTTATACAATTAATTTTCTGTACTAAAATAAAATATAGGACTTTTTCCTAATTATAGAATTGTTTATATCTTACTTCTATATTTTATATCTATAAAAACAACATTTATAAATCAATATAGTAATAGTAATTCAAACTTAACTGTAGGACTATTTCCAAATAATTTATTCAATTATATCCTAATGATATATTTGATATCCAGAGGAATTATATGGATATACATAAATGTAATTGGTAATAATGTAGAATTTAATCAACGATAAAAAAAATATATAAATAGTATGATGTACATATTTGTGAGATTATTTCCTACTTATTAAACTATTTATATCTTAACGTAATCATATATTGTATATTTATAATGTTTCTAATTGTGGGAGGAAAATTTATGTAATTATGGAAGAATAAGTTAAATGTGAGTAAAAATAATCCAAAATTGTTAGAAATATTCTGATCAATATGCTATAGCTACGGTTTATTTCAATGATAATTCAATTTATTATATTATATGAATAATATGTCCAAAATATATATGTATGAATAATATAATATTAATTAATATTACAATAAATGAACGAATTTTCAATTGTAATTACAATTACATTACTACGGTAGATATTAATAGCAGTAAAATAAATAAACTGATGACATTCATTTAATGTCATTATGGATAATTGACTAATCAAATTAAAAATATATAATAAGTATATTAATATATAATAAGTATTGAATATCGAATATCTTTTTTTTTATGTAAAAAATTTAAATAATTAAAATACAATGAAGTATTTTTGTACTAACTGCACCTTTTTCAATATGTGACGTACCAGAAGAAAAAGGACACATCGCTCCAAAAATCGAAATCCGGTTTTTTGTATCTTTTGATAGTTTTTGAGTTGCTCTATCCAACACAAAAATTAGAAAAATTCTACGGACATTATTTCCTATCAAAAAAAGGGGGGCAAACTTTCGGGAGTCACCTTTCACTACAGAATTGATTGACTTTTATCGCTCGCCCTGTAAAATTCTCGTTTGGAGCGATGTGTCCCTTTTCTCCTGGCACGTCACATATAAATTTCTTGACGCATTTTTAAATTTAAAAGAGAAAATTTCGGCGCCGGAAACCGGCAATTGATTCCCTAGGAGACTTGGCAACACTATAAAAAAAGGGTTGCGTTCCAAAAAAAAATCATTCAACTCACATGTAAATTTAGACGTCGATTTAATGACTTTTATGGTACATTTATTTAGCTATACTCAAAATCCAAACAATAAATGCAATGTTCGATGCAATTTCAAAATTAAAAGAGAAAATTGCAACCCCGGAATCCGGTAATTATTCCCTAGGAAAATTGGCAACGCTGTGTCAAAAAAGGGTTGCACGTTGCACCCCAAAACTAACAAGATTCACGTGTGAATCACCCCATAAATTTAAGAGTTTAACAGTTTTTTGGATAGTAATAAAATCAAAACAGAAAAAATTAAATTTTCGACGCAATTTTAAATCCAAAAGAGAAAATTTCAACCCCGAAAACCGACAACTATTTCCCTATGAAACTTGGCAACGCTGTGAACACCCCAAAAACTCACAAGACTCACGTGTAAATCGCCCTTTAAGTCGCATGAATTTGAATTTTAAATCAAATTTTACTCAAGATTAAGTTAGTTAAAACCCCAATAAAACAATGCGAAATTACCTTAACCGCTGATTTCTTATCGAATTCTTCGGCAAGTGTTAAATCACTCAAATCGATGAGAGAATAAAAATTGTTTTCCTCCGAAGAATCATCATGCGAATCATCATCCAAAAAACTTAAAGATTTCGCAGTGACGATAGAACGCGCGAACGAACTTTTGAAATAACCGGGCGAAACTTGTCTCCCGACCGCGAAATCCACCTTCGTCGGCGTCATATCCAACTCTTTCATTTCGAATTACTCTACTTACTCAACCGTAATAGACAATAAACAATCACTGAAACGCTCCCGAAAAAACGACGCGCTGTGCACATGGGATGATACGATTCGTTTTACATGACAAGCACTTTCAACAATGACACAAACAATTGAATGTTTTTTCTCCCATTATACGAGGTGTTTTCTTCACCACGAATTTTGTTTACACTCTCGGGAATTTTCGCAATATTTTCGTACTCGTCCGTTTCGCGCTGCGGCAAAATGTAAACTGTGGTAAATTGTGGATAAGCACTATAGATGGCGGTTTTTCCCCCTAGCGTGAGTCAGAGAAGATTCATCTAACTCACGTTTGAAACACTGTGTGAGTTAGGTGAGTTTTAAGGAAATGACAACTACGGGTGAAAAGGAAGTCTTGCAAATGCTCTAAGAGCAATTATAAAATGTATTTTCCACATTATAATTGTTAACATTACCAACAAATCGCTGTAAAAGTCCATAATTAGTGTTAACAAGTGAAACACTGCGTGAATCTTGATTTAAAATATCACTAGGCATGTGGTGACGTCACGTGACATCACGCAACGTCATTGAAGTGAAAGTAAATATTTACAACTCATTATTGCTTTCGGTTGAGCATTAAATACGAAAAACGAAAAGTTTGTTGAATCTTATCCATTTTCTTACACGCGAAACGAAAAAAACGGAGCTTATCATGAGGTAGTAATACAGTTGTTGCAGTGTGCATTGCGTGTCTCATATTTATATGTGCCAAAAAAGTCCGTAAAGGTTAACGAAATTTGTTACGAAAATGGAAGAATCTTCGGTTTTGTGGATGCTGTCCGCGGTGATGCTCGTCGGATCGTATTTGGCGGGTTATTTACCACTGGTGATGAACCTCTCCGAGGTGAGAATCCGTTTACGTGGGTCGTCCGGTCAAAAGTTGATAAGGCACATTATCGGTACGATACGTGTCGTTTTTCGCGATATTTGAACTGGGAATTGAGCTCGAAAAATTGGAATATTCTTTTGGAGAATACATTATGTATCTCAAGTTATAAGAATTTGAGAAAAATTGAAATGCTTGGGCTTAAAGTACTGTTATTGTTTAATTTTTGAAAGATGTATTTTTGAGAGTAATTTAAACTATTTTTGAGAAAAAAATAATTTTTTTCGGGGGGGGGGGGGGGGTGTAAAAAATATATGTTTTGTATTTTAGAATTTCTACAATTATCCATGAATTCTTCTTTTTTTTTGTAGTGAATTCATGTGAATTCTCAATTTGAGGCCCTTCAATTTGAAACGTCAGGATCACGTATTTTAAAGTTTAATATTTGGATAGTTGAATACTTTATAAGAAGTATTTTATCAAATACACCATTCTTCAAGTTTTCAAGTTTTGATATTAACAATCTTTTTGATATTAAAATCAAAATATTAATTTTAAAAATTATAATATTAAAAAATATAAAAACTATTATTATAATAAAATGAATAAAATAATATAATAAATATTTAAAAATATGCTTATTCGTATATTAATAAAACAAATGAAAAATATAATATTTAAATCAAAAATTTTAAAAACATAAATATCAATTTTACTATCAATGATATAATGAACTTGAAATAAAATACAATATTACTATAGTCAAATATTATAAGTATTAATAAAAATACTAAATGTTGCTAAAGAAATTCACATCATAGAAATACATGTTATGATATATTTTATCATTTCAATAACGCCAATTACTAAATATAAACAAAATAATTTTGCTAAGTATAATAAAACATAATAAATAATATAAGAGAAATTGTATGATATTATCAATAATAATACTTATTATCAATTTCATTGGATACTAAAATTTTATTAAATTTGTAGTAATTTTATACTAATCGAACATATATCAAATTAACAGAATTTAAGTAAATATATTGAATTCTTTGAGTCGTCAATTTCGAGCAGTGATTTTACAAGAAATAATTTTTTGAATGTCAATTTAAGGCAACCTTTTCATAATGAATCATGAACTTTGAAAATTGATTAAGTATTAATATTATTAAAAAGTTGGAATAATTAGCCTTTCAGATTTCAAAGTATGCTATGAAAATCTAAATGTTCGTTTAACAATCAATTCTTTCACAATTTTTTACCATCAAAATTATACTATAACATGCTGAGTTACTTTTGAAGTTTGAAATACTGAATCTTCCAAATTTTGCAGGTTTTTTTAAATTCATTTTTACCTAATTCTCTTTATTGAAATTTGTATCTGTCAAGAATCTAACTTTTATTTTCAAAACTCCCCTCGAATACTAAAAATCGTCATTTTGAAAAAAGTTAAATTCTTAAAATTTAGAAATATATTTGTTATATCTTGGACTTATTTCCTTTTTTAATTACAATAAATTATAATCTGAAAAATCAACCCCTCGAAATTGACAACAAAGTATGTAATGTTCAAAAATATTTTTTATAATGTATTTTAATATTATTTATTGCTCATAATAATAATTTAAAGGTGAAGTTCATGTATTGTTCTTAATATATGAATATAATTCAAGTTTATGAATAATTTTTTGTCATTATTTATTTCATGTTCATAGTTTATATAAATATATAAGAATGAATAACCATGCAATCAAATGATGTAATATAAAATTACATTCAAATGAGTTTAACTATAAAGTATATTTGTATTAAAGGGATAATTCAAAATTATAGAAAATTTGGTATTTTTTATGTTAACATGGTATTCCTTCAGATGAATGAATTCAATTCTTCATATTTTTTTATAAATATATGAATTTTGTTTTCAATTTGACCCCAGATTTTAACTACTTAGGATTTCTAGAATGTGTGAAAAACTTTTCCAAAATAAAAAAAATTTAATAGTAAAATAATTGAATTGGTACAAATTATCAAAATGAACACAATTATAATAAAGTTCGACTTATTTAAGAAAGAATTCCCAAAGTATATTTACGTGTTCTAAATTCATGATTGCTCTTTAACTTCCTGATGTTCAATTGTTTTGTGGAACTAGGATAAGCTCCAGCTAGTTTCTGTACTTGGAGCTGGTCTCCTCGTGGGTACTGCCCTCACCGTGATTATTCCCGAGGGAGTGCGAGCACTCTTTAATGGAGCAGCCACAGCTGCATCCCATGATCACTCCCAGGCTACACCTCATCATGGTCAAAATCACTCCCCTTAATCTTATAGCGAATTTTCTTATTTTCCAAACTTAAAAACAACCAAATGATCGCATTTTTATTAAATTACTCCATTATAAAGTTCAGTTTTTCAGTATTTGATAAAAATCCAAAGCAATTAATTATAACTTATTTAAATTAATTTAATTCAATTCAGAGGACCTACATAGTTTAATCGGCGTAAGCTTGGTCCTTGGATTCGTGTTCATGCTGCTGGTAGACCAGTGCTCAACGAGGAGAAGTGGCGGTAAAGAAAGAAGCGTCACTGCAACTCTTGGCCTCGTAGTCCATGCCGCAGCAGATGGTGTCGCGCTAGGAGCCGCTGCCACAACCTCCCAAGCTGACGTTGAAATCATAGTCTTCGTAGCCATCATGTTACACAAAGTACATACCCAATAGACAATCAGACCTTGAAAAATACCACCATAAACCCTAAAAAATGCATGACATTTTATTTCAGGCACCAGCTGCATTTGGCCTTGTCTCATTTCTGCTTCACGAGAACGTCGACAGAAAAAGGATAGGCAGGCACTTGCTAGTATTTTCCTTGTCCGCGCCCTGTTTGGCCTTGATTACCTACTTTGGTATTGGCAAGGTAAAGTTTTTTTTGCATTTTTTCACTCAATGAATGATTGATCACGGAAGTATTGGTAATTAAATTCGAGTAATCAAAGTTCTCTTTGCGTAATCATTGATACGTTATTTCGACAATTGCAGGAAGGCAAAGAAACTTTGAGCAGTGTTAACGCGACGGGGTTGGCAATGCTTTTCAGTGCAGGGACATTCCTTTATGTTGCCACGGTGCATGTTTTACCTGAGCTAATGTCACGTAAAGTCAATGGCTCGTATTCGCATTTGCCAACTACAGAAATTCCCACATCGAACATTTCTGGAAATCCAGGTGTGAGTGGTCTCAGGTTCAAGGAGATCATGGCACTCGTGGCAGGATGTTTTTTGCCAGTTCTCCTCACCACTGGCCACCACCATTAACTTCTATGACATCCCTTTTGTTTAGGGATTATTTTGTACATATTTCCAACTTGCATTTACAAAGTCACGATCATCTCGAATGCAAACGGATTTTTGAAAACTGCAGCACGATTTTTGCAATTTTGAAGAACATTCCGTTTTTGTAAATAACTTTTTTTTTTTTCGGAAGATAGTGGTAGTCTTTGGATTCAAAGTTAATCTTTGGCATTTTGGAACCTGTAATCCGTCTGGTTTTGAGATTGTTATATTTTTGTATATCCTCAGATGCCGAAGTTTGAATTACCGAATTCATCAATTTGTTGTGTTTTTTAACTTGGGGATCCAAGTTTTTGAAATTAAATGCTACGTATATTGGGTTACAAACTGTTTTTTCATAATTCGAATATGACAATAAAAAAATCTGAAGTTCAAAGTTTATGGCATTCCAGAATTTGAAAAGTTGAGAAACCTTCGTTGTAATTTTAAACATAAATTTTGTAATATACTTTTTGATTGACTGGAGAAATCGATTGAAAAGCATGTTTCTGCGATTCTCAACCAAGTGATAACATGGAAAATAAAATACTGAAGTTTTATAAAATTAATGATTACGAGTGGAACGCAAAACGAGTGTAAATTTTTCTCTGCCTCGAGTTCAGAAATTCTTCGATTGTATTACAAATTGCGTCGTGCCAAAGTAAACTTTTAAAATCTAATTAAACCATCCTTCATAAAAGTCAATAATTTTTTCCCTTAAGTAAAAACATATTAAACCGATGGCCAACAACTCAAGAATTTCTGGACTCGAGTTGCTATTGTTGCGATCGTACTTAAGAGCACAAAAAATGTTGTTGAACTTGTTTTTTTACGTTACTATAAATTCTGTAACCTGTTACGACACCTATTGTGACATTTTATTCAAAGGACTATGATAGGGGGCAAGAATCGAATAAAATTTTTAAGATAATTTGTTTATCAAAAAAAGATAGCATTTAATTATTTTTATACCCAATCAAAGACGTTGTACTATGTGACTTTTTAAAGCGTGAGGATTTCAGAGGCGCGAGTTTCCAGGAGACTTTCCATCGTGTTGACGTCTTTGCACCAAGTGTCGAGTCGTTGAATCATATTTGCAATTTGACCACGGTCAAGGACACGGGGTTGTACCCAGGTCATGTGCACGGTTCCTGCAACTTGGTCTATTGCCCCACGTACCAATTCTTGAGCCAATGCCTTCATGACCAAAAGTTCAACTTCGCCCATTGGCAGTCGTGTTTCCTTGGATATTTCCTCGAAGGTTAATTGCCTGTAACAAGAATTTCCAATATATTTTTACATATCACCCATTCCTGAATTTTCCTCCAGTCACAACTCACCGATTGTTGGCCTGTCGTTTGAAGGTCATCTCCATAAGACAAAGAAGAGAAATCTTTTGTCGGAGCTTGAGTTCCTGGGCAGCCAAATCCGCGACTCGGCCCCACTGGGGCTTGAGCATCTCCAGGGCTGCGATATCACCCGCGTTGAAGGCCTTCAAAAGGTCGACCAGCCAAGAATTAAGAGTCCCATCGAGGGACTCCAACACCGGATGTGCCAACAATTCACCAAGGTTGTAAACACCTTCGCCAAGAAGTGCGGCGAGACCCAAAAAAAAGGCGTGTTGCTCTTGTTCCTCTTTTTTCAAGGTTGCCAAATCGATGCACCCCAAGTACCTGTATTCACATTTTGCATTATACATCAAGTCTAAATAATTGACTTCTAGTTTTTTTTTACTACATGACATTCTCGAAACAACATTTCTGCATTCATTGAGTAATGTACTATTGCAATACCTGAGAGCAGTGCGATAATAATCAGCGTGTTTTCCCTGAAGTCTGTATAATCTACTGGCCAGAAGGTAAAATCTGCCATGGACAGTGGTGACTCCGTTGGCATTTTCCAGCATTTCTTCGACTTCGTCGATGATTTTTTTCGTCTTTTCTTGGTTGTTGAGCTCATCGAGCCATATCTGGCCCATTAAGACTTTGCACAGCGCTAATGCTTCATTGTTGGCTTTCACTTTTTGCTCCGTTTTTTCCAAGAACTTTACAGCTTCCTCTTTGTTTTTGATCTGTACTACCACTAGAGCTAAGATTTCCATGAGAGAAAGGGGATTGATCCTGTAAAAAATATTTCATGATGAAGGTAGTTTTTTTAATGAGGTGCATGTCTACTGGAAAATAGGGAAGTTAAATTGATAGCATTTCTTCGTGTGTAAGGAATTCCCAATTTGTTATATTCATGAGTTTGAATAAGTTATATTCAAAATTTAGGGATGCAATTTTAAAAATTGGAAAATTGTGACTCTACAACTGACAAGCCTTAAGAGAAAGATCTTAGAAATATTTAGATAAAATATATTATGAATTATGATTAAAAATATTATAAAATAACATTAAAATATATGAATATTAAATAATATCAATATTTAATATTTAAAATACTTGATAGTGAAATATTTAAAGAAAAAACATTTGAGACTGAAAAAATTCAAATATTGGTTCAAAACTTAAGGTTTAGAATACAGAAAATATCGATATTGTTTATATCTAAAATTATGAAAATATTACACATTTGAAAATTTCACTGATTTAGAGTTTTAAATAAACATGAAACCTTAAATAACTCTTGATGAAATTTTTGAGTTTAAAATAAAACAAATAATAATTGATCATGTTAGTAAATTTACTACTGGAGTTATGATGGAATATTAAGTAATAAAATTAAATGACAAATAAAAATACGAAATCATATTTAAACTGGAATGAAGACAATAAATAATTCAGAAATGGATAATGTTGATCTTAGGATCACGAAAAAAAAAAAAAAAAAAACATACTGAATGTACATTAAATACAGGAAAATTTTGCATCTGCATTTTTATAGATGAAATATTAAAATTTTCAATTCTATAAGCTAAGTGATAATCTGAATTTAAACCAAACAATTTTGTACAATAGAAAAAACAAATGATTTGCAGTTTTTAATTTTACAAATTTGTCAACTGGAAACCACTAAAAAATAAAAAATTATTCATTGCAATATTATAAATTTATTAAATTGAACATATTCTTAAATTCAACATATATATTAATAAAAATATAAGTAATAGATTTATAACATCAAAATAATCTGTATTAGTAAAATGAATATTTAAAATATTATGAATAAGAAATCTAAAATTATTTTATTATATTATATAATACATAAATGACATAATAATTCATCATTATTATAACATTTAAAAATATTTAAAATTATTATTAATTAATTATAATTAAAATTAATTATTGTGCAATAATTATTGAAAATAATTTATTGAAGAAAAATTTATTTTTGATCTCCATTGCTACATTGATATTTTGATATTATCATAATGTAGAATGCATAAAGTAAAATATTAATAAATTACTTAAAGAATATGAAATATAAATACATCAATATCATTTTTTTATTATAATGCAGAAATGATATATACTTTAAAGTATATATGAGTATATTTTTAAAAATATTATAAATTTTCCATGATTAATGACCTATAAATAATACTGTTTTTGTAAATTTACAGTACTTCAAATTATTTGAAGGTTATGTACTTCAAACCTCCCAAAAATGTTTCAAAATCACTCACTTGCTCTCGAAGGTAGATAAAAAATTGTGGTATAGCTGCACCAGGTTGTCATTTTGCTGGAGTTCTGGGTGTTTGACGAATACCTGAAGTTTCAGTGTCAATTGATGCCAAAGCCTGCAAGTCATTATTTTATGTAAACATTCTTGACAGAAATTTTTTCAAACCCCACGAAACTTACTTTTTGTTGTACAGCTCTTCCAACTCCGTCCACTCGGCTGCCAAATCTTTGTCGGCAACATTTTGTTTTTGAGATAAATAAGCAGAAACGTCTTTTTGAGCTGTTGCCATTTTGCAATTTCGAGTGATTTGCACTATTTTCTTTTTTGAATGTTTTGAACAATACGAACACTATCTGAAAGCAATCTGAAGCAATCTGGAATCTGAACAGTGTTGCCAGAATTATAAATCCGGCAACACTGTATCTAGGGGAAATAGCTTTAAATTATGTAGGATCCCTAGAATTTACACGTAGAGAATACCTAGGGAAATTAGGTTGGTACAATTGATATTCAAATGTCAAAATAACATATAGAAATGTCATTCAATAATTGTACACAACATGCCGGTTGTAGTGTTTTGTCAACAAAGAAAATAACATTTTTAAAATTGAAAAATGACGAGTAATTTGTTGCGAAATTGTTCGGCTATTTTGATTAAATTGCCTGGACAACAAACTCGTTTCGCGTACGTTACACATGGGAGACATCCAGCTTTTGCAAAAACATTGAAGCAATGTCTTGAAGGTTAACTTGATTCATTTTATATTATTCTATGTATATATCATCATTTTATTATTATATTATCATTATTATTATGTATAATATATTATGTCATAATTATTATTATTATATTTTCAATAAAGTATTATTAATATACTTCATAGTACGCATATTATTGTATTTATGTTCATATATTATTTGTCAACCAAAATGACAATAATATTCAGGATAAAAAATTATTATTTTTGATTAATGTCAAAATCAGATTCTCATTAGGAATTTTATCCAGATTTTCTAATTTATTAAAAATTTTGTAATGGATGTATTAACTTAAAATTTCAAGGATTTTGAAAAATTAAGTGAAAAATGTGGGTATACGTATTAAAAAACTCATAAACGTTTCAAAATTTTTTTATAAGTTAAGAAAAAAACACGAAAGGATTTAAGATTTTTGTTGTTCAATTGTGATCTTCAAGAAATTTAAAAAATATGTGATAAAAAAATAATAACAATAATTGTATAAATATTCTTAATTATTTCATTCTCTTCATAATATTTATATAATAAAATTATCTTTTATTATAACTGAAGAAATTCTGAGCACAAAAGAATAAATAGAAATTCAAGAATTAAATTACTATGAATAATAAATTATTTCTTTATATAATAAAAATATCTATCATCATGATTGAAGAATTTTTGAACATATCAAAGAATAAATAGAAATTCAAAAACTTGCAGTGTTTCTTTTTGATTCTTGGATCCTTTCTATAAATAATATTTTCTAACCCACCAAAAATTCAATTCCAGAACTCAAGTACAAAGACCCAACAATTTATTACGATGTTGATATTGGCTTACCACTTGCTAAAGACCCTGAAAAAAAAATCCCAACTTCGCTCATGAGACTTGCTTCAAGGAACAAAAAAAATCCAGAGTTGGAAAAGCTATCTCGTTCACGAGAGCGTGAGTATTTTTCAATTAACCAAAAACCAAAATACTCTTCACTTTCATTTTCCCCGAAACAAAAAATAAAACACCAAAAATTCCTTTAACCCAGTGTTCCTGGATTTGGAAGACGTGAAAGACGAATGGTTCAAAATTGAAGGCCCAAAGAATTTGAAGAAAATAGCAACTCATTATGGCATTTTCCAAGATTTGTATGGTGAAGCGTATTTTCACCCAGTAGTGAGGCTCCAGGTAGACTACGATTTTGGGGACCCAGAATTTTTAGCCAGAGTTTATTATGGCAACGTGCTCAAGCCCAAAGAAACCAAAAACAAACCAATAGTCAGCTACCCAGCAGAGGTGAATTCCCTTTACACTCTCCTTCTGACCACGCCCGATGGTGTTCTGGCTCCCTCAGCCAGCGAGTCTTGCCATTGGTTCATGTAAGTCGCTCTTTTTCTTTCAATAAAAACCAATAGTACATTATTCTATAACATAATTTTTCATCTTCCAGTGGCAACATTCCAGGCAATGACCTAGAAAAAGGCGAGCAGTTGGTAGATTACTTGCAGCCCATTCCCGGTCGAGGAATTGGGTACTGCAGATACATTTTCGTCCTCTACAAGCAGGACAAGCCCATTGATTTCTCAGAATACAAACAAGATCAACCTTGGTAACGAGATCCTACAAATAATATAATCATTTTCCCCAAGTTAAGTTTTACTAGCAATGTTTTATTGCAGCTTGGAGCTGGTCAAACGAAGCTGGAACACCTACGACTTTTACCGAAAACATCAAGACGCCATGACGCCTGTGGGGCTCTCTTTTTTCCAGTGCGACTGGGACCAGACCCTCACAGATTTCTTTCACCACACTCTGAGTAAGTTTCCTTTTTTTTAACTTTAATGTTTCATTGGGAATGATGGATAATAACGCTTGTTTTTTTGCTCCTAGATATGAGGGAGCCAAGTTTCGAGTACGATTTTCCGAAACCTTACAAGGCTCCGCAGAAATGGTTCCCTAAGAAAAGACCCTTCAATTTGTACATGGACTTGTACAGGGATCCCAAGGCCATCAACCGTGAGTTTTTAATTGACAAACTTAAGAAAGTACATCCGTTCAAGGAACCTGAGCCACCTCTGAAATATCCGAACGCGCATAGAATCGATCCAAGGTCAATGGCATCGTGGTTGATTACGAAAATCGAGAAAGATCGGTTGGGACTGGGTCGCATCAATGAAATTGAGGAAGAGTGGCCTTGAGTTTAGAATATAAATAATGTATTTGAGAGTTGGGAATGGACGAAGAGCGCATTTTTGTGCTGCTGTTAGTGGTTTCAAATAGAGAAAATTTTTCTGGATAAATTTTGTGTTGGTTTTGTTACAAGTGGGCCTCGACCAGTTTTTTACTTTCCTTTTTTATGTCAAATCGTGACCGTACACTCGCGTCCAAGGCCTTGTGCTCAAATATTATTCCTGGAATGAAGAAAGTTTGAGGTGATGTGGGAGAAGTTTTTTTTGGACAAAAAGTAAAAAAAGAGAAAGGATTTTTGAAAATTTGAGTTTTTCCAGGATTTATGGTTTCCAGGAGTGTAAATAGGTAAGTTTATAAAATTAAGGTTATTTGTTGGATTAGATTAATGAATGCTAAATTGAAAATGATTAATAATAACCGAAATTTAGAGTATCTAAAAGAGTATGAATTTTATTTAGAAAGTGATTATTTTGTAAACCTGTGATTTCGGGTTCTGTTTCTTTGAAGACAAGTTTCGACGTGAAATCGGCAATATAGTTCTGGAACGCGTCTCGAGCTTTTTCCTCTAATGCTTCTTCGAGTTGAACATTACTCATAGTAATTAGTGCACTGGCCTTGCGACTTGGTAAGGACAGCAAGGCGAGACCTTTTTTCCCGAAGAACATGAAAAATTTTGATTGTCAACTATCAACAGTGATCATATTTGGTCCTACGATTTCGGACAGAATCGTCTTCAACTTTTTGTAGAATTTCATTCAAATTGCTAACAGTTTTTGGATAATACAAAGACAATTTTTGTCGAGTTTGTCTTTAGATCACTGACCATCACTACCAAGGATTTCTATTTGTTGGAGGGTATCTTGAGTTTCATTTGCCAAAGTGCCCTTTCCTTTAGATGACAATGGGCCTTTTCCAGTTTTCGTTGGTTTTATACAGCTCAACATCGTGAGCATGCTCTGCAGCACTGTCCTAATCTTCAGCTGTAACTCACCTTGACTTCTTGCTTGACTTCTGAATTCCATTTCCTGTTTCGTATGGTTTTTGTTTCCTCTAACATCTATTTTTCATCCGTTTTATACTTGGTTCATCAGTACAAGAGAATAAGAGGAATTTTCAGAAGATGCATGAGAATTCAGGATTGTTACTATCAAGAAACAATGACTTTCAATTGATGATTTTATTTGGAAAATACAATTTCCCTGAACAATTTTGTAGGAATTTCTAAAATACGTTGAAATCGTACAATTTGCAATATTAGATAACTCACTGGCCAGTTGGGGAAAGTACCGAGTGGTTGATTGAAGCTAAAATTGCTTGAGCATGACGCATTTTAGTTAGCAACCTGTCTCGTTCACTTTAGCTTCGATTCATTTCCTCTGTTAGACGATTTTTTTGTTCAATTTGCTCTTCCAGCCTATAATTTTCCATAGAAATGGAGTTATTGAGAAAAATTAATGTTCTAGATTAAGTCTCGAAAAAAGATGCATCTTACATTTTTCAAAGAAAAATTACAGAACGAATGTCTTGAAAAAAAAGTAAATAAGTCATATCAATTGATATTTGACAGATTAAAAAATTTTCAAGATTTTGTTCCTATCACTGGCACATCCGACGAATCAGCACATTCTAAATATCTTCAATTCGGAAAACCTTCTCAAATTTTTCTTTCACTTGCCTAGAAAAAATCTCTTCACATGACTTCAAAGGCAGTGAATCTGTCACTCTAAAGGAAATGGGAAATTCTTATAAGGAATAATGAAATATTTCTAAAGAAGTGTGAATCTTATAAAAAATTTATTTCTTATACAAGGATTCTATAAGATCACGTTGTAGGTATGTAAGATTCTTATAATTTTTATTACATTGCCTCATAATTAGGGTAAAGGCAGAAATTGAGGTTTGCCTTGAGGACTTTATAAGGTTCGCAGTTAGTATTGGATATATATATTCTACCTTTTAACTTGAATAATTTTCAATGAAGTGAAAGTTTTATACAAATTTTATAAAAAAATTGGATAAAGTCACCATAAAAAAAAGCGGGAGATAATGAGAATTTGGATATTTTTGCAGGCACGATGTAAAAACTGAAGTTACTGCGATTTATAAAAAATTGAAATCTGAATTAATGTTTTTATAAGCTTTTAATAACAATTAATATAGAAGAAACTTACAACCTTATACAGACTTTGCTTCCTTATAAGTAAATCAATGGCCCACGGTCGTGGGCCGAGGTAAGGGCTCGCGACAGCACCATTTCTATCAAAAAAATAAATACGCATAACCTAAAAATTTTGTTGCCTCCACTTTTTCTATATTAAAAACACCATGAATTTTTTTAAAACACTCGTAGATTTTCAATTCTATCACACCATCAATATGTACACCTTAATTTTCCTTGTTTTAGTTTAAAACACTTTTTTTCGATACCTCACAGAACGACTTTGTCGTATTTAGGAAGTTTCGCAGTAGGACGCTCAGCTGTGGTCGGAGATTTTTGACAGATAAAATCCGGCGAACGTCAAAATCGTGACACCGCTGATCGCTCGAGCACCTGTTTGTTTTAATGGTGTTATATTGTGTTGTGTTCGTTTCATAGATATAGGAATATAGGGACGGAGTATAAAGTTGTCATAGATCTCATAGTACATGGATTGCGCCTCAAGCCTTTTTGACTGTGCCAACATCTGGCTATGTTGCTTGGGCCAATTTCAACATAGCGGCTGCTAGTAGTCAAAACAATAACAGAAGAAAATGTGTTGCTGCATCTGTTTAGTTGAAATATTTTTTCTCAATTTAATTTTTTTCTCCCATTACTAGCGAAAATACGAAAATTGCATTTTTTTACCACAAATCCATGCATAAATTGCACAAAATGGACCACCTCTAACTACGCTCCTGATGATTGCTCGCATTTGTTCGAGTGTTATCGTGTGGGCTCGGGTGATTTAGAGTCCGTTTAGGCCAATCAGAAACTGGTTATAAAAAGTGGTTATAAAAAGTGGCATGGTCGGTCACGTGAAAATGCCAGATGAATGTTGAAAGGATCAGGATGTTCACATACGAGGGGGGACCCAAAAGTAACGGGAATTAGGTGGTGGGGGGACCGCGGAGGGGGGGATCGGGTTCTCCACTGGTTCTCTTCCAAGCTGCTACTCTCCCAAGTCAGTGTGCAAAGTTCATTTGCTGTGAGTGCATTCGTTCGTCCGTAAGAATTTTTCTAGTGAAACGACTTTTTCCGTTTCGGCGAAAACGTGAAATGGCGAGTGCGGAGAGCAACGCGCGGCTGTAAAATTTTGTTTTTCGTTAGGAAAAACACCCGCGGAAACCCTTGTGATGCTGAAAACAGCTTATGGGGATAATGCTTTGAGTAAAACGCGTGTGTACGACTGGTTTTCGCGTTTCAAGAATGGAGAGATGCCAATAGAAGACCAACCTCGTTCTGGGCGCCCCTCGACTTCAAGAACGGACGAAAACATTGAAAAAATCAACACTCTTGTTCATGAAGACCGTCGCCGAACCATCGATCAACTTTGTGAGATGTCTGGATTGTCATGGAGTTCAATTCGGAGGATTTTAACTGAAGATTTGAGCATGAGGAGGATTGCAGCCAAATTTGTTCCTCGCCTTCTCTCCGACGATCAAAAGGAGCGTCGACTTCAGGCCTGTCTTGAGCTGCAAAATCAGTTGGATGAAGACCCAGATTTTTTTCTCAAGGTTATAACTGACGATGAATCATGGTGCTATGGCTACGACCCCGAAACAAAGCAACAATCAAGCCAATGGAAGACACCTCTCTCGCCTCGTCCAAAAAAGGCACGCCAAGTGAAGTCCAACATCAAGACATTGCTCATTTGTTTCTTCGATTGCAGAGGTATTGTGCCCGCAGAATTTGTTCCTCCAGGCCAAACGGTCAACCAACACTTCTACTTGGAGGTTTTGAAAAGGTTGAGGGAGAACATCCGGAAGAAAAGAGCGGATCTTTGGCGCACAGGAGATTGGTTCTTCCACCACGACAATGCACCTGCCCACACAGCGCTGTCCGTGAAGAAATTTTTGACCAAAAACGGCATGACACCGATTGTTCACCCCCCCCCCCCCTATTCACCGGACCTTGCCCCCTGTGACTTTTTTTTGTTCCCTAGACTCAAAAGGGACATGAAAGGAAAACGTTTTGGGACTGTAGAAGAGGTGAAACAAAAATCGCTGGAAGGTTTAAAAAACATTGAAAAAAATGAATTTCAGAACTGTTTTGAACACTGGTAAAAAAGATTGAACAAGTGTATTACAGTCAATGGGGGTTACTTTGAAGGTGATAAAAATTGTGTGTGAAAAAATTTGTCAATAAAAAAGTTGTAACACAATTCCCGTTACTTTTGGGTCCCCCCTCGTAACTTCAGACACTCGGATCTGAGATCTTCCAGATCCTTAATTTTGCCCTCGCGATCGTACCGTATAATATCCAGTTCCTTACGTTTTCTGTGCACTTCTTGCTCCAAAGCTTCACAAACTGTCTAAAAGAGTAAAAGATTCTTTAAGTTAGAATAAAAGAAAGACTAGTTGGACTCTTCTTTGAAAAATGAGCCAAGTTTCACTCTAAAAAGAGTGAATCTGAAAAGTTTTAACTCAAACGTAGAGTGAAAATTAACTCTGAGGAGTGAAGAAAGATGCCCTAGGTCCACGTTTTTCTTGTGAGCTCACTCCTAGGGGAAAAATAGTGGTCTCTCTGTGTACCTCTGGGTGAGAATTTCGAAGGGCCAACTGAAGTCGTTCGGGGCCGCCTTGTAGAGCAGAAGTCACGAAAATCGCATTATCCTTGGTGTCCTTTGCGAGGGCTCGGCATTTTCGCACGTCAACCTTCAGCAATGCTAGTTCTCGTGCTGTTTTCTTTTTCAATCTGACAGCCATTGTCGTTCGAAGCTTTTTTTCACGACCTATGATAATCTATTACAGTGGAAGGTACAGACGCAAGAAGTATTCTAGTGTTAGAAAAATATTGGTATCTTATCGAGAAATTCGCAACTTCTAAAAGTCGGTTCATCAATTTCTATAGCTCTTTGGAAGGAGGAAAAAATATGCCGTCAGCGACGTGATTTTTGAAAAAATCCAAGAAAAACTGCTTTTGTTATTCAAGTTTCAATATTTTATCTTCTAGATGTCGGTTCATCAATTTCTATAGTTCGTCAGAAAGAGGACAAAATAATATAAAAATCTAACATTAACCATCGCAAGAAATTTTTTTCATGCTAGTTGCATATAATTTTTATAAAAAATGCTTGTAACTTAATGTACTATTATACTTGATTATATTTTTAAACTCGATTTCTCTGTAGAATCAATAATTTCAAAATTTCACCAATCATAAAAATGTTATTTTGAAAGAACTAAAAGTCAGAATTGAAAATTTTTCAATAAAATTTCAAACCGTAAAGCCTGAGAATGCCTCGATACTGCGCCAACTTGTCGCGCACACTCCACTTTTCGTCATCGGCATCCTTCACCATCATTTTCAGCATTTTTCCAAAATTTCATTGTATTATTGTGAATATTTAAAAAAACGTTTCATCTGGTTTTGAGGAAATTTTCGACTGTTTCTGGCATGAAAGCTTGGAAAAAACAAATGAAAGTCTGTGCTGTGTATTTCTGTAAACATTTTTTTATTAGTGTTTAGTAGCTTACAGTAATCTTTTCCAAAAAAACTTTAAAATACATTTCATCCAACTTAGTGCAAGTGTCTCATTTCACAAGTGTCTCATTTGCTAAAATCGACACTTGCACTACGTTGAATAAAATATCTAATAAAATTATAAGGGGCAACTACATTCACAAACATTTCAAAAATTCAAAAACATTCGTAAAAATGTAAAAAAAAATTGTGATTATTCGACATGATTCGTATTTAATACACAAAATTGAAATCAACAAATTTGATGACACTTAATTAAAAAGAGAAGTAGGTAACATTTTTTTATTTAAACATTTCTCTGCCTACAAATTTATCAACCAAGTTTTGTATAGTGCTATCTATTTGAAAAATATAAATGTATGATCTATATCCGTTTTACACTCGAGTTTTGTCGGATCATTTTTATAATGATTACTGCTGTATTGCGCAGACTTTGTCAGCGTCACATATTCGTCACATAAAATAAAGAAAGCAAGATTTAGATAAACTGGCGCGCAACCGTGAAGAAAGAAAAGGCTTTCGTGAGCACCTGAAAAAAAAATTATGGTATAAGTGAGTTTCATTTTAAGCACAAACTTGATCATTATTGCGAATCCATAGAATTTTATTAAATAAAACGATAGTTGATCCATTGCCCAGAATTTTACATCGAAAAAAAGGGTGATCAAAAATTGAAAATAATTCACCATCATTAGGATTAAAAATTTTCACTTGATGATGCTTGAATAGGAAAATTTGAAGATCAAGGTTTGAAACGTGAAATTTGAATGATTGAAATGAATTTTTTTTAAATGAATAGTACATTATGCTACTGATCTTAAATGACATGCATCTGGCATAACTTGATCATGCCAGATTATTATTTATTCAAAGTACACTCGTTGCTAACTGGAACGAACGATCCAAGCAAACAGGCGCGTTGGATCTGAGAGAACGAATACCCCTTACCCCCACCCATGGCCTGCGGCGATGGGGGGAGGGGGGACTCCTCTTGCGCGTCACCAACCGAAAAGCTATGCTTTCTCATAGTCCGACGCGTTCGACGGTCTGGCTGCGACTGACTCTCGCGCATCTCGCTTCGCGCAGTCCATTCGAGAGTGGGGGCCCCTCGCGTGCTCGTTCGATGAAAAATTCTCGCGGATTCTCGGTCCCGAGCTGTTCGTTCTCTTCAGCAACGAGTGTATATATTTTGATTTTGACGTGCTTGCCGAAAGGAAAATAGCTTGTGTCATAGGCATCACGCCACCAATAGTAAGGCAGCTTGGTTTTCGAGACCGACACATTAATATTTCAACACATCGAATATAAGGCCTGCTCATTTTTCCGTGTTTATATATGAGCGCACTGTAACCATTATCTGAAACCTCTAAGCTTCTGTTCGTCAAGTCGTCCGCAGTTAGAGATATAAAGAACAGCTCTGTTGTGATATTGATGACTTCGGATATGAACTTTGTACTGTCACGCAAGTTTTTAGTCTAGAATAATAATACATTATCTTTGAAATCTTTCCTTCGACATGTATATACAGAAACATGATTGAAATTATTATTCCTATTACATTTATTACAAATGCGAAAATTTAACCGATTCGATTTAAATTTTAAAATCTCACCACCAAAGTAGCGGTGAGTGCAAAACACGATAAGATGGCAGTAAACAGCACTTGGGCGAAGATGACTTTGTTCCCTATTTCATCGAGGTAACCTACGAATACAGTCAAGTTTTTGTGTTGTTTGATGATTTGGATAAGTTTTCTGAAAGATGACGAAAATTATATTTTTTTTTTCAATTTGAACGAATCTTGAGAGAACTTTGCTACTTAATTCTTTTTAAAATTCTTGCTTGGTAAAAAGACTACAAGCCTTACTTCATTCCATTGTCTGCTTGAGACATCTTCATTGTGGAATTTTCGCCATCTTTTTCTTTGAAGGCATTTTCTAACTGATACCTTAGAACTCTGAATTGCAAAGCAGCATACAAACTCATCAGGCATACAAAAAAGTCTAGTATAATGTAACATGCGCAGCAAGAAAATACTGTGATATTCTATAAAATGTTGTTTATAAGCTAACTGTATTTCTTGTGTTTTTGTATGGAAAAAGAAATAATAAATGGTAGAAATAAAAGTTTGTCGCAACTCTTTTGTCAGTAGGTTTGACTGATTGTGATACTGTAGCCGAGTCGACTGTAAATAATTCAAACTATGAGTGAATTGAATTAAAATGAAATCCAGTCAAACCAACCGTGAAACAAAAATTGTTGGACTTGAGTCAAAATACAAGCAAGATTCTGTATCTGCGACGAATAATGTGGATACGACTGAAAATTTTATTCATGTTGTTAGTCGAGTTTTTTTTAATCGAAGAAAGTAAAAAAAAAATTAAGGAAGAGTCGTTAATCAAGTCACGAGAATTGTTCGTTATCGAAATCACTCTGACAGTATGCAAAGTCACTATTACTTCGCAGGTATACAAAATCCAGTAAAGGGTCGGTTTTTCTTGATGAGGATTCACTTGTGATGACAAAATGTTCATTCCGTGAAAAACGTGCATCTTTTCATCTCTGGTAGCTTCCTTTTCTGCACATGTAATAATAAATTATGTAGTAATGAGTCTCCTGTCAACTTTGGTTATTTCAAGTTTCATTGTCCGAGGGGAAGTCGAGGACTGTAATGTAGGCAGTCTACTGAGAATTCTGGAAACTTTTATAACCATGACCACATAGTTAATGTTTTAATTGAATCCTTCGTAGTAAGTAACGGAAATAAAAAGAGTTGAGAAAGAATGCTTAAATCTTCAAAATTAGTTTCTTTAGTAGCTATACGGATTCCTACGTTTCATTGAATGTATGATGTCAATAGAGTTTTTCCAATTTTATGCAAACACTCACGTAAAAACGGCGTTAAAACGTAACCAATCCCTACCACAGCTATTCCCATTGCATACAATGTCACAGTCACAATTGCCACTTTATCAGCAATCTTGAACAATTTAGAATAATAATGGTCTTTATTAGTTTCCCAGAAGTGTTTCTGTGCATAACGAATTACTCTCATAATGTTTTTTCTTTGGAGTAAACAAATCGAATTCTTGCAAAGAGAAGACGCCAAAGGTTCCGTAATACATACAGACTCTGTAAAAGCCTGAAAAAAAATTTATTGCAATATCTCAAACAGATTTTGCAGGAAAAAGGGAGCTCACAAGAAAACTGTCCTTCCCGTGGTAAAGATCACACATCACTAGTAGAGCATATGAGATGACGTTCACCACAATGAACAACGTCGCTGATTTCAGCAAGACGTTTTTTATGGCTGAACTTGATTCACCAACACCATAAATATACATCCCGATTTCGACTAGTTTTTCAGATGGGTACTTTTTGCGAGTATTCATATTTTCGGCTATCATTGTTTCACCTGATGTAGACGCAAAAAGTAAGACAGAGATTTGATATCAAATATGGCAATGATAAGATGCAATGTTTTTAGTTGGCGAATTGTGCCACTTCTTGAGTTTCCTGCAATGATAAAAGTACAATCAGAGATACCTGTACTATTGCTCGTCAAGAAACTAACTTAATACTAAGGCGGCAAACTGCACCTTTCAATGTTCGATCCCTCGAGCAAGAGCGTGCAAAAACTCATCGAGTATTCCATCGAAGAGAGCTCACGCAAGGTGTAAGTGAAAAATTGGTTCATCGATGATGCAAGAGAGTGGCGGAGTCAAAAGTCGAAAGAAAAGCCAGAGAAAATGATGCCTCGTTACGGCGTGTATTTTTTATCGCGTTGCTCATTCCGTATTCACGGGTGTAGCAGTCGGACGATACTTAGTGCTCGATCGGGAAGTGTGCTCTTCGCCCTTTTGTTAGGGGAGCCCTTGCCGTATCTAAAAATGAAAAACCGTTGCCGGGCGACTGCAAGTCCACAACAGGAAATAAAAGGGGCGGAGAAAAAGAAGCGATGAAAAGTGAGCAGCTGATAATGAATTCTTAAAGATGCTCATTTTCGATATGATTGAGGAGAGGAACAATGTGAATGTAAAATGAGATGAAATTACATCTCGCGTGATTATGGGAAGGGTCGAGAGAGCCAAGGCTCTAGACAGTGTTGATGAAAGTATCCTCGATACATCAGAGTATGTTTTACATAGTTGGATAAAAAGGAGTGGTCAAATATTTTCAAGTTTCAAATCTTTTCTTATAATACAAACAGTAATGTTATGTTTTCGAATTTTTTTCCTCTTCTACAAAAATTCTGTAAGTAGCAACTTTTTTTTTGCCGAACTTAAGAAAGTACACGAGCCACCTCTGAAATATCCGAGCGCGCAGAAAAACGACCAAAAGTCAATGCCATCGTGATTGATTGCGAAAATGGAGAACGATCGTTTGGGACCAGGTGACATCAACGAAATCGAGCAAGAATGACTTCAAGTTTAAATTGTAAATAATATATTCAATCATTAGGATTGGACGAAGAGTGCATTTTTGTGCTGCTGTTAGTGATTTTAGATAGAAAGAATTTTTCTGGATTTAATTTGTTTTAGTTTTGTTGCGTGTGGGTCTCGACCAGTTTTTTGCTTTCCTTTTTTATGTCAGTTCGCGTCGGTATATTCGTGTCCAAGGCCTCGTGCTCGAATATTATTCCTGAAACGATCAAAGCTGTTGGGTGATATGGGAGAAGTTTTTTCGGAGACAAAATAAATAAGAGGAAAGTAGTTTTGAAAATTTGAGTTTTTCTAGAAATCGTGGTGTCCAGGATTGTGAAAAGCTAAGTTTATTCGAATTTTTCTTAGTTGTTGAAGTAGATCATTCGACTCTGGATTGAAAATCTATTGATGATAATGATTATTTACTGCAATTAAGAATAGTTATAAAAGTACGAATCTTATTTGGAGAGTGATTATTTTGTAAACCTGTGATTTCGGGTTCTGTTTCTTTGAAGACAAGTTTCGACGTGAAATCGGCAATATAGTTCTGGAACGCGTCTCGAGCTTTTTCCTCTGATGCTTCTTCGAGTTGAACATTACTCATAGTAATTAGCGCACTGACCTTGCGACTTACTAAGGACAGCAAGGCGAGACCTTTTTTCCCGAAGAACATGAAAAATTTTGATTGTCAACTATCAACAGTGATCATATTTGGTCCTACGATTTCGGACAGAATCGTCATCAACTTTTTGCAGAATTTCATTCAAATTCCTAATAATTTTAGGATAATTCAAAGGCCATTTCTGTCGAGTTTGTCTTTAGATCACTGACCATCACTACCAAGGATTTCTATTTGTTGGAGGGTATCTTGAGTGTCATTTGCCAAAGTGCCCTTTCCTTTAGATGACAATGGGCCTTCTCCAGTTTTCGCTGGTTTTATACAGCTCAACATCGTGAGCATGCTCTGCAGCGCTGTCCTAATCTTCAGCTGTAACTCACCCTGACTTCTTGCTTGACTTCTGAACTCCATTTCCTGTTCCGTATGGTTTTTTGTTTCCTCTAACATCTCTTTTTTATCCGTTTTATACCTGGTTCATTAGTACAAGAGAATAACAAGAGTAATTTTCAGAAGATGCATGAGGATTCAGGATTGTTACTATTAAGAAACAATGATTTTTAATTTGTAATTTTTTCAGGAAAATGAAATTTCTTTGAACAATTTTGTAGGAATTTCTAAAATACGTTGAAATCGTACAATTTGCAATATTAGATAACTCACTGGCCAGTTGTGGAAAGTACCGAGTGGTTGATTGAAGCTAAAATTGCTTGAGCATGACGCATTTTAGTTAGCAACCTGTCTCGTTCACTTTTGCTTCGATTCATTTGCTCTGTTAGACGATTTTTTCGTTCAATTTGCTCTTCCAGCCTATAATTTTCCATAGAAATGGAGTTATTGAGAAAAATTAATGTTCTAGATTAAGTCTCGAAAAAAGGTGCATCTTACATTTTTCAAAGAAAAATTACAGAACGAATGTCTTGAAAAAAAAGTAAATAAGTCATATCAATTGATATTTGACAGATTAAAATTTGCTTTTACTTGCCTAGAAAAAATCTCCTCATATGACTCCAAAGGCAGTGAATCTGTCACTTTTTCTAAGAGTTTCTCCAAACGAGCGATTTGCTGTTCCAAATCTTCATCCTTATTGACCGTTGAATCGCTTAAAATTTTCGAAAAATCCGTGTAACTCTGTGAGCGAAGATTCATGATGAAGAATTTTTTAATTGGATCGGAGTCATTATGTACATGGGACATAAATAATTAAAGGGCAGAAAAAAAATGATACTTGAAGCCTAACGAGTGACTGGGCGAAGGCCCAGAGGTCACGGACGTGGGCCCGGGCGGATTCAAGGTCACGCTCTCGCTCCCGCATGGCGTGCCAGATGTCCTTGGCCATGACGCGATAACGGGCCCTCGCCTGGACAACGTCCTCGACAGCGAGCTGGCCCATGGCATTCGCTTTGTTCATAATTTCCCCTTGGTCCCGACGGTCCTCTCTGAGGCCCTCCACGAGGCCATCCATCAAGGTCGCGTCCTTCTTCAGCATGTCAAGCATCGTCCTGTACGTCATTTCCATGGCCTTGGCAGCGTCACGTTTCGCTAGCCACTTCTGCTCCTGGGCCACCAGTCTCTGCTCTGGCAACCCTCTGGCCCCAAAACACCCTATTTTTCCGAATTTCGTCAATATTCGACGTGTTCTGAATCTTACAAATACCTCAGAAACAGGTCTTGTAAGGATACCTTATAAAATCCTTCGTCGAATCCTTATAAGGATTATACGAAACAAATTAATCCTTATAAGATAAGATGAACATTTTATGAGAATTTTAAAATTTTTGCAAGAAACACAAATTCTTATCAAGAGAATAATCTTGTATTACATCGGGAAAATTCCTCATAAGAAAATGGAAAATCTTATAAGAAAATAATAATTCTTTATGAAGAAATTTTCATTTATTTTGGAAAAATTTGAATTCCTTGTAAGGAACTGTAACGTCTTGGTGTAGAAATGAACAACCTTAAAATGATTCAATTCTTTAAATTATATGAGGAATCGGAATTCTTATGAGGTTTTTACAAGGTCACCGCGAAAGGATTTTAAATGCTTTCAAGTTTCTTATGTCGTACAGTTATCAACGACTCATTATGATTCTCTTTTGTATAATGCTTTAGCATCATTTCTATAAAAATAGATAATCAATTTCAATAATTATTTTTATAAATCTAGGCTTATAAGTGTCGTCATTTTTCTAGAGGATTGTAATACTCATTTATCTAGACTTATATGTGTTGTCATTCGTCTAGATGATTGTTCTAACGAGCATGCTCGCCGTTTATATCTATTGTCAGCGACATTGTAGATAGCAGCGATATCATTTTACAGTAGTCACGATTTAGTTTCTGTACGATAAACTACCTCTGTGTTCAAATAACCCCTCAATAGATAAAAAAAAGAATAAATTCTTTTATTCGTGCTGGTTCGCGGTTCGGCACTTTTAAGGTTGCCTTAGGAGAATGGATAATTTTATAAGGCAGCTCAGAATTCTTTTAAGAAATTTATAAGGCTGTTATAAAGTTTTTTTTTCGCAAGATTTTGGGATGAATTGGAATATAAAGAATTTGCGAATCTTATAAAGAAACGCAGAATCGATATAAGGAAGCTTGGAAACTTATAAGGCATTGTTTTCTTAAAATTCAAAAGCAATTCTTTATAAGGAAAAGGCGATTTCTTTAAAGGAAATGGGAAATTCTTATAAGGAGTAATAAAATATTTATAAAGAAGTGTTAATCTTAAAAAAAAATGTATTTCTTATACAAGGATTCTATATGGTCACCTTGTAGGAATGTAAAATTCTAATAATTTTTATTACGTTGCCTCATAATTGAGGTAAAGGCAGAAATTAAGGTTTGCCTTGAGGACTTTATAGGGTTCGCAGTTAGTAGTGGATATATAGTTTCAACCTTTTTACGAGAATTATTTTTGATAAAGTAAAAGTTTAATACAAATTTTAGAAAAATTGGACAAAGTCACTAGAAAAAAAAAGCGGGAGATGAGGAGAATTTGGGTATTTTTGCAGACACTTTATAAAAACTAAAGTTACTGAGATTGATAAAAAATTGGAATTTTTAAATCCTTATAAAGAAATTGCAAACCTTTACAAAATTAAGAACTGTCAGGAAATTTCAATCCCTTATAACAAAACTTAAACTTCTTTTACAGAAATTTCAATAACTTCTGAGGGAACCTTAAAGCAAATTGTAAAATTTAGTAGGAATTAATGTTTTTATAAGATTTTAATATTAATTAATATGGAAGAAACTTAAAACCTTATACGGACTTTGCTTCCTTATAAGTAAATTGCGATTTCTTATAAAGAAATGTGAAGTTCTTATGTGGAATCATGAAATCCTTGAATGGAAACCAAAACATAAAAAATTTATTCCTAATTAGGATTCTATAAGATCGTATTATTAAGATTTTACATTCTTATAAGGTTTTCATAAGGTTGCCCTATAAAAGAAGGACAAACTTTTAAGGCAATTTGAATTCCCATAAGGAACCCATAAGGTTTTCATGAGGTTCGCTGTTACTAGGGACAATAGCAACTGCGACGTCGGAACAAAAATTTGTACAGAATGATGCATTGTGCGTGAGAGTTTTTGGACGGATTTTTTTTCAGGTATTATTTCGAAATTATAATTTTTTCTATGAAATTCTTATCCAATGATCATTTGAATCCACCTTTGGTTTGACCTTGCCGCTCGTCTTGGATGAGATGTTCAGATAACTTCAGACACTCGGATCTGAGATCTTCCAGATCCTTAATTTTGCCCTCGCGATCGTACCGTATAATATCCAGTTCCTTACGTTTTCTGTGCACTTCTTGCTCCAAAGCTTCACAAACTGTCTAAAAGAGTAAAAGATTCTTTAAGTTAGAATAAAAGAAAGACTAGTTGGACTCTTCTTTGAAAAATGAGCCAAGTTTCACTCTAAAAAGAGTGAATCTGAAAAGTTTTAACTCAAACGTAGAGTGAAAATTAACTCTGAGGAGTGAAGAAAGATGCCCTAGGTCCACGTTTTTCTTGTGAGCTCACTCCTAGGGGAAAAATAGTGGTCTCTCTGTGTACCTCTGGGTGAGAATTTCGAAGGGCCAACTGAAGTCGTTCGGGGCCGCCTTGTAGAGCAGAAGTCACGAAAATCGCATTATCCTTGGTGTCCTTTGCGAGGGCTCGGCATTTTCGCACGTCAACCTTCAGCAATGCTAGTTCTCGTGCTGTTTTCTTTTTCAATCTGACAGCCATTGTCGTTCGAAGCTTTTTTTCACGACCTATGATAATCTATTACAGTGGAAGGTACAGACGCAAGAAGTATTCTAGTGTTAGAAAAATATTGGTATCTTATCGAGAAATTCGCAACTTCTAAAAGTCGGTTCATCAATTTCTATAGCTCTTTGGAAGGAGGAAAAAATATGCCGTCAGCGACGTGATTTTTGAAAAAATCCAAGAAAAACTGCTTTTGTTATTCAAGTTTCAATATTTTATCTTCTAGATGTCGGTTCATCAATTTCTATAGTTCGTCAGAAAGAGGACAAAATAATATAAAAATCTAACATTAACCATCGCAAGAAATTTTTTTCATGCTAGTTGCATATAATTTTTATAAAAAATGCTTGTAACTTAATGTACTATTATACTTGATTATATTTTTAAACTCGATTTCTCTGTAGAATCAATAATTTCAAAATTTCACCAATCATAAAAATGTTATTTTGAAAGAACTAAAAGTCAGAATTGAAAATTTTTCAATAAAATTTCAAACCGTAAAGCCTGAGAATGCCTCGATACTGCGCCAACTTGTCGCGCACACTCCACTTTTCGTCATCGGCATCCTTCACCGTCATTTTCAGCATTTTCCCAAAATTTATTTTACTATTGTAAGTATTTTTAAAAACACCTTAAGAAAGTTATCAACCGCTATTGACATGAAAGCCAGGAAAAAACAAATGAAAGTTTGTGAGATTTTTGGAAAAAAGAATTTATTTCAATGGGCGAAAGTCGAAAGATCCAAGGAATCGCTTTATTCGAAATTGAAAACAAAAATAGAGCGTTATCTTATTTGAAAAATAGCTTTCGAAAATATCAAAAATGAATGATCGGTATTTTCGAATTCAAATAAATAATGCTCGAAGTGCATTTATCGGAAAATTAGTAGAAATGCTGAAAAAAAGTACATAATCAAGCAGTCCTTATATTATACACTGTACATATACAGAATAAATAATACAGGCTCTGGAAAATTAGTCATTGGCAAGTCATGAATTCATGTCGATAAGATCCATCAATTTTTGCAGTCCTTTGAATAAATATCTATGACAGCAATGTTTAGATAAATTGACGAAGAACTGTGAATAATGAGCAAGTTTTCGTAAGTACCTAAAAAAAGACATGAAATTAGCAAATTATGCCAGTATCGAAAATTTAAAGAGCGAAATTTAATCAAACCCAAATAATCATTCTCAAATGTCAAATGTTCCAATATAAAAGAAATAAAAAACAATTTTTCTATGACCTCTAATAAAGTAAATAATTATTGATATTCAGTCAATATAATTTAAAGTTACTAACTTTTTTTCACTTAAATCTTAAATTCAGCCTTAAATTCATAGCTAAAATAAGTATGAATTTGAAAATAAAAGAATCAAATAATACAAAAACTATTAAATTTGAAGATATACGCTTGTAATGGGAACATGTATGATAAAAGTAGAATTTTTTTTATTGGAAAAAAGTTTCTCCATTTTGATTTTGAGATTCCTACCGAAAGAAAAACAACTCGTGTCATAGGCATTACTCCACCAACAGTAAGACAGCTTGGCTTTTGAGATCGACGCATTATTATTTCAACGCATCGAATGTAAGGCCTGCTCATTTTTCCATGTTTGTATAGAAGCACATTGTAACATTTATCTGACATCTCTGAACTTCTTCTCATCACTTCGTCCATAGTTTGAGCTATAACGTACAGCTCTAACATGACAACGAAAATGTCAGACATGAACTTCAAACACTCACTGAAGTTTTCAGTCTGGAATGAAATTCTTTTGAAATACAATCCAACCGATTCGAGTTGAAATGTTGGAAACCTACCACCAAAATAGCGTTCAGTGCAAAACATGATAAGAGGATGGTAAAAAGTACTTGACCGACGATGAGTTTGTTCCCAATTTCATTGAGGTAACTTACGAATGTTGTCAAGTTGTTGTGTCGTTTGATGTTTTCGATAAGTCTTCTACAAGATGGAAAAATTTAACTTGATCAAGTTGAATGAATTTCGAGTGAACTTGGGTCGTTTTTTTTAAAAAAATCTCTACTTCATTCCATTGTCTGCTTCAGGCGTCCTGATAGTTAAATTTGTAGCATCTCTTCCTTTGATAGCATTCTCAAACTGATATTTTAGAACCCTGAATTGCAAACCAACATGCAAACTCATCAAGCATACAAAAAAGTCGAGCATAATGTAAGATAAGCAGCAAAATACTGTCGTGTGGTTCTGGAAAAATAGAATCCAGTATCCGATTGTAGTGCAGGAATGGTTACTCTGAGTGAATTTTTATTACTTCGCAAATATATAAAAGCCAGTATATCGTTGGTTTTTCTTGCAGAGGAATTACTTGTGGTGACAAAATGTTCATTGCGTGAAAAATGTGCGGTTTCCCATCTCTGGTAGTTTCTTCTTCTGCACATATAATTAGTCTTATGTTAACTTTGGCGATTGCGAGTTTCATTGTCCAAGGCGAATTTAAGGACTGTAGCTGCACGAAGCAATTTTGAAAACTTGTAATTTTTTACGTAACTACCACGACCTTTACGTCTTTATTGAAGCTTTTGAATTCGGCAATGAAAATAAAGGAATAAACAAAAAATGTATAACTGTTCTATGACAGAATTCTTTCAAAACGGTGCAAAAACTCACGTAAATACGGTGTTAAAGTATAACTCAAGGCCACCACTGTCACTCCCACTGCACACAAAGTCACAGTTATCATTGCCTTTTTATCAGCATCCGCCAACAATTTAGAATAATAAGGGTCTTCATCAGTTTCCCAAAAGTGCTTCTGTGCATAGCGAATAGCTCTCAAAATGTTTCGTTTTTGGAGTAGACAAATCGTCGTCTTGCACAGAGAAGACGACAAAGGTATGGCTAGACATACTGATTCTGTAAAAGCCTAATAATAAAATCAATCACAATATCGCACATTAATTTTGCTAAAAAAAGAGAGCTCACAAGAAAACTGTCCTTCCCGTAGTAAAGTTCACCCATCGATAGTAAAAAGTATAAGATGGCGTTTACCACATTCAACAGCGTCGCTGATTTCAGCAAGACGCTTTTTACCGTTGAACTTGATTCACCAACGCCAAGTATTGACATCCCAGTTTCGATCAATTTTAAAGATGGGTACTTTTTACGGTAATCCATTTTATCTTTACCTACTTTCCGCAATGTGCAGTTACGAAAAGTCAATCTAAGAATGAGATATGGTGCTACTAACAAATAATCTTGGAGTGGACGAGTACAATGCATAAACTTTTATTCTGACCCGTTCTAGAGTGAACATAACTAGCATTTGTGAGAGCCCATGGAGCAAGTATACAATCTGCTCAAACTCTTCCACGTCACAGAAACTTACTTCACGCTAAGTCGACATCCTGCACCTTTCAATGTTCGATCCCTCGAGCAAGAGCGTGCAAAAACTCATCGAGTATTCCATCGAAGAGAGCTCACGCAAGGTGTAAGTGAAAAATTGGTTCATCGATGATGCAAGAGAGTGGCGGAGTCAAAAGTCGAAAGAAAAGCCAGAGAAAATGATGCCTCGTTACGGCGTGTATTTTTTATCGCGTTGCTCATTCCGTATTCACGGGTGTAGCAGTCGGACGATACTTAGTGCTCGATCGGGAAGTGTGCTCTTCGCCCTTTTGTTAGGGGAGCCCTTGCCGTATCTAAAAATGAAAAACCGTTGCCGGGCGACTGCAAGTCCACAACAGGAAATAAAAGGGGCGGAGAAAAAGAAGCGATGAAAAGTGAGCAGCTGATAATGAATTCTTAAAGATGCTCATTTTCGATATGATTGAGGAGAGGAACAATGTGAATGTAAAATGAGATGAAATTACGTATACCTCGCGTGAAGATGGGAAGGGTCGAGAGAGCAAGGCTCTGAGCAATGTTTATGAAACCATCCGTGGCAGAGGAGTATGTTTCTCATTTGTGAAAGGAACGAATTGTGAAGTGGTTTTGGATTATATACGTCAAATAGTCAATTTTTGTGGATGCATTTGACTCCCTTGAACTGCCATCTCATCTGGTATGTAATTGTTCCATTGCATACGATTCATCAAGTTTCGTGCAACTTATTTAACCCAGAGAAAAAGGACGAAGACAAATAATAAAGCGTTGGGTGAACAAAATTAAAATGAAGAAGATATCCTCGGTTTTGACTCGCACTCGAGATTGGCGAGTGCAGGTTTTCATGAAACGAGAGTGCATTAATGCAAATAAATCCCGGCGATCTTGTGGCGTCTTTCGAAAGCTCGAAATTAAAATATGAAGCCGGGTCGGGAAGGAATAAAACCTGGAGAGGATCAAATATTCATTTTTTTTATACAGCGCGTCCCTGTAATCTATACGTTCTCTCAGAGTTAATTGCCTATGAATGCGCCATGGAGTATCTCGTTTTTTCTCCCCTTCTTTTTTCAATGATTGAACTCTATTCAAATTCAAGTGGCTCGTTTCGCCCTCTATATGGTACTTACATCCTTTCGCAATGAAGGGAACTTTCAAAAGTTTCGCAGAGATTGAAAGAGTTCATTTTGTTGAAAAAAAAACTTGAATTTTTTTCCTTATTGTCGAGCCGTATAACTTTGTATAACTTTTTTTGTTACAATCAAGTGTATTTGCACTGTAGCGTTACATGTGGCACGTGAAACAGTTTTTTACACAACTTTTAAAAATCGTTCTTGTAGACAAGAGGTTTTTATGATAACCGCTTAAACGCGTGGAGCGAAAACCGAATATGGGAATCCCAACTTATTAATAGAAGACTCTAATGTTGAAAGGATTAAGATACGACTCATAACGTACATATAATTGTAGAGCAAGACGTGATTACAGTAGTAACGTGTACGTGCAAAGCTGAAAAACAAGTACATGACGTACTTGTATATTATTATAATCACTCAATCCAGCATCGCGGAACATGAGCAAAAAAAGGGAGAAAGAACTTTAAAAATGAAACTAACAAAAAAGAAAAAATTGTAATAGCCAACGACACTATGTAAAGATGGCGAATAACTTAAAATATCAAAAAATTTTAAGATCTTATGAAGATTTTTTAGGCTTAACTAAACTCTGAACTGTATTCTTCCAGAATATTTGCCAACTTTTACATAATTCATACAGTTTAAAAAGCTTGACATAATATATATGCTTTGAGAAACAGTCGGTACTGTAAAAATGTTGTAGAAAAGAAGGAATTCTAGACGTGTCTTGAACTAGATTCTGATAATATAATTATTTGCAGGCTTCGAAATAATGCGAATGGAACAACGCGATATTCATAATTATGGAGTATGAGATTTCACAAAAAATATAGCTCTGCTAGCTCATCGAGCAAAACTGCCTGCAGAGACGAGTTGGATTTGGACTAAAAGCGACGAGTGCTCGCAGTGGCTTAATTTTACGTAAATTAACGCTCGACTGGAAAAGTGGGTCGCCCCAGCAAAGCAGCCATACGTACGTATGTATGGCATTCATCGTCGAGGGACCTTTTTTCAAGAATCTTTTGTTTCTTTTTTCCACCAATTGGATCTTGCTAAGAATGAAAAGGAAGGACATTCGCCTTATTTTCGTGCTTCTTGGGATCAAAGGAGATTGACGACAGCCCTGAGGGTCATTGCGTTTTTAACAGGGAAGTAAAAATCAGTGGATTAGAGGTAAAAAAAAGGTATACCAAACTTCGAAATATTTGTCATCATTTTTACATAAATTGGAACTGCTAGGGTTATCAAAATTGGTACAAAAATTGTTTTCTTTTCCAAGTTGATAAGATCTCCCAATAAGCCTGAAACGTATGGAAAAATATTTGCATTACGAAGGAAGCATTCGTGTTATATCGTTTATAAGGTTTTTTGCTTGTCAGTTTTTTCGACGTGTGCGACAATGGCGAAATGGACGTGTGCGATTGCCTGCATGAAATTCGCATGGGTCGTTCGAAAGACATTGCACAAAGAGTCTCACAAAGCAATTACGTAGTGAAAAAGCGAAGCTGGGTATCAGCGCAGCAACGTACGATTAAACAGATGAAACAGAGCAGAAGTAGCCGCAGTCGTTGACCCACCTGCTTTTTTCATCTCGTTGAAAATCCGCAAAAAAAAGCTTAACAATAAAAAAGTGCGAGAAAATGAATACATCTTCAAAAGAATTCAAGAGAATCAGAAAGAAGATCTAAATATCGACATTCGAACGCAATGTTCCACAACTTGGGTAATTTTCCCTTCCACTAAATTTTATTCCTGTTCATTTGTGAGCGTCACTGTCGTCAAATCATCAAAAAGAAGAAATTCACGACGAAAGTCTTAACGAGTCGAACTGTGAAAAGGAATTATACAGCGCGAAAAAGCTCATTTCCTTTGCAATAGATATTTATTGCTTCCCATCGATCGATGGCTTCGAAGCTCTGGAAAATCAAGCTTGAATCTAGCCAAGGCTTGCAACGTATTTGCGAAGAAAGCTGTAATGAAAGCCATTCAATACCCATTATTGAAACGTCGCGAATTTCTTGCTGCCGCAAGCTAGAAGAATTATGGAAAAATTCGAACGCGACATTCCATTGGAATGTGATTTACTTGCAGCTTCTCAAGGTGTCGGCGAAAAATCTGCATATTTTTCCAATAGGACTTTGAAGGGAAAAAAGGATCGAGGCAGACTTGAGGTACGATTGTGTGGAGAATGTGATTTTCGAAAATATCCAAGCAGTTGACAATGGATCAACTTAAATACAAGCTATTCGAAAAACTTTCAAGATTTTCAGACATTCGTTGAAAAATCGAAAAATACTATAGAATATATTTCGAAAATACACGATTATGGACACAATTTCAAAAATCAATCAACATTTTTTGAAATCCTGCGAATTTCCGCATTTTTTAACTTTTAAACATTTGTATGGTTCAAAACATCATACCAACTATGCTAAAAAATAATATCTTTGAGAATTCTGCAAATTTTTAGCAAGTTTTGTCTTATAGTATTTGTTTTTTTAAAAATAGATGAAACTAAAGCCATACCTACATTACAGATCCATTACGTAATACGGTTATTGTGATTGCCAAGTTATTGCGAATCGAAGATGAAGATAGAAGGAGATAGCATTATTTTATCATGATTTCACTGAAATGAAATGTTCCGTGACGCTTGCTCAAGAATAGAGCACGGAAAATCAATGTTTGCTTGATTCGCGCGTTATCTCAGATTGAGACCCGGCTGCAGATTAGGGAGCGACTTTACTTTCTTAATTTTCAAAAAGTACGGTACTTTACCTCGATGTTGAAATTCACTTGACGATCTTCTTATCGAGTAATGTCTACTTTCATTATTTCTCTTCATTAATTCCATCGATTTATCAATTCCGAGGCAAAACGTAAAGAGTCATGAAACAAATGAAAAAAAAAAAAATGTTGATATTGGGAATTCGAGGACCATGCTGGTATTGGTTAATAATAATCATTACAAGACTTTCCTCTGTATATAACAAAAGCCATACAAGAGCTTTAAGTTTCTAAGAATTCGCGGAAAGATGTAACAAGAAAAGTTTGCTACAGTACAGGCTTTGAAAGCTTGTAAAAGAATAAAAATGCTTCGCTCGGACATGGATCTCATGCCGGATCAACTTCCTCTTTCCCCTTTATTTTCAAGTTTCTCAAGTGATTTACCGCGCTTCGCAAAAGCAGCTTGAATAATTTATGCAATTTCTCATTGAACTCTTCTTGGGACAATGTTTCGGACCGTAATTTTGCTGTCTGCAAAAAAAGGCGGAGTTTTGCTTCTTTTTCTTTGCACGTTGAATATGGGTTGTATTATAGTTTACTAAGGTGGTGAATTATAAATTATAATCTGAATTTTGATTACAGGGCCGCTTCTTTCACTCACGTACGTGTAAGACTTCTTGGTTCGTGTTTCTTCAAGATGAGTGCTGAAATTACCCAAAGCAATAATGTCACCGACAAATAATGGAGCAAGCCGCGTGGAGAAGAACTGCGAGGTTTCAAGATGAGTCCTGAAATGACCCAAAGCAGTATTGTCACTTTTCTTTCAATTTGTCCGTGGATTTTGCAAGAGTCCAATGACTCGCGTACGTGTTAGACTCCTTGGTCCATGTTTCAAGACAGGTCCTGAAATTACCCAAAGCAATAATGTCACCGACAAATAATGGAGCAAGCCGCGTGGAGAAGACCCAAGGAGAAGAGAAGGTTTCAAGACAGTCCTGAAATGACCCAAAGCAATAGTGTAAGTTTTCTTTCAATTTGTCCGTGGGTTTTACAAGAGTCCAATGACTCGCGTACGTGTTAGACTCCTTGGTCCGTGTTTCAAGACGAGTCCTGAAATTACCCAAAGCAATAGTGTCACTTATCTTTCAATTTTCCTGTTGGATTTGCAAAAATTCAACGGCTCATAGACGTGTCAGACTCCTTGGTCCGTGTTTCAAGACAGGTCCTGAAATTACCCAAAGCAAAAGCATCGCCAACAAGCAATGGAGCAAACTGAATGGATGGAACTAAGAGTGAACAAAATGAAAAAAAAAAAGAATACATGATACGATATGGTCTGAAACAACAAAAGATAGATACACTCCGCAAACTTGAGTGATTCATAAAGGGTTCCTTATCTTCAGACTTGCTAGGATTACTTTCGGAAACAAGGCGACGTGTAACAGACTGTGAAAGAAGATATAACATTGCACAAGTGCCGCGAATACCAAAGTTTGCTTGATGAAGCGTGACACTGATTAGTCGAACTCTCCAGCAAAGTTTCCTCGAGGCACATGCTCATTATTACGTGCTCATACATTATAATGTGCAGATGTTGGCAGAGGAAATTTCCAAGTATTGATCGAAAGGAACGCTTTTCTCACGAAAAGTTAGAATTTAGTTGAAACTCGCGTGAAAAACGATTCCCAGCATCTTTTAATTCGATTTTAAAAATCTGTGTACAAAATTCATGAGAAGTAACTTGGAAGTTAATGATTTGCCATCAATCAGTAGCAATGTTTCACTTGGTCGATACGAATTCATTTACTTTTTTAACACCACGATATAAGTGCGCACTATCTCTAGTCATCAACAATTGTTAAGACCGTAATTCGACAAACTCCTCTGAATCGACTTTCGGAACGCACCCCAATAAACACGAGCTGCGAAGCGAAAAGCTGATACATAATGCAAGCGATTATTCGCAACGACATCAGCAAGTTTAATGAGACCTAAACTTTCGGGACGGAAAAGCTGTTTGTCCAATTATCCGAGCATCTTTCTACTCGCGTCCTCCAAGTGGCGGAGTCGCTCGTTTGTGCATTATCGTAACATTTAATTAGACGTCTTGAACCCGGCGAATACATATTTGACTCTGATCCAGCCACTGAACTCGAGTTGCGGGCTGCGGATTAGAGAAATTAGTGCGCGTTACAAAAGCCGAATCCGTACTCGAGCTTTCTTTTTGCACTGGCAGCAAATTTCGTACGAGCCTCGATAGACAAGTTTCCTCGCTATTCTCAACGTAAAGTGGAGAGTAACATGGGTTTTAAGCTGTGCAAGTTATTATTCAACAAATCAGTTTGGAACCTGGCAGACACGTCAGGAGCTTCATTAACAAATGCCCTGAATTGCAAATTTTCAAAACGATCAATTATTGAATACGTAAATTAAAAACGCACAAAGTTGGAAATGATTGCAACGAATGCATCAGATTTTGCAAAAACTCATGTCGTTGATATTTGGGATAACATCATATTTTTATGAAAAAGATTGAGAGTGATGACGTAGTTTTCCTTTCACTGGATTTCCTACTATCTAAAATTAATTATTGACGCGTACGCAGCGTAAAATCGAGCAGGTCGGTCATAAAACATGATACGTTGCAGCTGCTATCCCGGTCGTGCAATACTGAGGAAATTCTAATGAGAGGACGTAAATCGAGCTCTCGGGGCTCGATTTACCTATATAACACGCTTAACCGCCTGACATGTCATGCTACGATACCAGTTGTTTCACTCAGCTCTAAATTGCTTTGCGAATGATTACAAGGGTCGACTTGATACACAGCCAGTCGCATAATACTGCTGCAACTGAATAAGATCGACCTGTTTTATGACGATCATGGTGAATTGAAAAAACTAAGGGTTACATTGGAATTTCTAATGAGTATATTTTTTTAATCGCAGTATCTTAAGCTGAATTCCAAGAAATTTGAGTATAATTTTTTTAAAATAGCTGAATTTCGAGACAAAATCATACGCTTTTCGTATTTTGAATTTATCGAACGGCAAATTCTGAGAAACTAAAAACTTACGAAACTTTGTTGGATTTTTTGACAATCTTTAAAACGTTCAACGTTTTTTTTCCCTTAAATTCTCGGAATCTATATGATTCGAATTATTGATTAATTAAATCTGAAAAATGTTACGCAAATGAGAAAATTTTTCAAGTTTTCCCAATTATTATTAATAATGGAAAAATACTTTCGAGAATTTTGAAAAAAAAAAGTTGGCTCCAGGGGGGAGATCGAACCCACGACCTTCGCGTTATTAGCACGACGCTCTAACCAACTGAGCTATGGAGCCACACATGATAGATGGGTAGAAGTAATTTGTGAAAAATTAAAAATAATAATAATTTGAAAACATGACGGTAAAAAAAGATGAATTACATACGCTCATGAATAAAATTCAAGTAAATAATCATGAAAGTTGGGGAGTATTAAAAATTTTCAAGAAAAATTTTTTTTATCCCAAAATGGATGCACATCTTGAAGACTCGAAATAATGAACGTTATTTACAAAGTTAATAAAGTTTTTCTGTAATAAAATATTCTACGAACTTTTCTTTTTTTAAGAGTCCTTGATAATCTTTGAAATTTTTTTAATTTATTAAAAAAAGGCCTTATATTCTTTTTAGTAAAACAAACAATTTAAAACTTACTAAATTTTATTAAATTATGTCAAATTTATGAAAATTACTTGCAAATTTCAAATGTTTTTGAGCTGTTCAGATATTTATTAATATTTACATTGTAATAGATGATAATAAAAATAGACAAAAAATAACTAGAGACATCAAAAAAAGGCCGAGAATGATAAAAAATGGTTAAATCCAAGATGCCCATTTTTTCCAGTCAGGTTTTTTCAACTGGACGAGAGAGTATGAACATGTCAAACTTTGGGATGCCCCTCGAACCGCCAGGACTAAATGGCAATTATTGGCCTACAGCCCATTTTGCAGAAATGCCGCAAGCTCGATCTCAAGTTTCCATCTAAGTCTGCGGCGGTTCCGGTAGCATTATAGGTATATGCAGAGTTGTCAAAGCATTAAGCCTGCAAATAATAACGCAAACTCGACACGTTGCGCATTTGCTGGCAAGCGAAATTTCATTGGATCAGTAACAGATATGTCAGAATGTCTCGAGGGAAATTGGGAACGATTTTTCCTCTAGTTCGAACACCCAATGACATGATATTAATAAATATATCATAAATATAAATATCACGTCCCTGCGACAGTAACATGAGTCATTGCGACATCACAAAGTTATGGACGAATCATTGCGAAATCACGAATTACTCAAGGATGCATGAACCATTTTAATATCACACAATTATGAATCATTGCAAAATCACAAATTACTTCAGGATGTCTGAATCATTGCAATATCACAAAAATATGGACGAGTTGTTGTGACATCGCAAATTACTTCAGGATGCATAAATCATCATTACGATATCACAAAATTATGAATTATTGCGTCATCACGAAATTATGGACGAATCATCGTGGCATCACAGATTACTCCAGGATGTCTAAATCATTTCAATATCACAACATTATGAATCATTGCGGAATCACAAATTACTTCAGGAAACTAGAATCATTTCGATATCATGAAATTATGTATGAATCATTGCCACATCACAAATTACTTCAAGACGCATAAATCATCATTACGATATTACAAATTACTCCAGGATGTCTGAATCATTACGATGTCACAAATTACTTCAGGATGTCTGAATCATTGCGATATCACAAAATTATGAATCATTGCGACATCACAAATTACTTCAGGACGCATGAATCATCATTACGATATCACAAATTACTCCGGGATGTCTAAATCATTTCAATATCGCAACATTAGGAATCATTGCGGAATCACAAATTACTTCAGGAAACTAGAATCATTTCGATATCATGAAATTATGTTTGAATCATTGCCACATCACAAATTACTTCAGGACGCATAAATCATCATTACGATATTACAAATTACTCCAGGATGTCTGAATCATTGCGATATCACAAAGTTATGAATCATTGCGACATCACAAATTACTTCAGGACGCATAAATCATTACGATATCACAAATTACTCAAGGATGTCTAAATCATGGCAATATCACAAAATTATGAGTCATCACGAAATCCTAAACTACTCCAGGATTTCTGAATCTTTACGATATCACAAAATTGCTATGAATCATTGCGACAGAACAAATTACTACAGGATGTATGAATTACTACGAAATCGCAAAATTATTGGAATTATGAATCTTTGCGATTACAGTATAACAATAAAATATCAAATTCTGATATTTTTGGGAAACATCTGATATTGAGACGATAGGAGTACTTCAAATATCGATAATACGATTATCGCCAAATCTTTCGATATCACCGGTCCCTAGTGTGACTTACCATAGGGTTAAAAAATTTCTTATCCTCTTATTTTTTTATCCTCTTATCCTTCAGGGCGTGACGTCCTTCGGGTGACCCGGGTTAGGCTATAGTCAAATCAGTGTAGCGGCACGTATGATATACATTGTGTACCGCAACTCGCGAGTTGGAGTTTGCCGGTGCGGAAATGGAATCGGGAGAGGAATGAATTATCCCTCGAGTCCTATTCTTCGCACGCTCCGCGTTCTCATTCTCCTGGAAATGCCCCCGGAAACGATCGCCACCCGAATAGAACGAAGCGAAATATAATGATTCATGGCGAGCTTGCAGGGGCTGACTGCCACTGCCGATGAAAGGAAATTATTCATCCATTCGACTCCGGCAAAAAAAGAAAATCGTGATCATCCCATAGTTGTAAACGAACAAAATATTTCATTTGTTTTGTGAAAATTACTGCCAGTTATTTATATTTTTGAAAATTCATGAACGTGTCAGGAAAATCATCGAAGGATAAATTTGGAAAAAAATTTATTGGAGAAACAAAAAGTCATCTATCTAAATAACAGTGAAAGTGTAGAAAAATTGAGTGGAAAATCGGCATTCATAGAGCATAAAAAACCATTTTCTCAGTATATAAGTATTTTTCTGGGGCAAAAATATGCTTTGCTTTTGAGGATGCTCAACGAAAATAGCTGCAGAGCTCTCGCATTGTGGAGTTTTACGACTCCAGTTTCCTCGATTCACAGAAAAAACGGGGAGGCGGAAAAAATAGCTGGGCTCAACTCTACTTTCTTAAGTAATTTCCAGAGTGCCTGCACTCTATGTACTCGTCGGGCGATAAAAAATAACGCGCAGTACCGGAAACGAGCCCGAAAATGTGTGAAAGAAAACAAGAAAAAAATTGTTTACTGAGAATGGGCTTTTCAGGTAATTGAAGGGACGAATTTGAAAAGGTGCTTGGCGCTATTGCGATAATTTTTTTTGTATTGGAGCAATCGAATGAATTAGTAGGGTCTTTTAAATAGAGAAAGGCGAAGATTAGAAGAAGTACAAGAGCCCAACATTTTACAAGTTAGGTTAAAAGTTTTGAAATGTAAGTTTTCCCCTGAATATCAAATTTCGTTGCATCACCCTGTCCAAAATATACAACGCATCCAAAAGATTTATAATTTTCTCGTTTATAGGACTAAATAATAGCCACTTGGGGGATGGCCAAATCGACTGTTCTGACCTGTAATGCGACCTCAATTTATGTAGCGTTAGGGATAGGAAAAAAAAAAATGAAAACGTACTACGGGCGAGAGCAAATGGAGATTTGTGTGTGCAATGATGGGGTATGTTATTATATTATAGGGCGAAATTAGAACTTATTCCCAACGGCACTTTGTGAAAATGAACTTGGAAAAGGCGAAACGTACAGAGAACAAAAATCAAACAGAGTTATGGCTTTTATGTCAACGGGTCAGTAGCGCGTGTAAAAATTTCAGCTTCCGAGGGCAAAAGTTCTGATTTTAGAGTTTCAAAATCTCTACATCCAATTCCTAATTACTTCTGGAAATAAATTTGAGATCTTCTCTGTCTTTTTTGGTTCATCAAATCCTAAATTTTTTTGGAATATACTGAACGATGAATGGGGTACGTTATTTTCCTAGTTCAGAATCCGGACAGCAACTAGTAATTAAGTGAAGAAAAATGTGAAAATTGGTGGTTTCCTGAAGAGGGCCAAAAATGATGGCCGAAAGCTCGAGCGATTATAATAAGGAAATAAATAAAATTCAAGAGGAATATATTGGATCGGAGTGATTATTTCTTTGCTACAAATCCTAAATAATTGATTCTTCTCTATTTCTATTCATCAGTTCGGCTGGATATTTATATAATAATGGATTATTTGAATATTCGTCACAGATAAATATTAAAAATGTCCGCTGAAAGCTTTCGTACTTCTCAGTGTCACCAGGCAAGCATTGAGTTATCGTCATATTTCCAGACTGTAGCTTCAGTGCTTGATACGTTTGGAAATCTGCATTTCTCTCTGTGTGGATATGTATGCATAACGTTCCACGTACGTTTATTTAACGCACGCAATAATTGTCCAGCTCGCCGCAACAAGCGCAACGACACCTCGTGCGGAAATTCAGTGTATAAATGCGCCATGCGGAATCGTGAATAATTTGCATTCGAACGCATACTTCGACGATAAATATTTGAAATGAACGCGCGTCGCGGTGCGCTGCGAATCACGAATTATGCCGCCGCTGGGCAATCATTTGCTCGTGTTACGAAAACGCGCAGATTTTTTCCCAATCGAAAATATCGATCCTGGGTTTTTTCGACCGCGCTGGATTTTTCATATGACCTGTCTGCTTCACTGGCCGAGCGATTTATTTTTCAAGCTCCCAGGTTTTCGACGTCTCGTAGGTCGTTTTTCAAACTTTCATGGAATTTTTCATGAACCTTCTAGACTCTTTGGCAAACATCTTGCAAATAATCGAAAAATGTCTACAATTGGGAAATTCTGATCAATAAGATGCTGTTCACAATCTGTTTCGTGAGATGTTGGAAGACGAGAATTCAAGAGAACAAAGAAATTTGTCAAGAAATCACTCAGTTCTGATGAGAAGTTAACTACAGAAAGAGAATGATTTCATAGATGATTTTTATTATTATTATTCCAGAGAAATACGTTTTGCGGGGAAGTTGAATAGCCTTCTTTGATTTGAAGAAAACAGCTGCTGAAAGTTATAGATTGTTGGTTGGAGCTTATGGTGAACATGCTCGAACCCAAAAAACGAAGGATGGTCACAGCATGGAAAAATATTTGCCCAAATCTTGGCAAGCAAATGTTATTACTATTGAATCTATTGAAGGATTGGCTCCAAAACTGATCATTACCCAATATGTAATTTCCAGTTTTCCAAAATTGACGAGACTCTCTTCCATATCCAACAGTGTAATTTTTCAATCTACGCCTCTGAGAAAAAACGACAGAGAAGGAGAGAAAGATTGAATGTAAGGGACTAAAAGAGAGAGAGAGAGAGATTCGAAAATAGTAAGAGAGTTAGAGCCCTCGGGCAGATTGCGATTGCGATTGCGAATCGAGGGTCGGCGACCAACTTTCGACGTGCGAGTTTATATTGCGGCTTCCGGGGCATCGAAATCGAGCCAGCCCCGCAGGGCTATTACAGCGCTATTAGTTTAGCGCTCGGATTAAATCGAATATACAGCCTGTGAAATATTCCGAGGAGCCCGATTCACGGCTTATTGGGATTAGCGTCGTAGAATAGCGTAATACGCGGAGATTTTCGCCCACGTACGACAATTGCGAGCAAAACTATTGAAGCGAGCTGGACCTGTACACGGACAGCTCGCGCATTGCCGAGTTGTTTGTTGCCCGCGGAGAAGGCAAATTGGCCGTATAAATCAAGTTTATTCCGATGTCACGAGATTCCGAATTTCGTGCAACCGGCTGTGAATATGGATGCGACGGGTATTCCTCGTTTTCCTGAATTATTATCCCTATTTTCGTGAAAATTGCAAGAATTTGAGGATTTTAGGGGGGATTTGTTTCTGGACTGAATTAGGAATGCATAGTGCATTTTGCAAAGTTTTTAGTAAATTTTGCAAAGGAATGCAACTGTGGAGCTTGGCTTTAACTCGTATTACAAACTTCATATTCGTTGGAGTGTGAGCTATTTGACATTCGTCAGTTTTCTGTCATGTTTTATGGTTTCTTGCTTTATTTTTAACAATTTGAGTAGCGTTGGAGAATCCGAGTAGTTAAAAATTATAAAATGTATACTTCATAGGTAGTTCAATGAATGAAAAGAATTTATGTAACCTCTGGCCTAGAAAACTCGTTTTCCGTTCAGTTCAAAATTTTCAAACTCGTTATGTACTTTTAAGTTCTTCTTATTATTTATAAAATTGTGAAGAATTTTCTGGTTTTTATAAAGATTTTCGGTAATATCATTGATTTCTATATGGATTCGACGGTTTTGTAGATATTTCCTTTTTCGATAGATTGTTCAGAAAACAATATCTTCATAGATGTTTAGTTATTCTATTTCGTATTTTTCCAGTATTCATAATAAATAATGAATTTTCAGGTATTTTTACTGATTTGTATGTAGATTTTCAGAATTTGATGCTTTTAATGAATTTTCAATAACTTAATCAGTTTTTGAGAAAGCTACTTACATAGATTTTCAGTATTTATAGATTTCTAGTGCATACGTGGATTTTTATATAAATTTTTCGAATTTGATGCTATAAAAGAAAAAGTTAAATAGATTTTGGATATTCTTAAATATTTTTTTAAAAAGGAAGTCTCAATAGATTTGAAGTATTCTATAGAATAATTTTTTACATTTGTTTAACATAAATGAATTTTTCAGAGATTTTCCATCATTTTAATAGATTTCTAGTATTTTGATGGATTTTTCTAGAGAATTCTAAAATGTTGCTCAAGAATTCATAATTCATTGAATTCAGAGTATTCTATTTGATTCGTCGTGTTTCTTGAATTTTAATTTTTTAAGATTACCATTAACTTTATGGATTTCTACTGCTTTCAGTATTTTTCGTATTTCATCAATTTTCATACAATTTGAAAAATTTTCTAATCTTTTCATGTATTTTCAAATCACATCAAAGACGAGAGATGAGTAATAATTTGGGTACCTTTTTCTCCAACAATCCTGAAAACGAAAAAAAAAAAAAAAAAAAAACAGCGCACAGAAGTATGCCGTTACGTAGAACTACGTCTTTATGTAACATGCTAATGTCAAATATTAAATGATTTCATTTGATGGGTTATTATTAGAATTTCACAATAAGCAATGTGAAATAGTTCCTTACTTTTTTTTAATAGGTAAGAAAATATGTCAGTTTCGTGACACATTTTCGTGACATTCTACCCCCCCCCCCCCCTCCCCCTATATATATATCCAGACCGTGGGGAAAGACGTAGTTCTACGTCAAAATTTCATTAGTTGATCAAGTTGAATTGACTGATAAATAAGTGATCTAAATGACTTTTGTCTTCGAAATTGGCAGGTTTGTCGATAAAACTGCTCATCACTTTCCACGAGAAACGCGTTCACATGGGATTCAAAGAAATTTGTCACTAGAAGTTGAGAGAACAGAATGGGTAACGCGTCCTAAGCGATGTCATGCACAATAATAGGAAAATGGATGGAAAAGTGAGGGTCGATTTTTCGCAAGAATGCAAACTCTGGCGGATTAAGCTGAGGAGATTGATTGAACACGCCGGAAGTGCTTAAGTGCGCAGCGTTTTCATGACGGAAATTGATTATCACGACGCAAAGCTGACAAGTCTTTACGAATGTTCTCGCCTAGGAATGAGGAGCATCGAAAAAAAGTACATATTGAGAACATGAGCACATTATCGGACATTGCATTTTTTGATATTCAGGATCGTTGATTATCAAAATTTGACTGATTATACATTTATTTTTCTGAGCTTGAATAAAACAGAGAGAAGCAGAAACGAAGAGAAAATGATAGAGAAACGCTTTCCGCTATAGCACTACAGACACAGCACAAGGCGTCGACTTGATTATTGAGTTATACTACTGGCAAATTTCTATCGCGCCGAGCAGTCTCGAGTTCAATTTCGCCCCCAACTCCCTAACGTCACATATTGCCCAGGCACTAGATTGTGTCCCAAGTGAAAAGTATCGGATAATGAAAAGTGTAACTCTGTTTTCCAGTATCCTCATTTGCCCACAGTCTGAAAACCTTTCGAAATTTGTTGCGTTCATGCACGTTTCCCCCTTGTATAAATGATGGAAATATACATACATGCATCAGTGACATGTGACACGTAAAAAGGGTTCGTTCGCCCATGGCACGAGAGAACAAACCGCGTTGTAATATAATGCCGAGTCAATTTCAATCAGACTGCATCCCATGCACGATTCCTCGACAGCACGAGGCACATAAATCCCATAAATGAGTGGAATAACTGCAGATTGCTCTCTCGCTCCGCTGGTCCAACTCTTGTTCCATCGTTTGCACTCGCTCCAACAAACGGGATTCGAGATGCGCTGGTATACTTGCTGACCTGTCATATCGCTGAGCGAGAAATTCATTTAACGGCCATGCGACACGAAACGCTGCCCGTAAATCCCAATGCTGGCGTAGGATCAATCGAATGATCGCCGACATATCATCAATTGCCCTTCAATCGATTCTGTACCCATCGAGTTCTAGTGCAAATATGTTTGAGACTCGACGACGTCTCGACTGACTCCACGCTAATCCCGCACATCTCGCAGAATTTCACGTCAGAAAGGGAGGAAGGTTCCTAAGGTCTGTAGGAACAGGGTAAAGAGCACATACTATCGCGACTGTATAAATTATGCAGCTTATGCGAGACTGTTGGCACAGGGGCGCTTATTTTCGACCGCGCTCAATGGGAAGCTGCTCAAAAGCGTTCGCCACTTCAGCAGGACAAGTCGAGAAACACGCGACAAGACTTCTCTTTACTTTCCACTAGTGCGCCGCCCCAATAATTGCATTTGCCGTTCAATACCTCCAGCGAAATTGATTTTGTACCCGCGGCGAGCAAAGTTTTGTCATCGCACGTCGCTTCAATCACGCCTTGCTTTTAATTATTACTAATCTCATACAAATATGAACTAGAGTGTCGTCAGCAAAGTATAGATGCTACGTCAAGTGTGGTTGAGGGAAGGTAAGTATATTTCAGAAGAAGCCTTTAACGTCATCACAATCGACGAAGAATTGAATATTAAAAAAGTTTGGAGCAAACTGAAAAATTTTTGACTGAAACGTTCTTGTTTCTTCACCAGAAATCAACCGATGATGCGCGACGCACGTTCAGGATTCACATGATTGTTTACGAATTGTCAAGTGTAATGAGAAGAAATGCTGTGCTTCTTATTCAAGTCATCTTCGTGGTATTTTGCAAGATAAATTTTTACTCCTCCAATGCCAATCATCAGAAATGAAACAGGTCAACTGCATGTACCTACGAAAAAGGTAACCGAATTTACCTATTACTGCTTCAGCTACCTCTAAAACTCAAACCATAACATGAAGATTTTAAGAAACTTCCCTACGACTTCTACTGCCTAATTATTTCAAATTATTCCAACTCAGCCAAAGGATTGTCATCTCATATCAAAAATCTTCACGGGAAAACGAAGAGAAGTCAAAAACGCAATTTAACCTAAATCGAAGCAAAAAGGAAGAATGCACCAGAGCGCCACAGATATTCATAAAAAGGAGCAATTGCCGGGATTTGGCTTTTGTGGAATGTATAGTTTTTCAATGATTCGTATTCTACCCGAAAAGTAATGAGATGTGAAAAAATTGAAATTTCGCAAAAATCGCACCGGAGCGCCATAGAATGGCATTAAAAAATAACATCTACAAAGCGATTTTGTTCTGCGACTTTTTTTATGAATAAAAAGTTAAACTAAGGTAAGTTTATAACTCGACTTTGGGACTTATATCGAACATGATTTGAAAGCTTGAAAGTAAGTATGGGCTGTCTTAGTTTCGTTGCAACTTGATTTAAGACATCTTTTGGCTCTGAAATTAAGGTTTTCTTCTTAGAGCCTTGTCCCACTTTGAGAACCGAAGATGTGGAGTAGGAAAACAAAAGAGATGTTGAATTTTCTGGATCGACTGAAATCTGAAAATCGATGCATGTTCACGGTGATATTTCTTTATTTTCAAAAAAGTCGTGAATTTTGAAACCGTCGGTAGTTATTTATTGAAAAGATTCAACCAGGTTTCCACGTGAATAATCCCAGTTGCTCTGATCAAAAGGTAATTACACTAAAATCTTAAAATCTAGAGGGTATTCCAATGTTCGCGAGTTTGCGGATTCCACCCTCTCTCGAGATCAGGACGAGGAAATGTAATAGGGTGAAAATGAAACGACGTTTTCCACGGGAATGTCGCGGTTGTAAAAAAATGCAGACTTGATGGCGGCGCGTCGCTTGACGAGCAAACGAGCGAGCAATGACCTGTGCAACATGAAACGCGATTCGAAATGACTTTTTCATCGATGAACAATACTGGAAATACTCCACGCCCGAATAAAAAACCACCGTTCCGCCCGTTTCTCTCTGCCTTCTTTTCGTGCTCGCTGAAAAGATTGCCCTTTCACATTTTTTTTCGTTCGTATGCGACGAGTCGACAGAACGTTCCAGTATACAATTCTTAGGAATTTCTTTTTTGCAAGTGCTGTAACGTGAACTAGACAGTCAGTAGTACTTTTTGCAAAGCCGGAAAAGATTTTAGACTCGAAAGTGTGTAAGTTTAGAGAATAATGGTTTTAAATACGAGTTTCCGGAAATTTCATTGAATCTCGCATTCTAATTCACGAATCTCTCAATTTTTTAACATTTCAATCTCCTGATTTTTCTCCTCTTTTTCCTTCAATTTTTCTCTCATGTTTGCACGTAGACAATATTTGCGCGTAACTGTAGCTCATTTTCTACGTCGCGCTCGTCGAGTGCGACAAAGCTGATGCTAAGAGAAAATCAATGATCAACCACAATCTTCTTACCGTAATTCCTGGCGCTTAATTGCATACTTCTGCCCATGTTTTTGTCTCTTTCATTAAAACGTACGAAATGTTAACATCGGCGTTTACTCCATTTTTCAAATAATAACTGTGAAATAAAAGAAAAAAAGGGTGTAATTGAGATTCCATGCGTAAGAAACGTAATAAAAATAACTTACTCGCCAAACTCACCGATGGAATAGCACATTTTAATTATGTCCTTCATCCACGTTTCTAGCTTACGTGCGGCTTTTTTCCTTTCAATTAAGCTTCCAGTCGAGCGAAATTTTCATGAAATTTCGCCTCTAATTAAAAATTGTCGCCTCCAGAGCATACATTCTCTACTCGCGATATAAAATATTTCACCTCCTCGGCATTGTTTTCTCATTTTTCCCATATTTTTAATTGACGTAGCCTGAACCTTTTGAAAGGTTTGTTATAATTAAAAAATCACAAGCCGAGAAAAGTAACCACGAAGATCGAGCATATTCCGAATTAATTACTACCTTTAAAAAATGAAGGGTCGAATGCAATGCACCGGGAATCCTTTAATTCAAAATTCAATTTTTATTATATATTCTTGCTTAAAAAAACATCCACATTTACAATCATGTATTTTTATAACAAACGCTGGTTATATACAATACGTTTCGATACAAAACGCATCCTCTTTGCAATTATCTGATTCGTTCAAGGAAATGGCCAAAGACCTCATTTTTCGGAGTTGTGACTGCTCGACAGTACAACTTCTACGACACGTGTCATGTTTTCACCCAAAATTTTCAGCTGTTTTCCAAATCCACATTTCCAGAAATCGAAGACATTCGAAAGGAAAGAGAATTGTCTAATCGTCTCTAAGTTTGGATCAGTCACTTGGATTCATTATTTCTACCATGTCTAGAAATTTCTGAAGGTAGTCTAGAACTCCAGTTTCTAAAATCAAAGTGCATTCTGGAATCTGACTGTTGTTTGAATAGAACGAAAATGAAATGAAAAAGATACAACTCGTTTTTCGTTGCTTCATCGTTGAATTTGTACTTTTCTGCGTTTTCGAGATGTTGCGAAAACTGAGAAGAGCGTTTTAATATACATTTTGGGAAGTACCAGGGTTGAGAATAAGTGCATTTTTACAGTGGAGGGTGTGGGAAGTAGAGATGATCGATTATCAGAAATAAATTCATTATTTGCAGTGGATGAACTTAAAATGAAACAATTTTTTGGCATTAACAAACTTTTGCCATCCTCGGAACATTAAGTTTGTATTTTTTTTTTTTTTTTTTTTTTTTTTTTTTTTTTTTTTTTTTTTTTTTTACTATTGTTTAAAGATTCTCTACAAGTTGTTGCAGTTGTCTTCGATATATTATATATTTCTTTTGCTATTCTCGATTACTATTTTGTTTGGTAAAAGTCAATGGTGAATTTTTTTTTAATCAAGGATAATCGTCCATCCCTAATGGGTCATTGGGGATAAAGTGTAGTCAACAAGTTATGTTCTTACTTCAAACGTTCGACCCCTAATCAGTCAGTATAATGTATTTTTCAGATCTCTATCTCGATATTGGTCATTTTTCCTGCTTTTGAAATGATAGCAACTATTGTCGAAAATCGGTACAACTGATAAACTTGAAGATGAAAGTAAAAATAATTAATATTTGGAATAAAGTATTTATACATGTACTATGTAAAACTGGGTGAAGAGAAAATAATCAAAATTTTTGTAAAAATTTCTGTTTCTAGAATGCTTTCCTGGTTCTTTTGAATTTTTCATTTTTCGGGTCGTACAATGCCACTAGCTCCTGATTGTGAGTAAATTAACTTTGTCTTCGCCTGCAATTTAAAGTGACCCATTCAATCCTGTTCAAAATAAGAAAACTAACCTAACTGCATGGTCATGGAATTATAAAGAAAAATAACCATGTGGCAATTAAGAAAAATCAACTTTTCAACCGATTCACCGAAAATTCCTTACGACGAAACAACTAAAATTCAAGCAAAAAGAAAAAAATACGTGTCTCACGAATTTTAATAGAGATGCTAAGGAACGAATTCTACGCAAAAAAAGACCCAACCTAGATGACCTGGGTGAAATGGGGTCATACCCACGACTCCGAAAAATTGTAACGTGCGTTTTCATTAAAAAAACAAAAAAAAAAAGAACATTGAAGATTGTCAACTAGAAAATTTTTCGGAGCCGTGGGTATGACCCATGAAATGACCCTAAAATTATGTTCGGAGCTAGGACAATACGAGTATGTAGGGATCAGCGATATCGGATGGTTTGGAGATAATCGTATTATCAATATTCGAGGTGTTCCGATTATCTAGATATCAGATATTTTCCAAAAATATTGAAATTCAATATTTTATCCATATACATCTAAGATTTTAAATATTAACACATATATATCGTACATTTTGTAAAAGAGAATTCATTTTTGGAACTGTGGATGGAAATTCAGATAATGAATGCTTGAAGTACACTCGTTGCTCACGAGAATGAACAGCTCGGGACCGAGAATCCGCGAGAATTTTTCATCGAACGAGCACGCGAGGGGCCCCCACTCTCGAATGGACTGCGCGAAGCGAGATGCGCGAGAGTCAGTCGCAGCCAGACCGTCGAACGCGTCGGACTATGAGAAAGCATAGCTTTTCGGTTGGTGACGCGCAAGAGGAGTCCCCCCTCCCCCCATCGCCGCAGGCCATGGGTGGGGGTAAGGGGTATTCGTTCTCTCAGATCCAACGCGCCTGTTTGCTTGGATCGTTCGTTCTCGACATGTTCGTTTTCGTTAGCAACGAGTGTATACAAATCGAAAAACTAGTAAAAATGCTGAAAAATCGTTAAATATGACCGAATCTTTATATCGATATTCGATATTATCGAGGAATATCGCCGATCCCTTCGTTTATTTACACGATCATTGTCGAAGTCGGGGGGTCGTCGCTGCATCAAACATCTTTATAAGAGCGACAGGGTGGGGGCAAACCGCTCCAGATGCCGTTTTCGCGGCAGGTCGTTTTCTTGACGGGCTCCAGGGGTATCACGTAGCCCGGTGAGCACGTTGCCTGGATGTTGTCACCCGGCTTGTACCAGAACTTCACCGGGGCTATTCTCCCATTTGGAGGGTCGCCTGGGAACGGGCACCTCACGTCACCTGCACAGACCGCACAGAAAAGACGATCCTCATTTCCTATTTTATTCCTATTGATAGAATTTGGATGGAAATGAATCATTCCTGGAGAAAGTTAATGAAGGAATATTGCATCACCCCAAATTGCATTTCGGAATGTTGAAGGTGTTGAAGATTATGATTTTAACGAAATTCAAGCCTTTTTTTATAATATTGCGAGTAACATGAGGATTTAGGGATTCGTGCTGTACTCACAGATTGGCACTTGATGTGACCACACGCCGTTTTCTGTACAAATGATGGACCCCTCTCCGAGGAGCTGATGGCCTGGTAGACACGTGAACCTTACAAGAGAGCCCACTTTATAATGCAGCCTCCCTCGTCTTTTCTTGTTTACAGCGTTCTCTTCTTCGATTATACGGCCCCCTTTTGGCCTTAGCGGCGGCTCGCACGTGATTTCTACATCGACAAACGACCCATCAACCTACACATCTCCTCACAACTCGATGGGCCATCATACCAAATTACGCCAGTAAAAAATAAAACGACGGTCGTCTTGTGAGAAATATTGTACCTTTGTTACACAGTCAGAATTTTTCTTACATTTGATATTTGTAGGAGAAATAATGTTTCTGTAATACTGGATGAACTGAAACTCTGAGAAGCATTGGGTTCTGGATTTAAATGACGAGAGAAATGCTCCATTTGATGAGACCATTAAGGATGTTATCATTTCATATCAGGACTGAATGTCTAGATTATGTGGATATGATTCAGTGTACTTCAGGTCCAAGGTTGTTGCGTGTGTCTTGGATTTGTCTCGAATAATACTGAATATGGCTGAAAGAAGAACTTGTTATAGAGACCTGTGCAAACTGGAACGGAGCCATTCCAGACGCCGTCGTCCTGGCACTCGATGCTGTGAGGCCCTTCGAGGCGATGGCCCCACATGCAGGCGAAGACGACCCTGCCCCCGAAGCTGTTGTTGTGCTCGAGCATCTGGAGTTCGGCGTTGAGCTCCGGCTCGATTGGAGGACACAGGATGGCCTCGCACCCTGGGACTTCGGCGGACCATCTGCCGTTGTACTGGCACGTGGTGCTCGGGGCACCCTCCATCCTGAACCCCATGGGGCAGTCGAAGACCGCGCTCTGGCCCATTCGTGTGCCATCAACCCTCGCCCTCAGCGGGTACTTCAGCTCGCCCAAACTCGGGCAGTGAACGTCTGAGACAACCACAAGAATGTACCCACAGGTGGAAAAGGTAATTTCACATTTTTCACAAGGATAGCAAATTTCTAAATTTTTTAATTGCGCTTCCTGCGTTACCTACTCACCCACAACATGAACGCGTATGGAATTGGTCAGTCCTCTTGGCGTTGAGCATGTGTACACCCCAGAATCCTGCGTTTTAGCGTAATAGATCGACAAGCGGTACTTGAAGTCCCGCTCGGAAGTCGCTATCGCCCAGCCTTGAACGAAAATTTTCAAAAATATTCACATGTTTTCACAACATTCATCACGATTTTTTTATAATTGTAAACAAAATACATGGGTTTTTGGGAATATAGAATTTCGCACAATTTGATTCGATTCGATTCGCGTGAGAAATAAATTCCAAGTTTTTGGTGTATGGCGTTTTCGGGGTTGAGGGGGTTGGGCTCGTTGCCTCGATAGCGAGGAGACATGATAACAATACATGTAGACTCACTGGACTCGACCCCACGCGGCTCGATTCAATAAATAACCACTCTCCCGAATGAGCCCCGCGGGAGACGATTTATAGTTGCACGCTCTACGGTCATTCCAAAGTAACGAAAGTCACGCTGGAATGCATAAATTTTCATGGAAAAAGTTTTGTTCCTCGGTCAAATCATTTTGTGGTGAATGCGTCGGTCTTTTGTTACAAAAACGGACTTTTTCATTGTTATTTTGATTTATGATGAAAAAAAACTTTTCGGGATTGAGTCAATATTGAAACTCTCGAATTTGAAATTATTGAAATATCATAAAAAAAAATGGCTCCAGGGGGGATCGAACCCACGACCTTCGCGTTATTAGCACGACGCTCTAACCAACTGAGCTATGGAGCCAGATGATTACTCGGGCTGAAAACGATGCAAAGAAAATTTTAGATTTTAAATTATAGTCGTGAGAATCAAGATAAATTAATTACATTCATGATTAAAAATGAAGTAAATAAGCTATGTGATAATTAAGATTTTACAGTGGTTAGAAACAACTATTCAAAAATCTTTCATCAATAAGTTATCAGAGACAAAATTAATTATGGAATTATGTGACTATAATTTGCTATGGTTCACTATAAATTTTGTCATATGAAATTATAAGCAAATTTTAAAAAAAACGTCAAACAGTTTGTTAAAGTTTCGAATTATGTATTGAACACAAAAACTTGAATCATCAAATTTTTTTTCTTATCATCTTAATGATAATCTTTAATAGACGATTGCAAGATGTATTTTTTTATATGAATTCAGAATGCGTATGGATGCAAATTTTTGTCAATAAAACATCATGGCTCCATAGCTCAGTTGGTTAGAGCGTCGTGCTAATAACGCGAAGGTCGTGGGTTCGATCCCCCCTGGAGCCATTTTTTTTTTTTTTTTTTCATATTTTTCATACATACCATATTTCGTGCTTTAAACACTTAATTTTTATTAATAGATTCAATTCATTGAACCTTTTTCTTACTACCATTACTTGAAATTCAGTACTTTTCTTGTTCTGAAAATTATTGTCAGGTTCGGAAAATATTTGGCTCCATAGCTCAGTTGGTTAGAGCGTCGTGCTAATAACGCGAATGTCGTGGGTTCGATCCCCCCTGGAGCCAATTTTTTTTTGCCAAATCTTGCTATAAGCAAAATAATATTTTTACGAGCTTGACGAATTTTTATGAAATGTAGAAATTGTTGAATGATTTGTACGTTGTTTAAAATTTCGGAAATTTCGAAGTATAGTGAAACATTGGAATCTCCAAATTTTCAATAATTATAAAATCTAAAAAACTTTGTAGGCTTCTAGTTTTGTCTTGAATTTAGAAAGTTTTGAAAATTTGATTCAGGTATGTGAATTCTTAGAAATTTAAAAAAAATTAAGAACTATTTTTAACAAAAAGATTTGTGCATTAGAAAATATTTCTATTTTATTATAAAAACCTAAAAAATTCGAAAAATGATTAATATATTTACTGAAAATCTTGATAAGTTAAACAAATTTACACCAAGTAGGTTTTGAATGGTTTTAAATAAAAATGAAGTTTTAAAAATTTCTCTTCAAGTAAAAAACTTTGAAAATTGCCTCCATTGTTGATGAATTTTCTAAAATTAAATATGATAATTCCAAAAAATGTACACGAATTTTGTGGATCCTATTGAATTTCTTAGCTTTCGCTCTTCATGAAAAATTGTAAAACTAAAAAAGTATGAGAAACTGAAGAAAAATTTTGATAAGAGCGAGAAATGCCTATGGATTCTGGTAAATGTCGAATAGTTAGTATGGGTTTAAAATGTCAAAAATTGGGTCAAGGTAAAAAATGTAGATAATTTGAAAAACCGCCGATACTTTCACAAAATTCGAGAAATTCGTAGGATTTCAGAAAATATCCATACTACTTGTAAACTTCGCTATTATATCCCTCCGAACGACTTATAACAATGTCGTCTTCTTTTTTTAAAAATATTTGTAAAACCTAATACAAACAGTATTAAAAAATTATAGAAAATCCTGATGAGTTGGAGAAATTATTGGAAAAACGAGCAGTTTTCGATAGTGCGAAATTCAGAAAATTAACCAGAATAAAAAAAAAACCCAAGTTTTTCGGAAATCATGAATACATTTTGTAGTTAACACGGAAAATTTCACAAAAACTATGTAATATCCCGAAAATTCAGAGAACCAAAAAACTTGACTGAAAAAATCTAAAACTCCAGAGAACATTGAATAATTTTCTGAATCAGGAAAAGCTTTCATCACAACTTGTAAATTTTTTGCCGCAGTTTCCTCTATTTTATCCATTCATGATTCCCCAGATGTCTTATAAAATTATCCACCATCCCCGCATCTTCTGCTTCCCCTTTAATATTTTTTAGTACTATGTATGAGAATGACATACACGTATTTTCCCAAATAACCCGGAGGTCTTGAGCTCGGCATTTTATTCCGCGTCGTCATCATAATATCGTGCACTCGAGCGATTTATCGGAGAGTGAAAACAAGCTCGGCAAAAAGTCAGAAAGAGGCTCACCAGTGAGGTACTGACGGAAGGTGGAGGTCCAAGTCCACTCGGGGTTGCCGAGGCGCCTCGCGAAGAGGCACTCGAGGTGAAGGATGCTGCCCGGGAAAACGGCCAGGGCGCCCGAGGGCTCAATCGTCGCCGAGCCCGCTGGCAACCCGTACAGTATCGTCGGTGGCACGTTTTCTGTAATTTGCATTTCATTTCTTCATTCCAAAGAGAAGAATGAAGTCATCAAGTCATCAGAAATCAACGCTGATACAAATTTATTACAACGTTATATTTTACTTGCAGGATTCCCAATTCTAAAAGTTCGCCAGCCTCGTACAGCCGAGCTCATCAGAAGCATCATCGTAATTCCTACTGCTTGCGAAGGAAAAAGTTGTACAATGGTTGAACAAAGTCTGTATGTCGTTTTGCATTTCCTAGACCAATTTCTAAAACATTATCATTGAGCGACGTCGTCACATCTATCGCTGGCAGGAAGAAATTACAAAGCAACAGTCGATTGTATGATAAACCGCGTAGTAAAAAAGAAATGAGAAAAATTTTTTATCAAACCAATGACATTTTTGCTGGGTCAATGAAAAAATGTACTGCGCCCAAGAAATCGTTTTCATCAACTGTATATGATTTTTTTCGTTGATTTCGAAGTAACATATCATTGAAAGATAGAAGTTTTTCATTGATTCAGCAAAATGATTTTTCCACTGGCATAACTTTAGCTTAAATATACACGACTGTAACCCACCTATTCTAACTGCTTGGGAGGGCAATATGGACATGCAGTTTGTCGGTGAAAAGTCAACTGTATTGATACAAATTTCGGAATCTTCTCTTTGGTCTTCGAGTTCTCGATTAAATTTAATGATTTCGTTTAAAACTGACTTTCGCTTGTTGCGCTGCATGGCAAGCAAATTTCGTCGTCACTTACTATGAAACCTATTGTATTTGAAGGCGTTGGCGGTCTATTATTGAACCCAACATGAAAAGTTTTACGTGCTTTTACAAGCAGCAAAACTCGTCGGGGCCGCGAGTTTTACGAGCATGCACAATAAAAACAGTCATTGCTTTTTTTTCTCGGCTTCTGCTCCAGCTTTTGGCGCTTAAAGTGTAAGTGCGCGTTTTATTCCACAGCTGGCACATAAAATTGCGAATCCCGCTCGATTTTTTTCATTAACGTGATAACGCGAGGAAGAAAATGTAATCTTATTCAAATTCTTAGCTTGTACTCAGTCGATCTGCAATATCAGGTTTGCAAGTCAAATATTTTCTTGTTAGAAACATTTTTTTCAATAGAGGTGAAATTTCTACTACTATAGTATCATTTTGTGAAATTTGCTATTCATTATGATAAATCCTGCTGTAAATATCTAGCAAAAAGTACAATATTTCAGGCTGATTCCACAGGTACAATACAGTACTGTAATAATTACCTATATTTTTTTTCTTAGTGTTTGAATTCGCAAAAGTTTTGGAAAGTTGGGAAACATTGAATGTTTGAAGGATGGTCAATCATCCTGGAAAATTTTAAAAATTTGTAGAATTTCAGAAAGTGTTCATAATGGAAAAAAATTACGTATAATAGTTTACGTTACAAAATTTTGTTAGGTCAATTTTGGGTCGCTGTGTATGAAAATAACTGTCATTCATTTTCCCAAGAAAGCATTTTCAAAATATTAGCAAAAAACGAGATTTTTGGCCCTTTTCTCGCGATTATGAGAAATTCTAGAAAATTTGAAAATATTTTACTGTGCATAGATGATCGATAATTTCTAAAATTTCAATAAAAATCTAAAATTACAAAGAACCTTCGAATACGCCTTCGAATACAAAGAATCACTGTAAAAATCGTAAAAATTGTAAATTTGACTGGGAAATCGAAATTATCATTAGTATACATCACCCAGTGCACAGTTATACCAACAAAGAACCTTGACGTGAAAAATTTTTAATACTAGAAGCATGATTTCCAAAATGTAGGTCAATACATTATAATAGTACATTTTTATTACCATGGCAAGTTTTTTTTCTTTCCCTTTATAACATTTTCTCTTTGCCCTAATGTCATATTATTGAAAAAGCATCCTGACATTACTTTATCTCCTGAAAAATGGACGACAAATAAATCTTGGGTGGCGATAAAGGAGCCGGCTACAGGAAGGGAAAAAATGAAGGACGCAGGCGACGTTGGTTGCCGACAAAGCGAAAAATTGTCGCTAAAATGCGAATGGTCGCGTGTATGTGCATGCACTCCGGGGCTTCAGAAGGAGGTACAAAGCGCTTGAATTGGCCAGAATTGTCGGAGGCGCTTGTAGGTCGTAGGAGCAGGAAAGTACGTGGCCGGAAAGTGAATACGAAAGGGGAGCGGACGCTTGTCTGCATTTCCAAGCGTTTACCCAGGCTTCCTGCCATTATATATAACTATATAAACCATTGTAGGCAGCCCAAAAAAGGGGAAAAACTATTGTGACGAAATCCTGGAATTCCCTGAAAGCTCGAGAATTTTGGAACAATGTGCCTCCGAATTTCTGCATTATCAAATTTACATATCTTCTACTGCAGATTTATTAATACCCAAAGAAAAAAATCTAGCACTTTTTGACATGTATATAGTAAGAAGAACAAGAATACTGTTAGTTATTTTTACTTAGGATTATTTTTAGAAATTTTTCCTACCGGTGTAATTCGAAATGGAGGTGGTGGGGACGCAAGATGGCGGTTTCCCACTCCAGACTCCATTTCGGCAATGAAGCAATGGGTCCCCAATGAGTTTGTAGCGCCCGAGTTCACGACATCGTACTGCCACCCTTTCTCCATGAAGCACTGTTATTTTGTCAACCTGCAACACAACGAATTCCTTCATAATCAACAATACATCATTGAAATTCAGAATGATGATAAATTGCAAAATATCTTACTGTAAGATAAGATGGATATAAGGACGGACTTTCTATCAAAATTTTGCATGACTCAATATTGGAATTATTTTATCAGTATTTGGAGCAATATAATGTGCTTCGTCGATTTGAGGTGAAGCAAAACGAGAAAAGCTTACGAACGAAAAGCGCACTCGCTTTTACCTTCCAAAAAAGAAGCCCAAACTCGTGACCGAAATTTCCTGCAGCTTCTTTTTTTTCGCACTTAGGGGCAAGACACGAGCAAAATTTTAAACTCTGAAATGACGAAATGTAAGGCGAACGAGCAGTGATGAAAAATATAGAATTCATGATCTGAATAATGAAAATTTGTGATTTGAAGATTTTCAAGTCCTGAAAAATAAATGAATACGCAAAATGCATAAAAATTAAACTATCTCGATAATAGGTACGTTTTTACCTGAAATATACAGAAATTTGAATCATGGAGCATTTCATTCTAGAAATTTATGTAAATATCGGGAAATCATTCGAATTTTATTCAATAAATAAAAAAAAAAAATGAAAAATACTAGAATAACTAAAGTTGTTTGGAACACGAAAAGTCCACGGAAGAATTTTGTTCTAAAAAATCATTGGAAATCGTTCTGAGAATCTATAGAACTTCGAAATTTGGAGTATCAAGTCTAAAAATTTAGTGATCCGCAAAATATTTTAAATCAATAAGAATACTAAAAAGTACTTTGAAATTTCATAAATGATAGAGAAGTGTAAAAATGAACAGATACGTATACTAGGAATAGCTAAAATACTGAAATTCTTAAAAATTTACAAAAATGATAAATGTCTTTGAAACGTTTATTCCCAATCCTGAAAATCTATACAAGAATCCATCAAAATACAATAAAATTCGATAAAATTCTTCAATGTCGAAAAAATAAAAAATTTACTGAGAGTTTTAGATATCTGTGAAGTACTTGAAATCTATGGAGATAGAAGATGCTGGTCTCTAAAAAATTTATTCAAACACTAAAAATCTCTATCATTTTAGATTTTAGAGAATCGAATTCCGGAAATCTGAATTGGATTTTTGAAAAGTACTAGATATCTACAAAGAACCTAAAAAATCCTACAAAATATTAAGAATACTAAAAATTGTGAAAAACAATAAAAATACTGAAAATCAATGTGGATAATATTTCTTCAGCTGAATATAAAAATACTCAATATTTATGAAACCTTTAATTCTAGATTTTTTTATTGAAATCCATAAAAACGCCAGAAAATCGTCTGAATTGTGGGAATACTGGAAAAATACAAATATTATCTGAAAGGACTGAAAATCTATGAAATACCAGTTATGCATCTTTCAAAATGCTGTTTTAGAAAATGGTTTGAAAACTGAAAATTTAATGATTTTTGAAGTCTACATCGAATCCTCAAAACCTTTGTGATCATTTATGAAAACACTAGAAATATATGAATAAGATACTGTTTTTTAAAAAATTGATTAAAATATTAAAAATCTCTAAAACTTTAGATTTTGAAGCGTGAAATTCCAGAAATCTATATTTTTTTTTTAAAAACAAGATACCTATTAAGAACTAAGTAAGCCCTATTATAAATATCAAAAATACTAAAAAATGCGAAAATTACTCAAAATACTGGAAATCAACAAAATACCGAAAATGCATGTGTATGTGATTTGTTTAATAAATCATAAAATTACTAAATATTTCTTAAACCTTGAATCCTTGAGTATCGAATTTCAGATACATCTATATGAAAAACTGTAAAAACTGCAAAAATACGATAAATGGTAAAAGTACTGGAAATCTGTGAAACACTAGAAAACTTAAAAAATACTGTTTAATGGGAAATTCTTTGAAATACTGAAAATCTGATGATTTTCGAATTCTAGATCATCGAATTTTCAAAACCTACATGATAATCTACAATAATGATAGAAATATGCGAAGACGCTGTTTTCTGAAAAATTCATTGAAATTTTAAATATCTCTGAAATTTTAGATTCTAAAACACAAAATTCTAGAAACTTATAGTGAAAATTTTAAAAATACCACAAAACTTTTAAGAACCTAGAAAATCCTACCAAATATTAAGAAAACAAACAATTCTTAAAGTCAATAAAATACCGAAAATTCATTTAAATAATATTGCTTCAAATCAATATAAAATTACTTATTATTTATAAAACCTTGAACCCTTAAACATTGAATTCTGGATATTTATGTGGCAATCCATAAAAATGCCAAAAAATCGTCAAAACTCTAAAAATACTGAAATAATACGATTTATGCTGAAAGTACTGGAAATCTATGCAATATCAGCTATCTTTAGAAATACTTACTATACGGTAAAATTCTATAAAATACTGAATTTTCAAATTCCAGATCGTCGAATTCTCAAAATCTATATGATAATCTACAAAAATGCGTGAAAGATATTTAAAAATCTTGAATATGCTTGAAAATGTTATTTATAGTATCAAATACGAAAAATTCTTAAAATACCTATCCAAATCTTCCATCGAAATCTAATTTTCTCAAAAATCTATACGAATACCAAAATCTATGATTCCCTTAATCTCGGAGCATCACATTCCAGAATTCAACGTAAAAAATTCCTATAAATACTGAAAAAACAGGTACTCCTTGCCAGAGACGTTAAAATCAAAATACTTCAACTTTATATTAAAACTGCTATATTTGCGAAAGTGAGATCAATTTCTAAAACTCTACGATCCTAGAATAAATAATCACCTTTACATTGAAATAAATACACAATCATCCCTTTAAAATTCAAGTTCGCCCTTCCATGCAAACTTTCGCCGCAACGCCCCTGCCCTAAATTTGAACATTCCTCGGAATTAAACTCCAAAAGCTGCCCCCGGATTAACAATGCAGTTGTCGCAGATAATTGAGCGTTGTCGTTATTCGCTTACAAATTGGCTGGCATTTGAGTGAAACGAGGTTAGCCCGTGCAACAATAAAGTACTGCACAAAAGCGGTAAAACGCTCGCGCCGCGTCGTTCGTTGAGTCGTATCCCTGACTGTACGTTCGGCATGTAACATTGGCGCACTATTCGTTGCGTCGTATCCCTTACCGTAAGCGGCTAGCGAACGTAATCCTATTCAAATGGGATATTCCCTACTTAAAGCGAATGATTTATTGCACCCTCAGCATTTCTAACGACACGGCTGCCCCTAACGCAATTTAAACTTGCCACCTCGCGGAATTGCGATCCGCGAAACGAGCTCGACGACGCCTTCCACAGACGAGCACGGAAAAGGGTTTCGAGGGTTGGAACCCCTCACAAAATCAGGAAAACAAAGTATAACAGCGAGAATTCATAGGCTACATCAAAATGTACGTTATTTTTGAAATTACACGAGTTACTGCGCTACACTTTTTTTTCTCGTCGCTAAAGCAATCCAGTTCGAAACAACATACATTTTTCTCCAGTCGGGAAATCACTCCTGAAAGCAGGAACGAAGAAAAAAGAGGAAAAGGGAGCGTTGCCAATAACAATAATAATGCGTTAGACGAGCCCGATTCGTCTGCATCTCATTAAGCGAAAAGTAAGGTTTGATGGTGCCATTATAAGGAGATTTGTACGCTAAGGGGATATCGATTTTTCGGGATACACGCACACGGGTGCGCAAAGAAGGGATGAATAATGGGAAAGGGAGAAACGTTACGTGCGAGAGTGCCTTGGAAGCAACCCTCCTCCAACCACTGGACTTTTTTTCTATTTCTTTTATTTTTCCTAGCCGCTACACAAGCACGCCACTTTTTTTATCTTTTTTTTGTCTGTTCTTGCGTGAATCCTTCGAACTAAACGCCTTCATTCTTCGCGTTTCAAGCTCTCGCGAAAAGAAACGATATTATTCTCCGAGACCGGGTGAGGGTGTGTTACTAAAGTCGATTGGATCGGACCTGTCGAATTCCAGTTCAACTTGCTACTGATTCTAACGTATCCTTCAATGTTCCATTATCGGAGGATTTTTCGAGGACTTTTGTTACACTGACGAAAAAATGTACAAGTTTCTGGCATTTGTATAAGGTGAAAAGCAGTAAAATATGGTTATTTTTCACCCTATTTTTATGTGAGAATTGTTATATTGTACAAATTACAATAAATATGCCAGTTTTTAGTTGGATAACTTTGGGAAATTTCGTATCTACAGAATGCACAATTATACTCTATAAATTGTAATTTTTAATACTTGTATTGTATTGTAAAATCTACAATGTATTTTTAACCTTTTCCAAAATAGTATCTATTACAATATGGTTTACTAGAAAGCACACAAAAATATAGCAAATAGAACCGTACAGATCTGAATACTGTCAAAACTGGTATTTCCTGAAACTACAAAAAAAGTATAGTAGAAAACGTAATATGTACGAGGGGGGACCCAAAAGTAACGGGAATTAGGTGGTGGGGGGACCGCGGAGGGGGGGATCGGGTTCTCCACTGGTTCTCTTCCAAGCTGCTACTCTCCCAAGTCAGTGTGCAAAGTTCATTTGCTGTGAGTGCATTCGTTCGTCCGTAAGAATTTTTCTAGTGAAACGACTTTTTCCGTTTCGGCGAAAACGTGAAATGGCGAGTGCGGAGAGCAACGCGCGGCTGTAAAATTTTGTTTTTCGTTAGGAAAAACACCCGCGGAAACCCTTGTGATGCTGAAAACAGCTTATGGGGATAATGCTTTGAGTAAAACGCGTGTGTACGACTGGTTTTCGCGTTTCAAGAATGGAGAGATGCCAATAGAAGACCAACCTCGTTCTGGGCGCCCCTCGACTTCAAGAACGGACGAAAACATTGAAAAAATCAACACTCTTGTTCATGAAGACCGTCGCCGAACCATCGATCAACTTTGTGAGATGTCTGGATTGTCATGGAGTTCAATTCAGAGGATTTTAACTGAAGATTTGAGCACGAGGAGGATTGCAGCTAAATTTGTTCCTCGCCTTCTCTCCGACGATCAAAAGGAGCGTCGACTTCAGGCCTGTCTTGAGCTGCAAAATCAGTTGGATGAAGACCCAGATTTTTTTCTCAAGGTTATAACTGACGATGAATCATGGTGCTATGGCTACGACCCCGAAACAAAGCAACAATCAAGCCAATGGAAGACACCTCTCTCGCCTCGTCCAAAAAAGGCACGCCAAGTGAAGTCCAACATCAAGACATTGCTCATTTGTTTCTTCGATTGCAGAGGTATTGTGCCCGCAGAATTTGTTCCTCCAGGCCAAACGGTCAACCAACACTTCTACTTGGAGGTTTTGAAAAGGTTGAGGGAGAACATCCGGAAGAAAAGAGCGGATCTTTGGCGCACAGGAGATTGGTTCTTCCACCACGACAATGCACCTGCCCACACAGCGCTGTCCGTGAAGAAATTTTTGACCAAAAACGGCATGACACCGATTGTTCACCCCCCCCCCCCCCTATTCACCGGACCTTGCCCCCTGTGACTTTTTTTTGTTCCCTAGACTCAAAAGGGACATGAAAGGAAAACGTTTTGGGACTGTAGAAGAGGTGAAACAAAAATCGCTGGAAGGTTTAAAAAACATTGAAAAAAATGAATTTCAGAACTGTTTTGAACACTGGAAAAAAAGATTGAACAAGTGTATTACAGTCAATGGGGGTTACTTTGAAGGTGATAAAAATTGTGTGTGAAAAAATTTGTCAATAAAAAAGTTGTAACACAATTCCCGTTACTTTTGGGTCCCCCCTCGTACATGATTTTTCGAAACAAAATATTTCTACTACTACAATATCATTTTGTGAAACTTACTATACAGATTATAAATGACAAAAAAGGCTATAAATATTTAGCAAAAAGTACAATATTTCAGACTTATTTCACATTACAATATAGTATTTTAATAATTACTATATTTTAGCCTCAGTCTTTGAATTTTCAAAAATTTTGGAAAATTGGAAAACATTGAATGTCTGAAGGATTGTCAATTATTTTGGAAAATTCAAAATATTTGTAGAATTTCAGAAAATGTTCGTTATGAAAAAAGTTATGTATCATAGTTTACGTAAATTAAGTACATTTTAAAAAAGTTTTTTTTAGACATTTTTTTGTCACTGAGTACAAAAATACGAGTCATTTTTTTCCCAAAAAAGCATTTTCAAAATATTAACAAAAAACATAATTTATGGCTTTTTTCTTGGGATTGTTAACAATTATACAAAATTTGAAAAACTCGCATTATTTAAGAAAACGTTCGTAAATTCTATAAATTGTATCGAGTATCACATTTTCTTCAAAATATGCGTGATAATTTTTCGTTTTTATTTTCCATCAATATTGAAAAAAACTTGAATGTTATCAAAAAACTAAATAAACCACAAAGAGTTGAACATATTTTTTCGAAGTATAGGAAGTTGAAATTTGTTTGCATAATTTTTAAAATCGTTACAATTTAAAAAAATCAAAAATCATTAAAAATCTTGCAGATAGCCTATGTAATCATTTTCAAAAGTTCTAAGAATTTGTAAAATTTAGGAAAGTTTAAAATATTTTTTGTTTTGTCATCTGTTGTTTAATCATCTCATTGTTTCAACATATGTAAACATATGATCATGCTTTTCTATTTTTTGATGAACATTTGAAAAAATTAACAAGTATTGAAAAATAAAGAAAAGTCTTAGCGAGTTAGACAAATTTTTGAAAAATTTGAAGTTGTTTACAAAATGTTGGAAAGTTCAAAAGTTTCGATTAAAAATTGTTTGAAATGTTGAAGAACGCCAATTATTTTAAAAAATTTGATGAATATGTGTAATTTCAGAATATTTCAATGTATTTCGTAGATTTTGTTGATGACCATATTTTCTTGAAAAATACAGAAACATGGTTTACCATAAAATGTATCTATAGTTCAAAAATATTTTATTGTACGTAGATGGATTTTGAAAATTCCAATAAAAATCTGGAATTACAGAAAATCTCCCCATGAAAAATTTCAAATAATAAAAGCATGACTGTATATTGATAAAAATGTATGCCAATACATTATAAAAGTAAATTGTTATCACAAATATCATGTCGACATCCGTATCTGATGATGTATTCTTACTCTTCAGAATATCTCCAAGATCTCTAAAGATTATTTCTAATCTACTGAAATTTTCATCGAATTTCCCATTTTTCTGTCTATCAGCTTTTCAGCTTTTCCCAGGAAAGTATGAAAACTTTAAAATTCTATTTCAAAGATCCATTCTCAGTACTTACCGAAATAGTGATGTTTTTATACGTCGTTATCAAGAGAGGATGAAGGCCTTCTAATTTGCAGCCTGGCATTAAACTATTCCGATCTGAAAAAAAAGAAACGAATTTATATTTCAACCATCTAGAATAAATATCGTAATCATCAGTTCTCAACCTTAATTATCTTACTGTAAACCTCACGAGAGTATATCTCATGTAAAGTGTTGACATGAAGTTTATGTAAATATTGTTCAAAAATTTTTACGTAAACAATATATCAACATCGTGTTAACAGTGTACGTGAAATTGTTGCATGTTAAAACATTAGCAAAAAGGAATTTGGCTAGGAATTACTTTGACCCGAAACCATCGCTAAAAACCCTGTTTTTTCGCAGCTTTGAATATTCGGCTCGATCGCTTTCATACGCACAAACTACTTGTAAAAGTTAAGCTCGCTCACTGTGTACCATCACGACTTGCAATTCGTAACATTCAATCTAACTTTTTCCTGACTGAATAATCAATTTCCTCGGAAAGTTGCCTTCTGTATTCGACGTTTCACATTTTATGCAAGGAAATGAACTTACTTGCGAACAGTTGGCGAAAGTATACTTCAGTATTTATCCGATAATTACAGGAAATTGGGTTATTAATTGGGACATGGACTGTGAGTGAAAAAAATTTGGGGTAACAACTCCCTCTTCGCTGGAGATGTTTCGAATGAGTAAATGTTTAACTTTACACTAGTTTAATTATGAGTAACAAACAGCCTTATAAATAAAATTTCCCTGACCTTGAGTCAGTGAAAGAATAAAGTTTCTTTCAAAGAACGTCTCGATTCGTGAGATTCGACCTGCAAATCACGTGCTTGTGGTGTATTTGCATAGCTGCACTCACTCGTGCACACGTAGTATCGATTTCTTTGGCTACAGTTGCGGTGGTGTTACTACACTCTTTCTCCCCATGTGCAGTAATGCACTATGCTCGCCGCTTTACTTGGCTTTGCTCGGACGTACACAAAAGCCAGGTAACTCGTATATCGGGTGCATGTGCAAGTGCAACGTGCGCAGCCGGCACTAATCCGACAGATTAAGTTCACGATGGAAGATGGGAGCTATTTCTTTTTTCCTCAACACCGAGCTGTTCGTGAATGCACGTGAAAAAGTCGCATCTTTATGGACAACTTTTCATTCTTTCATGCAATTTATGCATCTGATCCTCACGTATAAAAAGATGAGTGCAAAAATATGGCTAGCAGTTGAAAATCTGGTGATTTAAAGGTCCTTCAAACCCTTTTTGATGGAGATTGAAATGAAGAAAAATGAGAAAAAAATTGTAAAGGGATTTTAAGGAATGAATAATGATTTCGAGAAATGAATGGTATCAAATTTGGTCGTTTCTAGATTTCTGAGAGCATAGTCAGAGAATTTTTTTTTCATTGTAAGAAATTAGGAAAAAATTAAGATAGATTACCCATTAGATCTGTATTTGAAGCTCAATAACAAATATTACGAGAGTCATTCAATTTTTCTAGTATTGAGCATTATGAGCGAAAATTAGAGTAATTTTTTTATTTTCGACTAAAAGAAAAGATTGAAAAAAAAAAAAAAACTGAGTAGAATCATTCAATAATATTTCACTTTTTTTCAATATATAACGAGAATTCTCATGAAAACTTTTCTCGTAGTCTGATTTTCTTTTTTTTCAATTTCAAGAATCTTTCAATTAATTTGTAAAATTATCGTGATTCTCGATGATTTTATAATAAAATTCTAGAAATTTCGTAGATAGTTATTTAAGATGACAATTCATTGTTGAAAAACGTTTGTTTTTTAACTACATATAATAATGTTCTCAATCAAGATTTTTTCAGCAGTTCAAATAACATTTTGTAGTATATTGAAATTCGTGAGAAAGCCAAAGAGAGAGCCAAATTAAAAAAACACCAGAGTTCATAAAAAGTTGAAGATATGCATATAATTTACAGCAATGACTCACATTTTTTGAAAAATTTTTTCAAACAAACAACTTTCTCTTTTTCAGTGAATTGAAATGTATTCCTAGTCCCGAATACTGAAAATCATTGGTTCAAAATATATCGTAAGACATTCAGCCTAAAAAATTAAAGAACCTTTTACTAACCTACAACCTACAATTTTCAAAATAGTTGGAACAACTATTCAGTAATTCAAAAACCTAATCCATTGAAAGCACGCTGAGAAAAAAGTATAGTAATTATTACAATACTGTATTGCACAGAGGAATCAGTCTGAAATATTGTACTTTTTGCTAGATATTTATAGCATTTTTTGTCATAATGTATAGTAAATTTGATCGAATGATTTTCTAGTAGTAGAAATATTTTTTTGCAAGAACTTTTTGCAATATCATACTTGCAATTTCTACTAAACGAAACTTCAGAAAATGCCATACAGTTTTGCCAGTATTCAGATCTGTATAGTTCTTTTTGCTATATTTTCTTTTAAATTGTTCTGTACTTTCTAGTATATCATGCTGTAATTGATGCAATATTGGAAAAATTCGAAAATATATTGAAAATCTTACAGCATGATATGAATTTTTGCGATACTGACATGTACATTATTTTCTCTTTCAACAAGAAATATCATACTATACAAACTACAAAACATATGATTAAAGGCAAAATATTTTATTGGAAATTTACTGTACTCGGATATTAGACCCTGTGTACCAGTATATAGTAAATATTAACCCTATAGTTATTTTAAACCTTATAAAAACCTTATAAGAAAATGAAATTTCTTAAAGGAATGTATTTAATACAATCTTGCAAGAAAAAAACCTTATGAAATCTTTTGGATCAATTCCCTTTATGAAATTTCAGTTGCTTGTAAGGTTTTTATAAGGATGAAAATTACTGGGGACACTTTGCGCAGTACAATTAGCATTCTGCAGATTTCAAATTTTCTTGAAATTATGTAGCATAAAATCTGGCGCATACATATGTCAATTTGTACCATATAACAATTTTTACTATACATTATTGGAAAAATTACAAAATTTTCCAATAATATCGCTCAAGAACAAGGTATGTTCCTAGACTAACGAAATTTTCTAGATTTCATGATTTCAGTTGACTTACTGGACTAATGCTTGTTTTTTCAAGTAGACCATGCACTATTAAAAAATAATAACTTGGATGTAAAAAACTTATGGCTACATATCTCAAAGGAAAATCCAAACCACCCTCAATTTTGCCGCCCAAAAAGGTACATAAGCCCTTAAGATACTGGAATTACAAATTTTTCTCCTTCAATAAATCAATTTCTTATCAATCCCGATGTTACTTGCGCCCTGTAACGAATTTCTGAAAGAGGGTGCGGTTCCGCTTGGGTAGGCGATTTCCCATATCAAGCCTCCTTTTACACTCGCCATTCTTACACTCCAACCCCCGAAAAAAGAGCAATTGAAAAATAAAAAAAAAACAAACAAACAAACAAACAAAATCTCAGTGTGCCCACCTTGTTTGCCGAGGCAAAAGCCGGCTTTGGACAGACACAGAAGAAAGATGAAGCACGAGGCTCGAAACAGCCGCATTTTGGAAAATCCCGGGGTGAAAAAGTCAAAATAGAAGGAAAGAGGAAGCAAGGTAGGGCGAAAAAAACGCGTCCTTGCACTGCGTTGTCCCGATTTGGCCCGAATCAAGGACCCCGAAGAAGACGGGCATGTTGGCTACATGTTGCGTTTTCGAGGGTGGCGAAAACGCGAGCCACGGATTACACTCGGGCTCCTCGCCAGCGCGGCGGTTGCGCGAAATTGAGGAAACGCGATGTGTGCACTGTCTGATAAACCGGGAGGAACTGAGTCGGGGTGGTTTTGCGAGGGTTGGTGATGCTGCAGAGGGTGCTGCCAACACAGCAAGTAATCTATATCGCCAGCCCTTTCGTAGGTCCAGTTTCTAGAAAACGCGCATGCGAAACAATTTTCGCCCAAGTTGCAGGCTGAGGTGTATATACACTTGGACCTCTCAATGGGGAAAGGCATATAATAAGTATATAAAAGCATACGGTAAAAGGCACAAGTTATCGTGAATTCATCTTGACTTTCATATTTTATTATTATTCAAGCTCTTTGAGACTTGTAAGGAAATTCTCGTCCATCTCAATTCATAAATCTTCTCCAATTCATCAACTTTTTTATACAGCGAATGCCAAGTTTTTCTTCCCCTGAAGTGAAAAAAGTCTCTGCGATGCACTTCCACGACTCATCCATCAAAAATGCTTTTAGCATCGAAGGAATAAAGGAAAATATGCGCGACGATAATGACACGACCTCGCTTAAAAAAAGGGTTGATTGATTGGGTGTGTTTCGTACATAGTGACATACGACAAAATAGCACGATGTGACACTTGATAGCAGAAAGTATGTTAACTTTTTTTATCGCCTCAGAAAGACATTGACCAGGATTCGAAGAAATCCCAAGGATTCCTAGAATTCCTGGTGATTACGCAGAAACGTTTGAAGGCAGTCCCGGATTAAATTAGATTTTCAATTTCGTTCTATTATTCAATCACCTCACTCGGCATTGCGACAACTCCCTCAGTCGAGGAATTCGTTTGACGCAAAATTGGAACGAACTGACTCGTTGATAATAGAATCAAAGCATGTAATTTCTCAAATTATTATGCATAGAGTAGTGAGAGGGAACGAGAAAGCTCGTGAACAATGAAGGTTATCGGAAATGGTCCTTGCTTTTGACTCGAAATCGTTTCATCTGGCAAGTCCATTATTATTGAATGTTTGAATCAACATTTTTGGGCACTTATTCCTCGAACGAAATTGAAAAAATATTCTTTTGCGTCATCAACGCTGGAGATGCAAATTGTTTCAGTTTCAGCGAGTGGATGGAATGCAACGAGAGCACGTACATCGCGAGATAAATATACATATAGGCGCGATACGGCATTAACAAGTCAAATTCAAATGCCTCCGAATGTCGCGTGCATTGTGGCGCACTGATGTAGAGCACCGCGAAGAGCATTAAAGACTCGCAGATCAAGTACACTCGACTTGACGGATGCGAATCGTATGCAGCTTCAGCGAGAGCTTGCAACTTGAACATGCCCAACTGCATTACAGCTTTCGTACAGTTCGTAACATAGTCAGAAGGATGGATAAATGGGAAAATGAGAGGATAGTTGGGGCAATATCTCGGAATTTTGCTGTATGCGTAGAAGTGCATCAGTTAATACAACCCAGTGAAACTATGAGCTCGCAGCGTTTTCATTATTTCCGCCCCTTTTCGAACACGCCGCGAACTCGCCACGAGCTCACAGAGTACTTCCAGTCGTTGATAATTATTAATATATATTTCGGGAAGATAAAAAGATAATTCATTATTTACAGTAAAAAGTAATCACAATGAAGCTGTAAAATAATTATTTAATAAAAACACAATTTCTCCCGGGTGGGAATCGATCCCGTATTCTGCGAAGTTGAACCTCAAAAAGTATCATATTAATTAACACGAGACATGCACTTGATTTAACCATTCTACACAAAACTTGAAACATGAGAAAAAAAACCAGCAGCCTTCTGGTGAGCGCTTGGGGAGAGCGCGAATTTTCAAAATTTGAATTTCTCTATATTCGAATTTTAAAAAGTCGCGCGCTCTCCCCAAGCGCTCGCCAGATGGCTGCTGGTTTTTTTTCCTCATGCTTCAAGTTTTGTGTAGAATGCTTAAATCAAGTGCATGTCCCATGTTGATGAATATGGTACTTTTTGGCGTTCAACTCCGCAGAACACGAGATCGATTTCCACCTGGGAGAAATTTCTTTCTAAATTAAATAATCGTTTTTACAGCTTCATTGTGATTACTTTTCACCGTAAATAATTAATTATCTTTTTATTTTCCTGAAACATATATTAATAATTATCAACGACTGGAAGAACTCTGTGAGCTCGTGGCGAGTTCGAAAAGGGGCGGAAATAATGAAAACGCTGCGAGCTCGCAGGTTCACTGGGATATTATTCAAAACTTCAAGAAATTTTATGGATGATTATCCTATTTTTCCCATTCTTTCCGAGTTTTTTATATTTTAATACCTGTACAGATGTAAAAAATGATCGTTCATATCTCGATGAGTATAATAATGAAAAAAATCTATGAGATATGAAAATTTTTCGTATTTTTTTCAACTGATTGACAATCTACGAAATTTTTATTGCTTTTTATTATTAAAGACATTTTTCTAATCTAAAATGTATAATACGAAAAATTTCCAAAGTGCGTGAAAATTTTTGCAACTACTTAAGATTTTTTCTAAAATGTTTCAGATATTTTCTGAAAAAATATACTTTCTAGAAAAACAATACAGTACACCGAGAAATTTTCAGAAATTCAACCAACTGTTAAAATATCAGAATTATTGACAACCTTCCGATTATTCAAAATTTTCATAATTTACACATCATACACCATACTTTTCCAAACCTTCACAATTTTTTCGTTATAATTCTTCAACATTTTTTTATGCTTTCCAAGTATTTCAGATTCATTAATATTATTGAACGTAATAAACAGGTGAAAAAGTATTAGAATATTTTCTAATGAAATGATGGGTATATCACAACTTTCACAGACTTCAAGTTATTCATGGTTGCATATTTTGCAATAAATAGAGAATTTCGTACATGATTTATAGAAAAACAAAAACACAATACAACGTAGAATTGTTGTTCAATTCCATGTGATGCTGATGGCTCTTGATAAAAAATTTCGTGAGTCATCGAAACAGCTTATGAAGAAGAATCCTGCGATTTCATCCAATTACGAAGTCTATGTCCTGAAAATAATTTTGGCTTGTAGTATAATGTGCATCTGCAAAAAGTTGTAAGAAATAAAATATTGCCATTTCGCATGTTTCTTTTCAGTATAAATATTTCTTTAAAAACCAACGCAAACCTAAAATATTGATAGAACTTCTGGAACTGTTAAAATCGAGTAGAGAACACGAAAGGAATACAAAAAAAATGCATAAAAATAATGAAACCTACTTCAAATCACATTTATACCTCAAAATAAGAACTTGTTGATGATGAAATGCGGGCTTGCTTCTTTTTTCTATCCAGTGGATGAACATGAAACCATTTTGAATCAGCAGAATTAGAAGAAGAAGAAGAAGAAGAAACTGTTTAGATTAACTTTCTGAATTCACACTAGCAATGCACTTCAACGTCCACGCCCATTGAAACCAAATAATGCACTGTAATGCAAATCCCAAAAAAATTTTACCCACATTCCTGGAACCGAAGAAAGCCTTCAAAAGATTTCTTTTTCCTTTCATCTCCGCAGTTTTCATCTGAATCATCGTCATAATTCATAAAAAGTTATAAAAACTAATTGAATTTGAATGATTTTTCAACTTCTGTGCCTTCAATTTTGATCATACAACGTTAATTAATTCGACCAATCATTCCGATAAAGAACATTTGTGCACTTATAAACCTTTAGATTTCTAAAAAATAATCCCAACATCATGGAAAATCGAGTATGTCAATAGTTCGAACTATTGATGTATTGGCTTAAGAATATAACTAATCAAACCCGTTTATACTGAAAATATTTAATTAACCAAATTCATTTTCATCCCAACGAGAGATAATACACTTATAAAAAATAGAGTCTATTTGTAAGAATCAAAGTTTTGACAAAAACTCCTGGTACAGAGGTTTCCAAAAATGCCAAGCATGTTTTCCAGGGTTTAGACCCACGGACAATTCGTCGCTGATCTCCAGATAATTTTTGTTGGCGCCATCAAAAGCTGGCCATTTGATCGGAATTAGGTCGTCGATTCGAGGAGTCGGGTCTCTGCATTTTAAAAATTAAAAATAAAATGGATGTTTAAATCTTCACACTTGATTCTAGGCACAGCGTCATCATGCAACCATCCATCAATAAGTTATGATTCGATTTATCTCCAGAAGAATTTTTTCATGATGGATCGACCAAATGGGTTACCAACGGATCCAAATGGTGGATCCATCTAGTCATTCCATTTCAGAAGTCAAACGTATTACCCAAGAATCATTTAGCGAATCAAATCATTTGGCAAAACCTACTTAAATATTTTCAGCTGGGTCACCAAACCATACGATACTTGAAAAACAATACATACCCAGTTTTCGCGAAATCCGTCCACATCCGGGTGAAACGCTCCATGACCAAACACTCCTTCGAGTTTTCATTCAGTTTGAACGAGTCGCCGAATTGTTCAGCGAAGAAGAGCAAACTTAGCTCATCTGCATGGCTGGTTCCTGTGAACAACGATGCATTGCAGGTGATTGTCAAATATGACGCTGATTAGTGTTTCCTCTGAATTGAAAAAAAACCTTGGACCCCATGATTTTGACCACTTCCAGCAGCCATGAGCTTGCTTAAGGAGACACTCGCCAAAAAAGAGTACCGGTAGAAGAAAACTGGAGCTGTTGATTGAGCCAGTTGAATGTCTGACACGTAATTGATACCGTTCTTGAACATAATGTCACTCTTGAATTGGACTACTTCGTTCGATTCTTGCTCCGTTATCGCCCTGTCGCCAAAGTAGAATTTTCTTACTTCTGGTGCCATTTTCGCGACTTGTTCCGGATCCACGTACAAATTGTGAGCCAGCATGTCCCCGAATTTGGAATCATATTTCTTCAGACCTTCAGGTCCATCTGAGAATTGCAGAAGACAAGGAGGAACAGTTGAAATTTCGGCAAGACGAAGTGAACAATTTTCCAACCATTCAGTAATTCTGTGAATCACCTAAGAACATGATAGCCTCATGGCTGTTGTAGCCAAAAATGAAGGGCACCTCAACTCGCTTTTTCGTCTTGAAAATATCCTCCGAAAAGAATGGTCTTTTACTGTGACCATCCAAAGACGGGCAGAAGACTATCTTCATGCCTGGCACCGCCTGTTAAGAAAGCCTTCATTACACAACTGGAAGGGGATGAAATTCAAGAAAAATGCGGTTGTACTCAATTCAATTACTCCAGGGAAAGCTTTGTCTAATGATTCAAAAAGCTCCTTGGCGGTCTTCTTTTTAAACAACTCCAGCACTGCTCTCGAGTCCGTCTCTTGGTTTCCTAATTCTTTAGCTACTTTCAAGGCCATATTTTTGTTGGAGCGTCTGTAGGCCCAAGGACTGTACATGGTTCCGCTCTGGGCAATGGCTTTGTGGAAGAGTCCTGAAAGTTGATCATTTGAAGATGACCATGGGATCAACTCGAGGGTCCTGAACATCTAACTGCGCCTGAAACTGGGAAGGAAAAAGGGAATCTCACCTTTGGCTAAGGGAGAGATGCAAAGGGCGTGGACGGATGCGCCACCGGCGCTCTCCCCGAAGATGGTCACGTTCCCAGGATCGCCCCCGAAGGCGGCGATGTTGTCCCGGACCCATTCAAGGGCCGCCACCTGGTCCTTCAATCCCTGATTTCCAGAGCACTCCTCGAGCTCCAAATTCAAGAAGCCTATTCAAGAAAGGCATGGGAATAAAAAAAGGCTGTTTTCGAAACTTCCTTAATTTTCGTCAATAGAGCTCTATCCAGCTGAAGATGATTACATGCTTTTCACAAATGACTCGGTTAATTAGGTAACTTGTGAGTGATTCATATAATTTTCTAAATGGAAGGGCTAGATGGATCCACCGTTTGGATAGTCGATTGGCTTGCCTATTGGGTCAACCAAATGGTGTACCAAATGGATTGATTAACTGAGTCGCCTATTGAATCGAGCAAATGATTCACGTAATGGATCAATCGAATTCCACTCGTTGCATAAATTATTTGCTCGATCCAATAGGTCTGTCAGTTGATCAATCCATTTTGTAAATCATTTGGTTGACTCAACAGGCAAACTAATTTTCCAAATGGTGTATCCATCTAGTCGTTCTATTAAGAAAATTAAACGTATTACTTGATTATTCGAATCATTTGGAAAAATCATTGTAATATTTTCATCGTCTAAGAAATTAAAAAAAAAAAAGGCAATGGTTCACATTCTTTTTTTTTTTTTTGCATAATCGAATGCAAAATTGCAAAATTATCTTCGTGAAATGTTTCTCCGAAGTAGCCAAAAATAAGCTTTTCTGAAGTATCATAGAAATGTTTCCAAAAGCTTTCATTACGCGACGTTGTAATAGAAAGTGGTTTTTTTACATATTTCAGAAGTCTGTCTGAAATAATTCTGAAACACTTCCGTTACATTACTGAAAGGTGAAATATTTCGTATGAAAAAATCATCAAATTGTTTTCAGCTGGTGTTATCTTTATGCAAACCTAAAATTCCAAGTCTGTAGTTGATGGAAACGAAGGCAACGTCATGGGCCAAGAAATAATCAGGACAGTATAAATCCCGATCGCCTGAACCTGCTTGAAATCCACCACCATGAATCCATACCATCACTGCCTTTTTTTTCTCGGCCCCATCTCTTTTTTTCACAAGGTTCCGTATTGAAACGTTCAGGTATAAACAATCTTCTGAGCCTACCATTTGGTGGGTGATGAAATCAACGTGATGGGATTTGGATCCCTCACGAGTCGCATCTCGAACTCCATTCCATGGTTTTGGTGCCACTGGATCCTGAGGAATTTTTCCATGCCCATTTTTTGCAAAATCAAATTTTGGAAATTTCTACGAATTGTTTACCTATTTTCATAAACAAACGTTCATTTTCGCTGGAGTGTTTTACTCTCGTAATCTTTCTGTTTGAATCTCGAGTATCTTGACATTGAAATCAACGTTCATAGAGATTGTTATGTCATGAAGCAAACAAAATTATTGCGCGATTGATGTTCTAAAAAATCTGCCATATCAGTAAGATAGAAGATTGCTTTTTTTTGCACACCGGAATGATGAACTTCATGATATAATATAATCATGCATAAATTACTCTAATCGAAGAAGAAGTGAATAAAAAAACTTTAATCAGCGGAAATGTTTATTTTCACAGAATCATTTTGAAACTTCGCATTTCTTTTTGGAAGAATCGTATTCTTAGGGTATTTAAGTTTTGAACGAAATTTTTTCATGGAAGCTAAGAAGATAAAATTTGATAAAAATATAGCCTTATATCAAAATTTGTAGAACCTTGAAGCGAAGTTCACCGACTGGAGGTTCGGCGTAGGGGATCCCCAGGAAGCAGAAGTACTCGCTTCCATAGACGCTGTTGACCTTGGAACCTTTCACAGCTCCATAGATTGTCATCACCTCTAAACGACCTTGATCCATTTGACTCATTTTTAATATTCTAGAGGGGATTGCAGAATAACGGATTTCATTCTATAATCGATATCAATTCAAAACTACAGTGACTTAACCGCAAATCTTGATCTGTTTGATCTTATTTCAATTTGCTGAAAAATCACTGATGGCGCAGTTTCATTAGGACCCCCAAATTTCTAATCACTCAAAAATCAAACTTCTGGCATCCAACGAAATTCAATTTTCGTTTCGAAAAAATATAGCTTTGTCCCGAGACGTTCTCACCTCGCGTTTATTCGCCTGCGACTGAATCAGAATGCCAGTGCAAAGCCGGATCTCGAAAATATCTTATGATTATGCCTACCACTTCTCCGCTTTCAGAGTGTGAGCCTGGTGGCGTCATTCGTATGAATGTAAATGAAAGAACTCGTTACCGTCGTGTACATGAATAATCATTTTCGAACAGTAGCTTGTTTGAACAATTTTTCAAGATCGATCATCAAAATAGTTTTTAACAAAAACTTTGTCCTAAAGTCATTTTATATAAAAAAATGTCAAATGAACATTTTTCTCTCGAAGTATAATGAATTGATCATTTTTAACAAGAAAAACGTGAAAAACATTTTTTATAGTAAATTTGGTGCATACAAAATTTGATCATTGAATCAAAATTTGATCACTCATTCTTATTCCATACAGCGCCGTAACGATCGTCAACGGCGCCCCGGGGCAGAGTATAAAATGGGGCGCCAAAAATTGTTTCTTAAAAAAAAAGGAAACACGGTTCTCAAAATTAGGTTTTATATATAAATAAAGGTACTGAGGTTTGAAAATCGAAAATAATATGTTTTCAGAGATATCTTTAGAAGCCTCATTACTTTTTTTTGGAGTACCCGGGGCACCGCCCCGACTGCCCCTCGCTGGTTACCGCCCTGATTCCATATAGTGATCCATATATTTGGTCATTAATTGCAACATCTCTAATTAGGATATTCATCAACGTCTTCGGCACTTTTTATCAATTATAACTTCTTATCACCTCTCATTACCTGAATCACCGCAATCAATATCCGCAATCACCTGAAATCGATGATAAAAAAATATTATCAGTGAAAATCCTGGAAACTTATTTTTGAACTTTGAAGTTCAACTTTTTTCGTGTACATTGCCGAAATTGGCACTTTCTAAGCACTCCGCAAGTTTTTGAATTTAATCAATTCGAAATTAAAACATTTTCAATACGAAATGGGGAATCAAAAACTTTTTCAACTTTAAGCTTGTATTTCGAAGACCTTCAGATTTGAAAAATCACGATCAAGAATTGAGAAATTTTTTGATAAAATACCTCTCGAAACGATCTCTACCTGATTACGCTCGAAAAACAAAACCAGTTTCAAGATAATGAAAAATAATTAATTTCTTCACAGTAAATAATCTCTTTATCTCGGCCGAAAATGGCAATAATAACAAAGATCCTGCGATTTCATCATATATAAATATTTATTAAATCATCTTCTGTATAAATAAAACATGTAAATAGTCAGTCGTTATAATACAAATAATTATAATATTCAATCCTAAAATCTAGACATTTAAACAAGATGTAGGTCAATGATAAAAATGGGCAAGTCACGCATGGGACATGTAAAATGGTAGAGTATAAAAAAAGGCACTTGATCTGATGAGGGGGAAACACCACGGGCTTTGTTATTTGGTTAAGGGTAAATATTGCTGGAAACGTTTCAACGTTTCATTTTGTCCAAAATGGGAACGACCATGTCGAAGGATGGTCGTTTTCCGGGATCCTCGTTCATGCAAATTCGTATGAGTTTTGCCAAGTGAGGCGAGATTCCTGGTGGTATACTCACTCGCAAATCTTCCAGGGCGATCTGCAAAACAAAACCCCCATAGGTCCCAGGAACTCAAGATTCAAGACCCAAGACTCACCTTCATGCCGCACTCCATGGGCGACAGATCAGCGAACGGCACCTCCCGCGTCGCAAGCTCCCACAGTAGCACGGCGAAGCTCCACATGTCACTAGCTTCAAGATTGATCTCATTGGGCTTCTTGCTAAGAGCCTCTGGCGCCATCCAGGCCGGCTCATATATACGCCCAACCTCCTGGAAGGAAAACTTTGAATCTGCCATGTTGACCCTTGCTGTGAGGTCTTCGTCGATCATGACGTGCTTGCTATTGAGGTAGAACCGCGACCGATGCTGACGTTCTAACCCATGGAGAAAGGCACAGGCTCTGGCGACGTCAAGTGCAAGACGCAGTGCACGCGCCGTGTCCACAACGACTCCGGTTCCGCCGTGCAAGAGTCGGTGCAAGCTCCCTCGAGCCATGTACTGGGTCACGGTGGCCAGACGAGGAGGCTGGTTCACGCATCCCAGAACTGGCAGCACGTTTGGGTGCGAAAATATGCGAAGCTTGGGGAACTCCTCGTTGAAGTCGCGCGACACCCTCGCAGTGCAGTCCCGAACAGCCAGGAACTTGGCCACGACGTCGTTGTTCTGCCAGCGACCGCGCCAAGTTTCTCCACTTGGGGTGCTCGCGAGATGAGTGTGCAGTGACAGCTCTGACATCAGGATACCCTTGTGCCTTGAAAGGGTTGCGTCCCTGCTTCGGGTTTTGAGGCCGAGCCAGCTTTGGTCCTTGAACTGGATCTTCTTAAGGTCCTGGCCGAGCTCCACTGCCAGATCTGATTACCCATTTTTTTTATTGGGACTCAATCGAAAGCGTGATATGATTTAAATACGATCAACACGAACCATGAAGGCGTTTAGCCAAAGGGCCTCGGGCTTTGTCGAGGGGTGTATCGCCGTCTTTGTTGGCAATGGATACCAGGGCACCGGCTACAACGAGCTCCTCCGCGACTGCCTGGTCGCCCCAAAAACAAGCGTAATGCAGTGCCGCGTTGCCATGCTCGTTCGTCACGTTTACATCTGCTTTATTCCTCAGCAACTGCGATAATCGTGCAGGTGTTGCATTATCAAGCAAGATTTTTCGTTCTCATGATTCTATTTTTAAGTAGTTTGGGAATTCAGGGTTTTAGTGCATGGATGGGCACGACGAAATTTGGCGTTTACCAAAAGGACGATGTCACGGTGACCATGGGCTGAAGCCAGGTGTAAGGGCGTGTCATCGCCACGATTTGTAGCGTTGATTCGTGCACCTCGACTCACCAGCAATTCGGCTAGTTTACTGTGCCCTTCCTTGGCGCACCAGTGTAAGGGACTAAAGCCATGGTCATCTCTGGCAAATGAGGAAACAACAATTTTTAATTATTTTTTGCATAGGCAAATCCGAGGTAGTGAAAATTTATTTCAAATGATAATAATTATGTTACATATTATTATTCGTTTTTATATTTCATGTATTATATTTAAATATTAACTTGTATATTATTATACATAATTTACTACAGTAAAATACTTGAGTATACTTAATACTTATTTTATTCATAAAATTATGCGTGATAGTAATTTTCTCAATGTTTAATTTCCTGAATAACATTTTTTTAATTAATAAACATTAACTAAAATATATATGAAAAAATTAAATGGAAGTCCCTGTATACCCTTGATTCATGTCATGTTCGGTGTCATCCAGCCAGACACGAACTTGCATCGCATTTCCCTCTCGACACCATTGAAATATGTCCTCCATGTCAAGGTCAACAAAGCCAAAAAAATAGGGCGTGTGCAGAAATCCTCAATCCTAATACGAATATCGTATTTATGTCAATATCTCACGAATATCTCATGTCCAAATAAGACCTCGCCTCGAACACTATAAATATAAACTACGTGACAGCGTTGCCACTGCAACCTTTTAGCTAAATTATCGTGTACATACAATCACTGTCGAAAACACTTGCAATTATCCTCTTTTTTTAATATAATTCCCCTTCGTGTCCTTCTTTGGTGTTTTTACTTTTATGGATACTCATACCCTCGTTTCGCTCACGCCCATGCTGTCAAACGTAAGCACAAATTGCGTTCATTGTTGTTTAACTTCTGTTTGTAAACACACGCTATTTATATTTACATTTAGCACTATTATTATATATATCGGGAGATGGAAGGTTTTTCTCGTGCAATATGGCGTCCATCTTCTGTGTGAGATAGAACGTTGTTGAGTTAGGTGAGTTTTTCAGGGTCCCCAAAGGAAATTGCCGGACTTGCCAACTTTTTACCCCAGATCTGGCAGCACTGTCCTCCCTCCCCCTAAGCCAACATGACGTCACAAGGGTGGCGAGAAGGAGTGGGGGAGAGAAAGTGTCCCGTATGCGGAACATTGTCGGCCATTGCGGCCATCGTATTTTTCGAGAGTGCTATAACAATATGGCGGCCTCAAATATGGCTGACATCGAAGTGGAGATTCAACAACCCGACATTGAGGAAGAGATCGAGTCGATACCGGTGGAAATACCATGCGAGACCGTGGAGACGACGATCGAGGATGAGGACGAGCACTCGATGATTTCGTTTCACGGGATGCCCGAAGCTGATCGCGAGGAGATCGTCCAGGAAGAGATTATTGGCGGCAACGATCCCCTCGGTGTTTTGCCCGGGGAGATCTATGTGGAGTCGACGCCGGGCCCGTCGAACAAGAGGAAAAGGGACAAAAGGGTCAGCCGGGGTTATCGCGCCGCACCCGAGCACGCCATCTTCGGCGACATGGCCAGCGAAATTAAGAGCAGCCGCAAATGGGGCCAGAAACAAGTACAAATCAAAACACTCGAGGGAGAATTCAGCGTGACGATGTGGTCGCATTCCGGCAGTGACGGTGAGTTTTTCCAGAAAATAAAAAACCTTGTTTACAGTGATGATTTGCACGGGGAATTTTGAAAACGGATTTATTTTTTATTCCTTCTCGCTCGCTCTGCATTTCGTCCTCTTCTTTCCAACGCGATGATATATAACAGTGTGAAACGTATTTGGGGACGCGCGATCGATGAGCGTTGGCGAAATTTTCGGAGTCGCCTTTTTTGAACCGGGGCTTTTTTTCTGCATGCGCGATTTTGACAGGCTTGTTTGTTTTGATCCGGCCAACGCCATCATGGGCATCACGGCCATCGCGATCCGGCAAATAGCAATGGCGGATTTTGAAATCGAGGCCTCCTTTTATACAGCTTTTGTTGGCCTGTTTTTTTGCACTACCTGAGATTTATATGATGTTTTTTACGATCATGGGATTATTTTCTTGTCGTTTGCTTTGTGGTTCTTTTTTTGGAATTTTTTGAGGGTTTTTAAATTTAAAGCTTGCATTGTTGAAATTTTGTTGTATTTATGTATGAATGTATATGTATATCTATTTACAAATACGAACATATGGGCATATAGATATACTGGGTAGTAATAAATTAATTTTTGATTTTGGTATCAATTAGTTTGAGTATAATGAGGAATAACAAAATTTTTTCAAATTTGATTCATTTATTTTTTTTTTAAAGTTTAATTCTTGTATACATGTAAAAATTTTATAGAGTATAATAAAGAAAATAAATTTTGTGTTATTAATATCTCTGAATAGTAAGAAAAAAGAAAAATTACTAATTGATTCTCTATCATTTTGCAATAAGTTAGATCGAAAAATTCTACATTGCTTGAAATCAAGTATTTAATTATAGAATATTTTAAAATATTCTCAATGTTAAAGAAAATAAATTTGAGTAATCAATATCTTTGAATTAAGAAAGGAAGAAGTAACAAAAATATTCTCAACTGTCTCGCAACGAATTCAATTAACAATTTTTATATTGCTTTGAGTTGAATATTTAAGTATGGAATATTTTTTAGCCATTCTACATATTATTAGGTTATATTTATAATTTTCCTCATTTATATTCAATCATTTAATATTTCATGAAACTTTTTTTTCTAATCCAGTTTTTCATTCTGTAAAAATATACTGATATATCTGAAAAAAAATTATTTTGATATTTTTAGCTACTTATTACTCATTGTTACATGATTGCAAATTTCTTTATTATTTATGTTTCAGTTTTGTAAAAATGTGCAATTATTATTTCTGAAAAATATAGTTATATTGAATATTTTAGTTACTTGATATTGATTGTCAACTAATTGTCAATTTCTTCTTTACCCTATTGTTATAAAATCATTATTATTTGAATAATATAATTGTTTTACCAAAGAATACTGTACATTAAATTTTTTTTATTCCAAAATTCAATTCCATACAAAAATATATCTAATATCTCTAAAAAAAATTCAGAATATTTAGTAACTTATTGTTGATTGTAACATTACTGACGATTTTATTAATATTTCAAATTCATATTAATTATCAGTTTTATTATTTATATAGCATAAATACTCAGTCATTGAATCTTTACATTCCTTTTTTTTTAATCGATGTATTGCTTCTGTGAAAATATACAAGTTATATCTTTGAAGAAAATAATATTATAACTATTTTTAGTTACGTATTCTTTATTTTCAAATTCTAAAAAATTCCTTTATTATTATATTATACTTTTGACACTAACTTGATACGAAAATCACTCATCAAAAATTTGAGGTCACTTTTTTTTCTAATGAAATTTTTAATATTTTACTGGTACACAACTAATATTAACAATGTTTATTTAATTATTTCCTGAATCAATATTATTTCATTGATTTAGTTTTTCATGTCAAGTTATTAATTAGTAATTAAGGCATCAAGTTTCATTATAATTGGTAACTAACGAAGGAAGTATAATTAATGGATCATGCTTATTTTATAAATATAATTATATAATTTTTCTATTCAATAATGGTTTAGATACGAGAGAAAAATTATGAATCTTATCAAATCTTACTAAAAGATCCTTATTTTTTGCTAAAATAAAAAATCTTCCTGAAAATAGTAACAAATTTTTAAATGTCAAATCAAATGTAAAATTTTGAAGTAACCAAAGTAAAAACGAATTTTTGTATTGTAAACGAAATTGATAGTTTTCATAAATGTGAAAAACAGCTTCTAAAAAATCAACAATCGAATGTTTCTTGATATAAATTTTTTTAATGTACTTAACTTGGCTCTAAAATTTCACAAATCCAAAATTTCTCAGACATTTATGATATATTTCACAGAATTCTTCAACTTTTCGCACGCAAAAAACACGGAAAAAAAGTAAAAGATCATTACAGTTATTTTCAAGCTTCATTAACTGCACTCATAACATTACGCTGACTTCATTTCAAGTGTACATAATTTTCTACTTATTTTTGGTCTCTTCAAAACATTTAAAAGTGACTGAAGATGGTCACTTGGAAATGATCATTCATTGCAATGAAATATTGATCAACTATACATCATTCATTATTCAGGATTATTATTCAATATAAGAGTCATTACAAAATGTATCTTTATTTTTATTGTTCAGTGCTTTAAATTAATAAATTTGTAAATAATATAATTAATTTTCAAGAGTTGAATTTTCTATACCAGAAATTATTGCGATTATTGCATTATTTGATGTGCTTTGTAACTTTGGCTTGTAATTAATCCAAAAGTGTAGAACTTCAGGTACGAAAAACCACATGAATTTCGCAATGAAATAAATTATTATGATAAATTGATGTATTATTATTTTATTTCGAATCAGATGAAGGCTCGAACCCAGAGCCCGACCCTGACTTCACAGAGTACATGATGGGCAAGTCAGCGAGCGGAAGCTCCGGTAGTGGGGGTGGGGGCATAGGTGACGGGGTTCCTGGACTAGACCTCTCGGACCCCAAGCAATTAGCTGATTTTGCGCGACCTGGTCACAAGCTCAAGGTCAGGAAGCCCACAATCGTCGATGGTGTAGAGCGTACGATCGCCTGTCCACACAAAGGCTGCACCAAGATGTTCCGCGACAATAGCGCGATGCGCAAACACCTCCACACTCACGGGCCCCGCGTTCACGTGTGCGCTGAGTGTGGCAAGGCCTTTGTCGAGAGTTCCAAACTCAAGAGGCACCAGCTTGTGCACACAGGAGAAAAGCCCTTCCAATGTACATTTGAAGGTTGCGGAAAAAGGTTTAGCCTCGACTTCAACCTTCGCACCCACGTCAGAATCCACACCGGCGACCGGCCTTACGTCTGCCCATTCGACGGCTGTAGCAAAAAGTTCGCCCAGTCCACCAACCTCAAATCCCACATCTTGACGCACGCGAAGGCTAAGTACGTCGATTTTTGTGTACCTGATGCATACCTATGTATTAGACTTGTTATATCGATATTTTAGTTTTGATATTAGAGCGTATGGCAACTTTTTTGTTTGAAAAATAATTGAGGACACATTAGAATATCCGTTTGGGATATTGGTATGGAAATGATCTTTTCAATGTTCAGGCTTTCCAAGATCTGGTACAGACCTCTAATGACAAGTTCCTCTTTTGTTTTTTATGAGGGAAATGTTACTTGTTGCAGCTCTCGTAACTCAAGAAACACAATGGGGAGGCAAGTACCACAAGCCCAAGTGCAGCAGCAGCATTACGTGCAAGTGGAGGTCGCGGATGTGGATAACCAACAATTTATTGTATTTACCGACGAGCCTTGCTAAGTTCCGTGGAACGATGAACAAAGGCTAGGCAGAGAATTGTAGGTTGTCGTTATCCTATAGTTCTCCGTCGGTGCAAAACAGTGTACATATAAGACTTTATAAGATTAAGCGTAGCGAGAAGACGGCTGAGCGACAGATTCACATTTCGAGTCATTTAAAATGGGGTCCAGCGCCGAGAAAGAACAACATGCGCGTCATTATTTAATTTCGGAATCTTTTGTTTAGAGAAAGCCGTGTTTAAACGAACATGCGTTGGCACTTGTCTCACGACGGTTCACGACTGTATATATATATATTTCTATGTGAATTACAACATTGTATACAGTATATATATTTTGTCAAGTTGAGAGGGAATCCAGATGAGAATTTGCGGAAGCAAACGATACCATATGAAGAGAGTAGGGAAGAATTTACATGGACAGCTGTATTTTCTCTTCTTTTTTTTTTATGACACTGGATGCGACATAGCTACATTACGTTTTATTTGGCATCTCTGAGAAAGAAGGGAGAAGAACGTAACTGTAAATATTGGTATAACATGCCGTAGCTATTACGTACCTAGGAAATAAGTTGTTTCGTGTTCCGTGATGTGTACTCGATAGATTTGTGCAGCGGTAATTTTTAACTAGGCCCTTGACTTTTATCGAGCTCTTAATTATTTTGTTTACCTTTTTGAATTTAGTTTTAAGCAGGGCTTGGGGATAAATCAGTCCGTCATTGACCTATCGAGATTTTCTCATTTGAATTTTATACGCATTTCATAATGGAGTTTGTTTGTCAACCATCGTCGTCGCGCAAAGATACGTTTGCATCTTGAAACATAAAAGTGCATCTTGAAATAAACGACATCGAAAGAAACAAGTGGTTGTGTTTTCTTTTTTCAAAAAAGGGATTTTAATTTTAATGACTGTAACAGATATTCCCATGATATGTGCAACAAAGTTCATTGATACGCACTTCAAGTACTCAACTGCATAAAGTGACTGGATGCTGTTTTGAAATCAAATTAAATTGACTTGACCCATCTGGTAACTATGGAATAACAAAGATACGAAAAATGTCATATATCGACAAATATTTTTATTCGTCCTCTTTCAAAGATGTATATAAGTACTTACAGCTGCTGGTAAATCACATAAATTTTTAAGTGAAACTTCTAATGGCGCTTTAGGTTAGACGCTCCATAACAAGTTTCACTTCACTCGCAAGTTTTCTCATCTTATCGAGCTTATTGACACAAAGTTATAGTGAATTAGATTCAAACATAAAAATTGAATTAACTAACATCACAAGATAAGCTATACACGTACTCAAAAGATAACACCTTAAAGTAATAAAAGCATCTGTCAATGAATACTTATAAGTAATATAATTTTTCGTTTTGCATGATTGGAGATATTTTTCCAAACTCATAAAAATCTGCTGTTCGATTCGATTCTGACTTGATTGTTGGAAAGTTGAGGGCCTCCCCTCAATTTTCAAGAACACTTGATGTCATTTAAATAGTATATACACCATGTTATGTACACATTGGACTTGATCTCTCAACTGGACTTGTTGGACGTATCGAGGTCCTTGTCTAGCAAGGCCCTTTTGTCTTCTTTGGAAGACGTTGGCTGCTGGTGTTTTTTACCCCCACCTGGCTTCCTCTTTCCCCTGTTGACAACGCCATTTTCCTCGTCCATCATGCGCAGAATCAGTGCCTGGTCCGAGCTCTCCATTGGCGCTATCGAAATGTCCCGAACTGCGCGGAATTTACCGCAGTTGTTCAAATGCTCGTTCTCCAGTCGGAAGAAATTCCACACAAAACGCCTGAGGACGTGAGACGGAGAATATTAAATATCAATATGCAGATGTAGACAACAGCTTAAGAATAGAAATTCACCTGAAGACCTCCAAGGGTGCCACAATGGAGATCACGAGGTCCTCGGAAACGCTGTAGTGCTTGGTGAGAATATAAGTGAAGATCCATGAGAACCTCAGAATCAAGTCCTCCACAATGGCGAAATAATAAAAGCCCTGGAAGTTGGGGAAATGAGGTACCAAAGAAACATGTTACATATCTGCATTGTTTCATTCACTGTATACTCACAGCTGAGGAGTAGACAACTTCTTCGCGAAGGAACTTGTTGTCACCGGCATTACTGTCCAAAAGGCCCCAGTCCATCTTGAGGTCCCAGGTATAAGAGTATAGAGAATTGACGAGGCAACTGGCCAGCCAGAACCAATGCAAAGGGTTTTCCCATGGACTTTCGAAGCTGCCTTTAACATTGATAAGAGCCATTGGAGTATCATGAACAAAAAGAATTTTTACAGAGATGTAACGGTCATTTCTAATTTTCATGATTTGGCGACGACTGTTACATACCCTCATGAAAAGAGTATCCTACCTTGATAGTGACGAAGCAGAGTTGCTGACAGGACGACGAGGAAAGTCGTTGAATATTTCCCAGCATTGGCGAGATGGGGGAAGGCCTCCTTGGAGTCTCTGTATCGACGGACACACTGGGCAAAACGAAACCAAGCGGGCAGGCAGTTGATGAGGGGCCTAAGTATGAAGCCCTGGAGGGTGCTGTTGTTCCAGCCTGAAGAGGCCGAGAGCGCGGCCTGACTGGAGCCGTCGAGCCAGTCGCCGTTGCTCGCGTAGAAGAAGGCCAGGAAGTGGAAGTCCATGAAGGCCGTGGTCAGGCTATTCATCTGGTCGGCCAGCCAGAAGTCAGCAAAGTTGACGTAGGCGAAAGGTGCTATCAGGACCCTCCACTGTTGAGGAGTGATATGTTTCTGTTATTCCTCACATCCTATATGATAAGACTGTAGAAGATTAATCTAGAAAACTCACGATAATACGGAGAAGCCAGAAGCGTGCCTCATGGCGGAAGACACGCAAAGGGTTGAGAAGGAAGGCTAGCATGAGGGCTACAAGAGCCAGAGGGTTGACGAAAGGTGGTATGCTGAGAGTGGCGCTGTAGAGGAAACTGAGGAAACTCAGTGTCCAAACTACACCAAGGACGGCGGCGAGCTCCATGAGGTGCTGCTCCGAAAGGTGGTTGCGAGGATCGAGCTCGAAGATGAGCACGTGGTTCACTCCAGAAGAGCGCCAGCCGTAGATGTTGACCCCGATGAGAAAGATGAACTGCACCATGAGCAGTGGACCTCGATACAGCTGGAACGCCAGCTTCAGGTCCTTGCCACCATCGTGGAATATTGCTGAAAGACAACCATATCTCTAAGTCAGAGCCAAATTGTCGTAGGTTAATAGATGGAAGGACTGATAGAATGAAGTGCTCACATGAAAGAACAACGGCGATGAATAACACAACGAAGCTCCCGGAGAAGAGACCGACTTTGAAAGTGGTCCAGGGGCTTTGATGCTCGCCGAGAGGAGGAACCCTCAGGCGTTTCATGGCTCGTTGGCGATCCCCACCTTCAAGGCTACTCGTCACCAATGCTTCTGTATCCTGTATCAACCGGTCGATGTCCTTGGATGTGTAAAAGTGCGTCGTTTCTACTGACTCTACTCGCCATTTAGACCCAGCATCGACTGACAAGAGCTGTAACAACACAAGTTCATTTAGAGTTGATATTTAATTTGAATACTTGAATCATCATGTTGCATGAAATACGTCAGTCATTTTCTTTCAATGACTTTTTAGAAGACAGATTAACAATGCTATCCTCAACATTTTAACGTGAATCACCTTGTCGTGCTTCTTGAGGATTTTTCGGAAACCAGTGTAATTAAGGTTTTGGTAATTTTGTAGGAGAATCAGGGAAAGGTAGAACTCAGAAAATGCCAGTTTGAGTTCACGGAGTTTCCGTGTTGTGACGTGGGCCTTGACTGTCGATCTTCCTTTGGCGCCATAGTTTTTGCCACCTCGTTGCGCTTCTAGTGCTATTTTTAGTTCACTTTGAAGTGCCGCGTATTTTCGTGTTGCTTCTGCCATTTTTTCTGAATGAATTAAGGCTGTTGTTTTAGTATTCAAATTTGTGGGTGAATGAATCATAAGTTTCAGAATAGTAAATAACAATAATCATGAGAAATATATATAAAAAAAAATCAATTAAAAAAATTTTCTATTACCATCATCAGTTTTGAATATTTAAAAAAATGTCTCAAATAGTTTTTTTTTTTTTTTTTTTTTTCAATTTATTCATTTTTAAGTGTGATATTTATTCTGGAACTTAGAAATTAAATTTCAAATTCTACCAGAGTAGAAAGTGTTAATTTTTTTGAGTTCCCGATCGCAGAACGTGAAAAATATTTCATCGAAAGAAGCCAAGTGCCTGGAAATAACTTCAGGCTCGACACTTTCAGCCGATGGGGCCTCCTCCACAGCCGTATACAACATTGCTTTCATTTCCTGCAAAAACAACAACAAAATAAAACTCCGGACCAATTTTTCTCCAAATAAGTAATTTCCATTTCATTACCTCATAACTAATATATTGTTTACGCCATTCAGGCGTAATGTGCGCTGAAAGGTGCTCGGCGAACTTCATTTTTTTCTGGCACTGCAATATTTACACGTTTTTCAGGCCATAAACAAACACTTTTAATCACGTTATTTACCTTTTCCTAAGTCCACTTGTTGCAGTAATTAATACTTGAGCAATAATGACAGTCGTCGAAAATTGTCCTTTAAGAAATTATCAACATTTTTATCACATTGTTAACTGTGACACGTGAGTTGTCAAATTTATCAAAGATTGTTGATATTTTTGACAGATATTTCAACACATGATTTCTGTCAAAGTCACGTGCAAAAATCATATGGCGATATCCGCCAATCGACGCCATTTTGAATTATTGTGCATTTAAAAATGGCAGATTAACGTCTTTTTTTTAAATGAATCAAAATTGCAAGAAAAATAATTATGTGGGATTCTTTTCCAAAAATGAATTTCATAATATTCATTTGACCTTTTTTTACATTAGGAGTATTTTTTGGCAGTAATTATCAAGCTGAAATTGTCCAATTGGGAATCCAACTGGAAAAATGGCCATTTTTTTTCAATCGGTTCCAATTCATTTGGAAAACCAATTGTATTTTCAAATGCGTTAATCACATTGAAATATTTCCTGCAAAAAAAACATGCTACGAAAATAATTAAATTCTAAACAGAAATGTAATAAATTTTCAAATGGGATACTACTTTTGTTTGTTACATGAGTTTTTTTCCCAATTTTCCAATGGAACAAACCAGGTGGATTTCCAATTGAACAACCCAACTGAAGAATCCCATTGGTTTTACAATTTGCCATTCCAATGCTTGATAAAATGAGAATTTTCGAGTCTTAAGTAAAAAATAAATGCAACATTTTCATATAACAATTCTAATATATTTTATATAACTTTTTACATACAAGATGCACTATAAATTTTGGGAATGTGTGGAAATAATATATTAATATTAATATTACACTATACATGCATTATGAAAACATGCTACTGTGAAGATTTTCTATATCAATTTCACGTTCCTTCTCTCGTTTTTTAGCAATTTTGTAAGCTTCATAGTCCGGGTCATCTGTGGGTAATTCAAATCGACATAGAGGACACGAATTAGTCTGTAAAAAAAAGATGTAACAAATTAAACACTGAGATGATAATCACAACTTAATGAAAATGAGAATTGAAAATAAATATTTTTAGGATTTGATGCGACTCATAATTTATTCATGTGAAAATTTGAGAATGCAGGAAATTAAAGAAAAAAATTACTTAAATTGTATGTATTTCAATTTAAATAATGTGAATTCGAAGAACATGTAATTCCATGAAATTGAGAGTAAGAAAATTTCAAAATTTATTCATTTTGGGATTTTCACCTTTTCCAACCAAGGCAAAATACATTCCTTGTGAAAAGAATGTTTGCATGGTAGAGTTTTGGCGACGGAGCCCAATTCGAAAAATTTTAGACAAACTGGGCATTGTTTATTGCTTTCAGATATTCTTTCATCCTCTAATTTTTCCACTGCCTCTTTCGATGCCCGAGGAGGCAATTTATGCGGGTGCTCTGATAACTCCCATATTCCCATGTCACGTAAAAAGCGAGCCATTTGTAACTCAAAATTAGGAGTTTCTCCTTCTCTCCATCCCATTTCTTGGAAATAATCCGACATTTTCAATTGGTTTTACCTGCAATTGTTAGTTAGTAGCTGTAAGAAGTTTATTGAAAATTAAATATTTTTGAAGAGAGTTGTAACATTTTTATCAAGAAGATTAAAGTTAATACCAATGAAATAAAAAGTAATTTTTTTTTTTAAAAAAACCATAAATTTGAAATATAATTTTAAGTTAGCAGTTTCATAAAATATAATCAAGATACATTCTTATAATAAGACATCACATCCAACTGGAAAACTGATTTAAAAACCAATTGGAAATTTAATTAGAAATTCAATCTGTAATTTGAATGGATAAACTTATTGAAAAAATGGCGATTTTTCCTACTGGAAAACTAATTGCGAATGTAATGCAAGTTTTTAAACAATTTTTTAACTGTGCAAAACCAACTGGGAATCCAATTGGATAAACTAAAAAAACGGTCAGTTCTCCAGTTGGTTTTCCAGTTGGAAATCCAATTGGAAATTTTCAGCAGAGTTGAATTTTTTGTTTTATTAGCAGATATGCAATAAATTATTTACTTCAATATTTAGGATCAAATTAGTTATACGTTACATTATTATTTGAATTACCTGATTTGCAACAAAATATGAAGAATATTGATTAGACTGTGATTTTGAATATATTTTGCCTTTTTTATTTGTTTATACAATTTAAATCACTGATAAATAGTCAATAAATTAAACACAATAAAATGGATACAATCGTGGATAAAAACTGTCGAATCATTTAAAATCATTGCAAATCATTGTACGTAAACGTAAAACTCATCTGAATTCATCAAATTTAAATTATGAGTCGTCAGTATCACCAACTAGTAAAACTCTAGAAATCTAGGAAAAAACTAGATATTGTTATCATTTGTTATTATTGAAAAAAATATCAACAAAAAACAAGAACTAAACACGAAAGAGTATTATCTATGAAATTACAGAATGTTTAAAGTTATTGAAGACTATTGAATAAATACTGAGAAAAATAATTTGTATTCTCCAAAACGTAAGTTACATTCTACAAAATATAAGTATACTTATTTTTAACCTTTTTACTGTATATGTATTTATTAACGAGTCTAAAAAACTATGTGTTTAATATTTTTGAATATCGTTTAATAATGTTTTAAATCGATAAACATAACTTCACCAGTGATTATTAGAAAAACCTAAAAAATTATTAATGTCCAGTTTTTCTCACTTTTGTTTTTCTTATTTGCAAAACATTTATACCTATTTATTATTAATATGTATCAAATATATATTGTACATTGTTATGGTTGTTTTATATTTATTAATATATTTGATCAATTGTTTGATCTTTCTTTATGCATTTGTATAAATAAAACAATAATTTTTTAGAAACAGTTATATATTCTCAAAACACAAATTGATAAGGTTTTTTATTATAATGTACAGTATTCACATAAAATATATACATAAAGAGCTGATATAAAATAAATGTACAATGATATCGATGTATTTCTAAATAATAATAAAAAAATGTCATAATTTATGTTACACAATAATTGATTCTTAAATGTGAATTGTAATTGCCAACAACATGTTTATTCATATTTTATAAAAATATTAGATTTTGTATTGTTGATTTGAGAATGATGAAAAATAAAATAAAATGTTAAAATCATTGTAAGCAGAAAATATTAACATGTACTATATTTTATGTGGTAAGTTATTATCATTATTTTGTATTAAGGAATATATTTCAAAAATATTATAATTCAATTATATTCATTCTATTAATAGAATAATAACTATTCAGTCAAATATGATATATTTTTATAAACTAAATCATGACAACATGATTATTCAATTATCATATACAGAATATGTATAAAATGAAATGCATTAAAATATTGTAAATTACAATGCATATTATCATAATATATATTCAAATTAAAGTGTAATCAATTTTGTAATTCTTGCTAATTATCAATTGCTTAATGAATGTTGTAAATAATAATTACCAAAAATTTATATTTACTGATATACATATTCCAAAAATAAGAGTTTCACATTGTTGATTCCAGATATATAAAACATAGAACAAAATATTATTTGATAATAATGAGCAGAAAATATTTAAACATAAAATAACATATGCTTCGAGTTGTATATTTATTTTTATATTAGAATATCGATATAATCTTTTTTTATATTTATTATTAGAAATCAAATAATAAATATACATTAAAATATATAAGTCGTATTATTATATGCATCAAATATAAATAAAATGAATATAACAAAACGATATAAATTGTAGTTACAATACTATCATAATGAATATGTACAAATATTTCTAAATAAATTTTATAATTCCTGCTCAACAAGAATTCTGTGGCTTCCCGAAATAACAAACAGAGTCACTTCTGCCACAAGGCTCATTTTACATGATATTCTAATAAAATTTCAAACTTTATGGCATGTATCACTTTGTTATCCCAGGAAGCCGCAGAATTATCTCAACAGAAACTCATGCTCACTCAGCCTCACTTTAATTTTCTGACCACCCAAATTTTATATTTCCAGGTGAACCCACATCAACAAAAAACACCCCAAAATGCACAAAATCGCCCCCACTCTCCTCCACTCACTAAAACCCAAAAAACTTCTGCACCCTCGGCACCCCTTCAAACTGCGACGAACATTTCTCTCAAAAACCTATCAATGTGACGAAGCCTGGAACAAACGTTTCGACTCTCCCCTCTTGCAAAAAGTCAACACCAAAGAAATGTTCATTGACATCGACCGCAAATTCCTCGCCGATCAGAACGTTAGTTCCGTCGATATCGACATCTTCGCCAACACTATCATAGAATACGACCAACTCGACGAAGTAAAAGATCTCCTGGAAAGACTTCGCCTTACAATGGAAGCCTCCAAAATCTTACCTTCCACTCATTACGCTGTGGTGAAATTCTGCCTGCAAACCAACCAAATCGAAAATCTCCTCGACATTATGGAAGACCGTCTGACTTACGGTATATTCCCCAGCAACATCAGTTACAATTACATCATGGACTACTGCATCGAGAAAAAAGATTTCGCGTCTGCAGCGAGAACCGCGAGTTTACTGATGTTGCAGGAAAATTTTGACCATCCCATTTCCAATGCCCTAGCTTTATACTCGGTTCACAAGTACCTGGAAAATCCTGAGGGATGGAAGGCCAAGGAAATAGTTAATGACGAACCAGTGGAAGAAATAAAAATTCGGGTGGATTACATAAGGAACCCGTTTTTTGATGACCACTTTGATTTGAGAGAGCCAAGGGATTTGGCAGGAAAAACTTTGGTGCTTTTTGGGAAAAATTTGGGAGGTCCTGAGGGCAGGTCGTGTCAGTTGAGGGGACTGATTATGTACAAAAAGTATTCGGATGCCAAGGGGTTGGTTGAGGGTTGGATCAAAGAGAATTTGGAAGAAGTGGTTTATAAGGAGGTTTTGGATTTGATCAGGAAAGAGAATGAGGATGTTTTTGGAGAGGGCGAAGTGGGAGAGGATATTCGGGATTTAAGGGCAGCTTTTTCGAGGTTGGAGAAGATGAGGCTGAAGGAAGGAAGCTTGGAGGGAAAATTGGAGGAAAATGTGAAGGAGGCTATGCGGCAATGTGAAGAAGTTGATGTTCAGGAACAGCAAAAGGTAAAATGAAGAACGATATCCTTTAGATCCCAATTCAAAGGATAATTGATCATTTATAATGCAATATTTCAGAATTTCGTCGAGTGGGAAGAACGAAGAATGAGCATCCTGCGAGAGCATTTGGCAGAATTGCACAGGCAAGATAAGAAGAAAGAATTTGCTGAAATCAAAGAGGATCTTGTAGCCAGAGAACGAATCATAACATTCTTCGATAAAGAAGAGGAAATCGAATTGGAGATTGAGACCAAATTGAAGAAAGAAGAAGAAAGGTTGAGCAAAATTAGGAACAAGAAACTTAAAGTCACAGAAGAATACATGCCTCCTGAAATATTAAAACGTGCAGAAAAAAAGGATGTTTGATAGTTTTTGAGAATTTTTTGTATTTACTGTTGTCTATTAAGAAAATAGTGAAATAAAATTGAATATGATTGGAAGTGCGTTGTTTTTATTATTCTTGATGGAAGAGAACTCATGTCAAGTTTTAAAATTGTAGAAATGATTTCTCGAGATGTTTTATGGATTTTTATTATTGTTACTTTAGAAATATTGAAAAATAGAATAATTATTTGACGAGATTTCGTCTTTTCCGGATTGCCGTTAGAGGTCTACCTTTATTCATTTACCTTTGTTGTCATTATTTTGAACCTTATTTTGTGACAACTATTTGATTATGTACGGCCAGGGACGTCACAACGGAATTTTTTCTGGGGGAGCAAGCCTCAATAAGAAATTATTAGTAAGACAATCAAAAGGTAAAATTTCAGGGCATTCCCTGACCCCCCGGTTGCGACGTCAGTGCGACCTATCGCTATTTTGATTTTTTTATTCCTAAATTGCAACAATACTTATTGTAATTATATACATGTCTAAAAAAATTCATGCACTATCCGTTACAATTTCAAATATGCCGCCTCGAAAACGTTATTAATTCGCATTTTATCCGCGAATAACGCTGCTGTTCTGCCCAGCGCGGCCATTTTGCATTTTTCGCACATCACCACATCACTCTTGGGACCTGCCGGCACAGCGCTCCGCATTTTTCTTCTCCACAACTACTGGTAAGCTCGAAAAAAATCCCTTTCAAACATCATAAATCTCGCTATTGCATTATTTTCGCCTCAAAAAAAATCCTCTCCTTTTCCTCGCTACTCAATAAACTCCAAAATAGTCAATTAAAAATCGCAGCCACGAGAAAAAAACGCGCCGCGTTAATTTTGATAATGGCGGATTTCCCCTCCAATTCACGGCTCATTTTCCGCGAATTCCTGTTAATCAATCGCGTTTTCCGACGAATAATCTGATTTGTTTTCGGGGATAAGGGAATTTTTCGCGCATTCCAATCTTGATAAATCGGTCGTTTCATCGATTGCATGCTTAAAGTAGTGGTAGTAGGTACTTGAAGTAGATAGTTAGAGACGAAGAGATGTGACGAAACGTGGGATGAAAAGAGAGATAAATTGAGTGTAATGTTTCCACGCGCGATATTTCTCCTGAGAATGAATCGTGCGTGGAATATTCCACTCGGGGAACACGAGGTCTCGTTAAATACCTCGGCTCGTTTCGCTGCATTTCGCTGTTTAGCTATTCAAAAGCGGGGCTCTTACGTCCACGCGACATTGGCAATTTTTTTTTTATCCTTCCAAGCGTCTTTATCGAAGCGTGAATTTCGTAGCGCGGCAAGTCAGGGAATTAGCGCGTGTTCCTTTTTTAGAGGGGTTAGGAAATTCAATCTGCAATGAAGTTGTAAAAAGATTCAATTTAAATTTGTAGGTTGGGGGGTTTCCAGCGAATTTCGAATTTGATGAAATAATAGTTTTCAATGTCGAAGTATAATTTTTTTAAGTATTGTAAAATTTGAAGTTGGAATAGTTTTCTTTAATTTTGAAATGAGTTTTCATATTAAAATAATTATTAATATGCAGTAGCTAAATTGTAATTTCTGATGATTTTATAATTTTTAATGTCAAGATAAGAATTATTGATTGATGATATACCAATTTTGCGTATCGAAATATTCATTTTAGATGGCTTGAACAGTGATTTCGAATTATGTTGATGAGTCATAATTGTAATTTTTGATATCCATATGATGTTCAATGCTTGAATAATAATTTCTGATGTAGAAAACATAATTTTTTTGTACCTTAATTATAATTCAAGTTTTAATTGTTATGATTGTTCAAATAATGATTATTAATGTTGGAATAATAATACTTGATGTAAAAATAGCAACATGAAAATTGTCTATATCAAAATTATTATTTTTTATGTCTAAACAGTAATTTTGGGTATCCAAATATTATTTTTCATGTTTTTATTGTAATTTTTGAAGTGATCGTAATTTTTTATATCGATATGATGTTTAATGTCAGAATAATAATTTTGGGGATGGTAATAGAAATTTTTGATATGCTGATTAAGTTGAAATAGTAATTTTTGATGCCAAAAAAGTAATTATATGTATGGAAATTATAATTTTTGATGTTTAAATAGTAGTTTCAAAAATTAAAATATAAAATGTTATTGAAATAATAATTTTTAATCTTTAAATAGTCATTTTAATGTTTAAATATTCTTTTAATATCACAATCGTCAATTATGGTGTATAGTAAAATATTGAAAATATGTTATAATTGTGGTTCAAGTTATAGTTCCATATTTTATATTTATCTTGAGAATAATTCAATGAATTTTATCATGAATGTAAGTAAAATTTGAGATTCTCAAATAACATACATTTCGAATTCCAAAATTATCCAAGAAATTACATAATTTTCTCCAAAAATTTTCTCAGTTCGTGTCGAAGCTTAATTTTAGAAATTTCATGTGTCAATTGATGTTCAATATTCACAAATTCGAGTAACAGGATATTAGCATTTTACTGTAAAATGTTGATCTATCATTTCTCGAAAAGAAACTGTCTATTTTGCCTTGCCTTAGGTTAATTTATACCTAATGCAGTTTCCTATCATGACAAACATGTATCTCAATCAATTAAAATTTTTATTTTTTCTGCCTGTCATTGTTAGAGATAAAAAAATTCATTTTTAACCTTGTTATCATTGAAAACAATTCCATTTCTAACTTGTTAAAATTAAATATCTATACACTACTGGATCCTTATTAATAATACACTAGACTTCTACAATGTTACGACTCTCGGGACTGATAGCGCTCCTTACTTTGCGAACAAAGATGGAACACCCTGATTGGCTACTCGTATCTAGCAAGTGACGTGCAATCAGTAGAAACTGCTCCTAATCGTAAAGTAGAGAGCGGTATAAGAAAGGGAAGTCGAGTGTAGTATACTTCAACAAGTTTTTTTTCTATGAGTAACATGATTTTCACCATTTTTAGTAATTTTAGTTTGAATCTATAACTTAAACCTAACAATATAAAATGAATCTATGGGTGGGATCAACTCCAGGAATATTTGTTTTAAAAAACATGTTATATACTAGACTTCCCCAAAAATTCGAGCAACAGGATATTAGCATGTTCTTGTGAAATGTTGATCTATCATTGCTTGAAAATAAAAGGTTTATTTTGCCCTGCATTAAACTTGCCTATGTCTAATGCAGTTTCCTATTTAAACGGACAAAGACCTCGATTTATCTTGAACAATATTTCATATTATCTCCCTGCTAAACCCAGTAATTATTAACATCACAAGCGCTGAAATTCGAGTAACAGGTATTAGCATTTTTCTGTAAAATGTTGATGATTCTCTGCTCGTAAATAAATTGTCTATTTTGCCCTTTGTTAGATTTTCTCATATCTAACAGAGTTTCCTATACTATGACAAACATGAACCTCGTCATATTTCCAACAATTTAGAATACCAATTAACATCATAAGTGTTGGAATTCGAGTAACAGATATTAGCATTTTCTGTAGAATGTTAATGATTCTCTGCTCGTAGATAAATTGTCTATTTTGCCCTTTGTTAGATTTCCTCGTATCTAGCAGAGTTTCCTATATTATGACCAACAAGTACCTCGATATATCTTAGACAATTGATAAAATTACTAATTCACGTCATAAGTGCTGGAATTCGAGTAACAGATATTTGCAATTTTCTGTAGAATGTTGATGATTCTCTGCTCGTAGATAAATTGTCTATTTTGCCGTTTGTTGGATCTCACCATATCTAACAGTTTCCTGTATCATAACAAACAAATACCTCGTTATATCTTTGAAAAATTTTGATCCCCTCCCTGCTCAACCCAATCCTCATCTTAATTGCTGAAATTCGAGTAACAGGTATTGGCATTTTTCTATAAAATGTTGATGATTCTCTGCTCGTAGATAAATTGTCTATTTTGCCCTATGTTAGATTTTCTTATATCTAACAGAGTTTCCTATACTATGACAAACATGAACCTTGTTATATCTCCAACAATTTAAAATACCAATTAACATCATAAGTGCTGGAATTCGAGTAACAGATATTAGCATTTTTCTGTAGAATGTTAATGATTCTCTGCTCGTAGATAAATTGTCTATTTTGCCCTTTGTTAGATTTCCTCATATCTAACAGAGTTTCCTATATCGTGACGAACAAGCATCTCTATTCATATCATTACTCAATGCAATATTAAATTGCCAATCTAACACATGTGTTATTTCCTATTTTCAGCTGAACAAAAAAAATCTAAAAATGGGTTTGCCACGAGTATTCTTCGACATGACCGCCGACGACCAGCCCGTTGGCCGCATAGTCATGGAATTGCGCCCAGACGTCGTGCCAAAGACCTCAGAAAACTTCCGTGCCTTGTGCACTGGGGAGAAGGGATATGGCTACAAAAATAGCTCTTTCCACCGCGTCATCCCTAACTTCATGTGCCAGGGTGGCGACTTCACAGCTCACAATGGCACCGGTGGCAAATCTATCTATGGAACCAAATTCGAGGACGAGAACTTCAGCCTGAAGCACACCGGCCCTGGCGTCATGTCCATGGCCAACGCCGGACCCAACACCAACGGGTCTCAGTTTTTCATCACCACAGTTAAAACTAGCTGGCTAGACAACAAACACGTAGTCTTCGGCAACGTTGTCGAGGGCATGGACGTAGTAAAAAAACTGGAAAGCTTTGGATCGCAGAGCGGAAAGACCACAAAAAAGATTGTCATCGCCGACTGCGGCCAACTATGCTAAACAACTCTACCTCTTCTCCCTGAAAAAAAGCTCTCCTGCACAAAGTGGATTATTCTGTTCCAAAAGCGAAAAAAGAAATTAATTTACATATGGCATTTTGAACCAATCATTCCTGGTATAGATATTAAACATTTTATGGAATTTTAGAGTCAATTGTTTCTGTTCCTTTTTTTTTTGTTTTATATGTATGAATCATAACCAATAAATCGAGTATGAGACATCTGTAATTGATTGTTTTCATTTAAAGGTGGGTAATAAATTTCTTGAAGAGTTCATTTTATGGTGGAAATCTTAGGTTTTAGATATGAAAATGCTGTATAATTTTCCTATCTATTGTATCAAAGTGGCATGATTATTTTGTTTTATGTGTAAAACAAAGAAAAGAAAATGTCATGGAAAAAATAAGAACAAGATTATCCAATAAAACACAATTTATTAGCATACAATTAATAAATTTGTTGGTTATGTTCCTCCATCAGTTCTCAATGCTTGGATTTCGATATGCTTGTCCTGAAACAATAAACAATGTTATTGGTTTCCTGAATTGGAGGGCAAAAATGCTTCAAGCACACGAGTCCTAATACATTTTTCATGGTCGGCGTTTGAAAAGAGCGTGTTAGGCTGCTTGCGGATTGAGCGTAAGAATCCCCTTTTCACTCGGCTGCGCACCCACACACTCATTTCAAACACCGACCAAGAAAAGTACAGTTCGTATCTCGGGGCCAGAGCCTTTTCACGCGCGACAAAAACATTCTCGAAACTCGTGGAATAACCTCAGGCCTACAGCCCTCGACATTCCCTCGTTCAGAGAATGTTGCCATCGCGCATGAAAAGACGCTGCTAGGCCCCTTGATACGAACTATACTATTTTTTCTTGAGTAAATTGAACTTACGCTTGCATTTGTTTACTGCCGCTGAGGACAATATAGGGAGACTGAGTCTCCTTTTGCTTCGCCTGGAGGAGATTAAGAGTTCCCAATGGAGTATCTGTTGACGACATCCTCTTCATGAGAACTTCTTGTTCTGATTTATTCATTCTCTTCTGGACCTAGAACACATTTTAATGTGCAACAACAGAATTAATGTCCTGCAAGTTCTGTTACACAGAAGGAATGAATAGTTTTAAAATTGTCGTTTCTTTACCTTATTTTTCCCAGGGCCCTTGCCATGAAATTTATGGGACAAATATCTAAAAGCTTCCTTTTCATTTAAGATATGCCCATCATCATCTATGTACTCCAATTTGACATTGGGTTTGAATCCCTCCTTCTCTTTGAAATCCGATGTGGGGCCATTGAATCTGTCTCTACGTCCAAATTTGTCGTCATCCCTGAAAAACAGTAAATTGACGTTTATAAATAAATATCCACATTTTTTATAATAACCAAAAATAACAACTGTTTTGAGTAATAAAAAAAAAATTGTTGATGCATTATTTTATATTTATCGCACCCGTAAGTTTTGTCCTCAATGGAATAATTTTGCGCTTGCAAATGAGCAAAGCGCGACGCGGATGGTCTATTCGTTTCCTCTTTTTGCAAATAGCCCTTGCTCATTGCCAATTGCAGAGCCCCTCCCACACCTTGACCGAGTGATGGTTCGGCGTCGAGAATTGCAGCTTCCATTGCCACAGGCTCCGCTACTTTTTGATCTGCAATATATAAAAAATGTATCAATTTATATGATGACTATGTAATTATTACTGCAGATTATTACACATAAGTATTTATGAATTTCAATTAGGTCAATATCAGTTTCAGTTGACCTCAGAGCAAAAATGCTGGTCAATTATTTTTATTTCATTGATATACACAAAGATAACTGTTTTAAAAAAGAAAAGAAAATAACGAAATTGTACCTATTTTCACAGTGTTCCAGGTTCCTCTGCCATTGGAATCTTCTTCATCTATTTCCACTTCCTCTTTGACATCGTTCGTCTCAAAGTCCTGAAACATGTCAACATTTTTCAATTAAATATTTGTATTACCAATGTATCACAATGTATTATCACAAGAAAAAATGTGTTAAACCCAGTTATCACAATATATGCATAATTACTTATTATATTACCATCAATTCTTCGGTTTCCTCGCGATTTCCAGCAAGACCATATGTAGGAATGTCTCCTAAAGTCCTGCAAAATTCAGCGGTCGAGTTTAAAGTAATACTCCCATATTTACTTTCCCCTTTACTTTGAACTTCTTGTTGGACAGCTTTTGCCCATTTTTCGATACTTGGTTGTGTATGTTTCACTTGTCGCGTTTTTTTCAAAGCCAATAGCAGTTCCAAATCGTTATCATCTTCCTCGATTTTAACGTCGCTCAAATCTTCTTTGGGAGCTGAAACATGAGGTAAATCATATAGATTTTAATTGTATACAATGCTTACACGCAAAAGAACGAAATTGAGTACTTTATAAATGAAATCATTTATTATTCATTCCTCAATGAATCCTCAACCTTTACTAAAAAAAAATTTTCCTGTTTACCTCCCATGTCATCGACGTCCAATGACCTTTCATTTCTGACAATTTCCTCAGGTCGCTTCCTTCTGCTTCCCAGATCTCTCAAATAATCGTGATTGTCTGTTATCAAATCTTCAGCTTTAAGCATCTTTGATCTAACTTTCTGCAAAGAATTAAAGAAATTTAATACCAATATAAAATATAATTATACATAATATAAAATTATTTAAACCAACCCTTCGTTTCCTCTTCTTAAATTTCGTGAGTTCTTCCTGGTCGTAATACTCGCTCGCGATTTTCGGATCTTCGGTGCGAAGACTTTCCAAATTTTTATTGATCATTCGACTCTTGATCAAAGCTGCGCGTTTTTCTTGAATTGCCTTGGCATTGTCGACCCCAATGGCGAAGGATTTTTTCTTCTCTCCTTCAATTTCCTCGTCGTACTGCTTTAAAATTCGAGGAAATGGGGATTCTTCAAATTCCATTTCCTCGTCTTCTAGCGCGTTATAAACTTTTGTTTTGCTTTTTAGCAAAAGATTCTTCTGGTAACGTTCATCATCGATCATGTTCACGTTGATCAGAGTGTCATCTTCGCCATCGAGGATGTCTTGGTCTTTCAAGGTCAAAATGGTCATGGATCCTTCTTGGAAAGTTCCCTGAAAAAATTATTTATTGATGAAAATATAGTAATTGATTTTATTTTAAAATGAAGGAGTTGTGAAAAATGAGAAATTTGTGACAATTATTGTAATATATCATTCAACTCACAATATCATGCTGTACTTGGAGACCTTTCAAGTCTTTTTCTGAGTAAGCTTTACGACGATCGTTTCTAACTTCCTCCTCAACCAATTTGCCAATCCCGAATTCCTCGTCCAACTGATCTAGCATTTTTGCCTAAAAAAAAATGGGGAAATACACCAAATTGAAACCAGCGAACAAATTTTCGAAATATAACAAGACTATTTCCTTTGATTTCACTTATGATAATTAACTTTATAATTGATGATAATGAATAATTTAATACATAAATTGTGAATGATTTACATGTAAATTAAATGATTTTTTTATCTTTGTGAATAAAAATTTCATTACCCGTTGTTCAGCTTTTTTCTTCTCCTCCTCCATCTTGCGACTTTTTCGAACCCAAGCAGCAGCGTCATCATTTTCATCGTGTTCCCCTAAAGTTTTCACTTTCTGCAAATGTGACTCTATCTTTCGTTTCTCTTTATGCACAGACAGCTTCTCCTTGATCTTGTCAGTTTTGGTTTTTTCGGAAATGTTTTTGGCTGGTTTGTGGTAGAATTCTCCAAGGTCATCCTTGATCATTCCGCCATTATCTTTCTGCCCTGAATCGACTTCCAGGGGTTTCAGCCCGAGCTTGACTCGCAATTTGTTTGTTTCCTCGATAGAAAGAGACTGCGAGGAGTTGCTTTTCGACAGCGGAGACGGACTTTTGTGTCGCGAAATTTCCGGTGGTGGAGGAGTTGGCAGACGCGACATTTTAGAAATTTTTGGAGGCGGTGGGGCGTCCACGATTTCGACTGGTAATAGAATATGATATTCGTGTATTAAATTTTATGTAACTTTTGTAAATTTTATATAGTTCTTATTAAAGACAGTATTTTTTGTATATTATTGATATTTAATTTTTTGAGAAATCTGCTCAAAAGGTGATTGTCATAAAAGTTAGAATATTTTATTTTCGTACAATGGATATGACACAAACTATTTTATTTACGTATCTTTATTTAAGTAAATTTATTGAAAGATTTAATAGAAAATTTATTTTTATTCATTTTTGCACAATGAATACTACCTAAACAATTCAATTCCCTATGTATCTTTTATTTAATTTAATTGACTGAAGAATCAGTGAAAAAATTAATTGTTATATAAACAATTTGATTCATAAATTTTTTTTCATATTGAAGTTATTTAGGATTTAGTTTGAAAATGAATGGTTATACAATTGATGATATTTAAATTGTTACATGATGAATAATCACCCAATTATTACATATTTATGATAATGTAATCATAATTTTGATGATTGGTAAACGAATAATATGTGAACCATTATATTCAAAATGTATTTTTTTTTCATTTAATTTTTCGATAGTTAGGTAGGAAAGTTAATTTCTATTAAATTTATAATTCTTAACTATCAATAATTGATACATAATTACAATTATAAAAACTACTTTATTTGTATATCTATTATATGTGACGTGCCAGGAGAAAAGGGACACATGGCTCCAAAAATCGAAAACTGGTTTTTCGTATCTTTTGATAATTTTTGAGTTTCCCTGTCTTACACAAAAATTGGAAAAATTTTACTGACATTAGTTCCTATCAAAAAAAGGGGGGCAGATTTTTGGGAGTCACCTATCACTACAGAATTGATCGACTTCTATCGCTCGCCCTGTAAAATTCTCGTTTGGAGCGATGTGTCCCTTTTCTCCTGGCAAGTCACATATATTGAATTTATAAGAAATCAGCTCAATAATAAATTATTATACAAAGTATACTATTAAAATTTTGTCAATTGTTGCATGATTGAAATTACACAAAATATTTTGGTATTTATGGAGTTTAGGGAATTTTCCCGAAATAACCTAACTTCAAAAAAAATTTTCAGGTTATTCGAATAATAAGTTTCGAAAGAGCGGCACCTGACCTATAAAGCTAAAAACAAAATTTTTCTTTTTAGGTAGTTCTTGCACTTGAAAGAAATTGAACTTAGTCAGGGTCATGCGTGGCCAACTTCATTCAGCTCCACAATAGTAATTCGTAGATTAGGCAGCATTGTACCCGTAGTTCACGAGAGTAGAGTTTTTTGTGAATCTATTTCAAAATTTGAAAGAATATGAATATGTCATAAATATTATAATTGCATCGTTTAAAACGCAATGTTACCAAGCGTACCTATGGTCTGTGCAAAAGTGACAGTTAAAGGTATTTTTTGTAAATTTCTCAAAAAATAGTTCAGTAACCCTTATTGAAATTTCGCAAGGTTGATATTCATGATAAAAGTAATTTTCAGTAATTTTTTCGGTATCAATTATAGAAGTTTTTTAAATACAAGCGGAAATGCATGTTTCCCCATATACGTGCATGTTAATTTCAGAAACTTGTAATTCAAAAATCAGTGCAGTAAGAAATTTTGAAATTTTTACCATAGATTAGGTACAATATCAAGATCAAATTTTCAAATTTTCTATACATTTACATACGCTGAGCGAGATATAACAAAACGGTTGCAATGTTCCCAAATCTATGAATAAAAATTGCAGAGCTGAATGAATTTAGCCACACAAGACTGTGACTAAATTCAAATTCTTTTAAGTGCAAGAATTACCTCACGTGACCATATTCTTTCTAGGATTTTTTTGGATTAAGTGCAGCTCTTTAATAACTTATTATTTGAATAATCCGGACAAATTTTTTTTGAGGTTAGGTTATTTTGGGGAAATTCCTTACACCCCATAAATACCAATATTTTATTCACTTACTTTATTTATGCAAAATTTATTAAGGAACAGGCCCGAAAATTGATTGTTACTGAAAAACTCACCATCGCTATCATATTCTTTACGCTCTCTTTTTTTGTGTTTTTTGTGGTGCCTCGGCCTTTCCAATTTTTCACGTTCTGTTGAATGGGACCTGGAACGACTTCTGTGGCGTTTTCGGTGTTTTTCAGTTTTGTGTTTCTTACCGGAACCCATGGCTCTTCAGAATATTTGATTTGAGTTTGATTAATTTCTTCAAATTTTTTTTTAAAATCGAGTTTTTTTTTACGAACCAATATTTTTTTACGTATCAACACGTATCATTTTTGCCAAATGATGCGAAAACATACGATCGTCACTATGTAATACTTCTATATGGCCAGCGTCCCATCTTCCCCTGTTGCAAAGGAGCATCGTGATAGAAAGAGAAAGAAAGAAGATGACTCGGGTGGTACTCCGCATGCGCAATTCTCATGCATATGCTCAGTTCTTGGAATTGTTGCACGCATCTACGATATGCGTTCACGTATTAACTCCAGTCAACTCCTGTGCAAGAGAGAAACGAATCGTCGACGCTCTTTTCTTTCCGATCCGCTTCTCTCTCAAGCTGGCCATATAGTAGTATTGCATTTATGGTTTATGATCACATACACACACACACGCACCCCACACAAAGTCACACGCTCACAAAGTGACACAACTCACAAAATATCACAAAAAGGTCGATCACGACAGATCACAACAAACACACCAGCGATAACTGCTCGATCTCAAAACGGACATACCCAATCGGATGAAATTCTTCTGAAAACGCGCAAGAAATCGCAATCTGATTGGCTTTCAGCTAAAGAGGTTATGTTTATAATAAGCATGATATTCATACTGCGCAAGCGCGGCAAGCGCTGCCTAATTTCAAATCAGTGGCCCCACTCCGATCACGTCCGTTTTGGAATTTATTCAGCTTCGTCCGTTTTGAGATCGAGCAGTGTATATGTACATTGTCACAACCAGGGGGGTGACACGTTAGCCAAATCGGTGGCGAAAAAATGACATGAGTTACAGGCGGCGCCACTGGTACAGGTGACCTCGCACCTCATTCGTTAGCGGTGAGGATCGGGGAGATGAAAAGGAAAAATTTCGTTACCTGTACTAGTAGCGCCACCTGGAAACTCATGTTTTTTCCTCGCCACCAGCCTGTCTTACGAAGCACAGCGAATGTCACCCTCCTGGTCACAACTGGTTAGTGTTCACTTAATATCGATACATGTCGATATTTGTATCGATACTCCAACTACCGATACTCTGATATTTTTTCCGATACGACATGGCTATATCTATATGTATGATATATATAGATATTTATGTATCCGATATTTTGATATTCCGATTCTATATCAATACAGTATCGGTGTATCGCCCGTACCATCGATACTGTATCGATATTCGAATATTTAGTGATCACTAAACTGGTCACAACAATTGGTAACAGGAAAAACGTGAAGAGGGGGAAGCGTTAATATATATATATATATGAAACTGAAACCATATATATACATATGAAGTTTTGTGACGCATTGCCAGCGGTACATTGCGGTGCATGTACGTACATACATACTGCCGAACTATCCGCCGTCGAAATTGGCATTAGTAGAATCCAGCTGAAGTGAGCTGAATCAGTCATACATCGTCACATCGTCAATGATTTCCATTTTAGGAAACTGCTTGACGTTTCGGTAGCATGTTGAAGAAGGACCGCAAATCGCTTATTCTGAAATTTTGGAAACCCTTTATCGCCATCGAACTGTCAGTTTTTATTTGCTCTTATACTCTTTGGAAAAGTATGAACCATTCTCAAGGTGAGTCATCGCGTTTTTCATCTGGCTTATTATGTTTGTATTTTTACTATTCCGAAATTGTTCATTTTCGGTTCAATGCTCCACTCGCAGTTTTTCTTAAAATATTCGAGATTATTCGATTGCTGCAATTTTCATCTCCTTTTTTTTTTATTTATAACGTAGCAATAATAATGATGAACGTTTCGTCTGTGATTCAAGAAATTTTCAACAGTTTCATGAACAAAATTGAAAAATCAGTATTTGAAAAGCTATCTTTTACGTTACATTGTTTTCGTGGTATTTGGCACTTGACAAATTCAAATTCTAGTGAAAATAATATTCGAATAAAGTTTGTGAGTTATTTTACTACCTCTCATTATATTGTCAATTTCAATTTCATTAATGACTAAATTTTCATCAAGTGGCCTTATTGCATTTACACGAAAATTTGGACTAACCTTTGAAAATTTTATGATATTACCAAAAATGTTCGAATAAAATTGAAATCAACAGTCACAGGCATTGCAATAAAATTTCACATGGAGTGGCAAAATCAAATGTCAAAAGGGTTGATACACATTTATTTCAAACTAAACAATACACATACATAAATAGGAAACTGAACTTGAAAAAATTTTGTCAAACCATTTTAGATGTAAACTAGAGATTGAAAAAAACAGTAACACGTATTTTTTCTTTAATTGATAGGCTGGAAATTGCTAGAGAGATACAGAAATTTAAAAAAAATGATGTGAAGTCACCGTCCATAAAAAGACAATAGAAATTTATATGGATCTTGACGTCATACCCCCCACTCCACATGTTGAACCCTCTGTATCTCCTGTAATTCTCAATTGGTAGGAAAACGAAAAAATACATATCGATTTTCTTTTTAATTGTCTGATAGATGTGTATGATAGTATTTTTTCGTCAAGTTTCCTATTCAATTCTCTCGTTACTTGATTTTTAAATTCTAGGAATCCTTACTCCATCAATTGACGCTCAAGTGTCTTGTTTTTGATTATATATAGTAAAGAAAATCCATTTTTTGTTATTCTCAAGTTGTTAATTGTATTCTTACATGTATATTTTGATAAAGAAATTAAATTATTCCGAAATTGTTACAGTCCAAATTGATTTTTTATCAACATAACACCCCAAAGACAGCATCGAACAGAAAAAGGACCGAGTTTCGTTCCCGGGCTTTTGCCAGGGAGCGAATTTGCCCTAGTTTCAAAAACATATATTTGATTCGGTGATGTTAAATATACTACATTTGTTTTCTGCTTATTGCAGATGTCAGATTTACAATGCATCAATATTTTCCCAGCATTTTAAATGGCTACTACATGATAGGAGAACAACTTGGAGACAACAGTGTCAGAGATTTCGATACTGAGATCTGGCGAAAACAAGGAAAATTGTCTTAATACTCTTGTTTCTCGCCACTTGATAGTTGACTCTTAATTTTGTGTGTAAGTTTATCAGCAACATCTTGTTATTATCATAAAGTTTCACTCTTCACTTAAACTCTATTTATTCTTTTAACAAACAAGACAGACAAATAGATAATACAGGTTTGTGTAATAATAAGATGACAAAGTAAAAAAACATGTGCATTAACAAAGACTGTTTCTTTTTTGTTTTTTCTTTCACCTAATCTTTTCTGCATTACTTGCAATTTTTTCAGATCCACATTTTTATTAATTACAAGAAGCTTAGCATTATAAAATTTTGGATGTGGAGTTTTTAGTTTGAAAAGCTTATTCAAGTGATCAAGACTTTGGTAACATTGACTGTGTTGATGATTTTTGCAGATATTTAGTAGTAGAGTGCTGGAAAAAAACGTCTAGCCCTTTGGGAAAGCGGGCGATCCCTATGAGACACATATCGAAGGACATGGAGGGCCAAGCAGCTCTGCCGGAGCGCATGAGCAGGCGCGACCGGGAGCGCAAGGACATGATCGAGAAGCGCCGCGAGGAGCGCCAGCACCAGGCTGTCGAATCGGAGCAGTCGGCATATTTCAAAGACACGTTCCAATCTTCCTGCAAGAGGATCCGCGAGCTCCTCGACACGGCCGCCGTCACCCCTGTCCCCGACGACTTGCCCTCCGTTTTTGACCAAGCTCTCAAAGAGGTGGAGCTCCTCAAGAATTACCTGTCCCAGTCCAAAATGTTTCTCAAGGTTTACGACATACGCAAAGCCCAGGAACGTCTCCAGGGTCTGGAGAACGAGGCCCTCGAGCTTGAGGAAAAGCTCGTGCCTAAGAAAAAGTTTGGCTTCAAGAACCGCCGACGTCTCGGTGGCAAAACCCGGGAAACAGTACCCCTCGACACCCTGGATGCCGCGGACGGCCTCAAGTGCTTGAAGCTCGTCGACGACGCCCCGAGGCCCGAGAACAATGCTCACGGGAATTTCCCAATGCGCGACGATGCCTGCGTACTGCGCGATAAGTGCAACGAGAAGCTAGTCCTCGACGCGGAGAACATCAACAGGAACGATATTTTGCTCTCGGGCCTGACCAGGTGCACGGTCCGGGTTTACGGCAATCCCAGCACCCTTCACATGGTCAACCTCAAAAACTGCACGGTACTCGTCGGCCCTGTGACGTCCTCCATTTTTGTTCACGACTGCGCGGACTGCGTCTTTGCCTTTGCCTGTCAACAGCTACGACTGCACTCGTCCTGCATGTGCATCATTTACCTCCACGTCACAAGTCGGGCCATCATCGAGGACTGCTCCGAGATCAAGGTAGCCCCGTACAACTGGACCTACGAGGACCAAGCGAGTCATTTCAATTTGGCAGGCTTGGACCCTAAGATTAACAATTGGAATTGCATCGACGACTTCAACTGGTTGTCGAGCGAAAAGAGTTCCCCAAATTGGTCCGTTTTGGAGCCCGAGAGCAGGGTTCAGAGCTGGGACTGACCTTTTTTTGTTTTGTACCTTTTGAGAGGCTAGGAGCGAGCAAATAAATATTTTCAAGTCATTCTTACGATACTCGATTGTGTTTTTTTTAGTACTTTAAGTTATGCTTTTATACATGCCTACAATTTTTTCCAATCCTTTGCAAGTATTCAAAGTCAGAAATGGGTTATGGAATCACCCACCGAGAAATTTTGGTAATGAATAAAATAGTAAAAAATTACCGCTTGAAATCAATTGAACAATTCCAGTTTCATTCTACAATTAAGGTATAAAAAAATCAACTTGCTCTAAAATTTTACATTCTGATTGAAATTGTTGTAACTACGACTGTCCCAGTATGATGAAACATTTTTTTGTTTCAAAGTGTTTACAAGGCACTAGTGCACGGTTTTTTAAAGTTGTAGAAATTCTTCCAATTTTAAAGAATTATTAACAATGTAAAAAATTTCTTAACTTTTTTGAATTTATCGCAAATGTGAACATTTTAAAACAATTGATTTAAATTATTTTCAACTTGGCAAATTTTATAATAATTTTTGTAAATTGTTTGAATGCTTTGTAAAATTTTTCACACATGATATACTAAAAAAAAAAAAAAACGCTTATTGCGAAGTGACATGAAAATTAACAAAACCCACTATATGTATGAATATTTTCTGAAATGTTGTAAACCAATTTGTTGAACTTCTGGCAACTATTTACTATCATTAGACTCGTAAATATTCCCATATTTTTAATTTTCATTTAAAATTATATTCGATTTGGGGAATACCATCAAAATATTTCAACTATTTTAAGATGATTAGTGATTTTTTAATCAATATTTGAAAAAAAAAATTGTGGTGTATATGTGACAAAATGAAAAACTATTTATAATTCATATTTATATGGATTTTGAATAAATTTTTTTGCTAAAAGATTAAGAACACGTGTTCTTTACATCATCTACAAAGTTTTTGTTAATTTTCTCTGCAACTAATACCAATCTTGGGAAGTATTGCCCACACAAAAAATTGTGTTTTCATAGATTTTCAAAATCAACGATATTTCAAATTCAATTATAACCCATTCAAACATGAAACAAATGTGCTTAACTTGAGATTTTTTGTTAATATATAATTTCTAAACATTCCAAGTTTTTCGAATTCTAACATGAAAAATGAAAAGATGATTATCATGCATTATTTCAAACAAGTATGACATTAAAGAATACAATCAACACAAATTTTTCTCAATTAATATATGGAACTTGATAAATTCTGAAAATTTCGAAATTTTTCAGAATCGCATATAAAGAATTTTTACAATTTTCAACAACTTTGGGTTTATTTTTAAATTTTTAAACATGGCCGACAATGTCTGATGCCTCATTTTGATTAATAGTGCGCGCGCTCTCACCACGCGTGTATATATACATATATATGACGTCATATATATATGTGCCCAATACTTGTGCACGTCGACTGTGTCAATCCGTGTGTTCAAACCTCAAATTGAAACGCGTACGATACCTATCGTGTATTTTGTGCACAATTCCAACGAAAAAGAATTATAGTGAACGGATTGTTTTACATCAACCAAATCGCCGAATATTTTCTTCACGCATATTCTCCACGTATTGTGAAAAATATGGAAAACGGGGAGAAAAGAAGGATGAAGCGACCCCGTCCCCAGGACTCCCCGGAAGCCAACCACGTAAGTTCGCTGCTTGCAATTTATTTTTCGCTTTTTGTTTTACTCGGTGGTGATTTTTATGCAAAAAACTTGGTTTCGCGCGTTCTGGAAATTGACCTAACCCTAATCATTTGGCTTTTCGCAAAAACTCGGTTTCGCGCGTGCAAAAAAGAACCTAACCCGCAAAATCTCGATTTTTTGTTCCCGGTAGATTCCGGGGGCCGCAGGAGCCAGCTGGAGCTGAAATTAAAAAACATGCATTCGTTTTCAGCAACTATTTGCACTTTCGCGCAAAAGAAAACTATCGATAGTGCCGCACTGTTACACACATCTACGCATGTTTACGCACACTGAAACACATAGTGTGCACATTCACATGTCAAAATTTTCAAAATATATACATAACCCCAATGTTATGCATTCGTCCCCCCACTGCACAAGAACCCTTTCAGAGTTTAAAAAACATTTTCAATAATCTAGTTTCTTTTAATTTTCTTTTTTTTTCTAATTTTTCCAAATTTTTTTTTTAATCAATTTTTTTCAAACGGTCCCCCATGTTAATTGAATGTGTGGAAATTTTTGAATATTCTTATGATTAATTAAGTTTTTGTAATTATCAAAATGTAAATAAGATAAGTAAATATGTAAGATTTACATTGTTTAATTTTTCAAACATAATAATTAATCTCTCTTAAACAAACTTTAACTTTGTGAAAAGCTCTTTTAGACTGGTTTGAAGGGTCATCAGCAATTGATTTTATATATTTAGATTCATAGCATGAAATCAAGTTTTTTTTTTTGCCACACTGAGTAATTCATGTACTTACAAGTAGGCATGTTCTTCATTTTGTTTTCAAATAATTTTTCAGTAGCTTTTTATTGTTACAATTGTTGTCATCATTTATTCAGAATTCAAAAAATTATTTTTTGCAGTCGCTGATTGGAAGACTAGCTGCAAAAGTTACAAGAATACTTCCAAAAACCATTAGCGACTATTGGATGAACTCTTCCAAGAATGAGCCAGAAGCTGATGAGATTTATGAGGAGTGTGTCGATGACGAATCAGCCCATACTGCCTCTCCAATTTGTAAAAAGTTGAGAATCGCATCAGACGAAATAGTACCCGCTGGTACATTTCCCATTAGAGTCAGAGAAAAATGCCAACCTGATATTGTAAGTTTCCAGTTGTAAATTATAGAAATATTCAGAAAACCATTCTATTGATACATGTTTTGAAAATCTGAGTTAACAAAAAAGTCCACAATTTTTTTTATCTTTCAACCACCATCTTACAACTCGTTAAATCATAAGAATTGGAACAATTTTCATAATTTTGTTTTATATCTCACTTTATTTGGAGTTGTTGAATTCTTGATACAAATTAAATTGAAGAATTAAAAAAAAAGCATCAAAATTAATAGTATCAAATAATCCAATGTCTCTTTTCTGCTCTGTTGATATCCATAATCACCACTTTATCAAATCTTGATCACGCAGAGCCAATATAAGGTCATCATTACAAAACCTCAGTAAAACACAACAATAGTGTGAAAAAAAAATCCTTTGCTATATTTTGGCCAAGAATCGGGCCCTCTTGAGGAACTGATAGAAAATTAGAAAACCATGTATAAAAATCTCACAAAAATCGATAAAGGAATCAATAAAGTCTTACTCACAATTTGTTCATCATAATTCAACAAATAAGTGACCGTGTATCCTCATAATTATCAAAAAAAAAAAACTTCTTGGGTCCCAAGATGACCATTGTCAAAGACAAATAAACATTTTAATCACTGTCAAAATTAACACGTATAAACAATATCAATCAAAAACAGCCAAGGAAACATGATGAAAAACAAAAACTGTCAGAAAGGTGATGTGCACCTCACGGTGTACTATGGCTGACTGAAAATGAAACGGGATGATAAAAATTCCTTTATTACCAAAACACATTGAAAGTTTGACAATGAAAACCAATTTATCTCCAAATCTCGAATAATTTAAAAAATCCATCGTAAGCCCCATTCAAATTTTTTGTATCCTCCTGCTTATTGAGAGTAAATCTGACTTTTTGATGTGGATCATCTCCGAAATATTCCTCTTATAATAATCAGACTCCTTATCTAAAATCATCACATAATCACAATCAAAATCATGTCTTGTTTCCATTCTATGACAAGTTAAAACATTATGGTAAGAAAGTGACAGTTTAATATTGTTTCTATGTTCTTTGATTCTCGTACCTAAATTCCTTTTAGTCTGACCAATGTAACAAAAACTGCATGTTCTACAATTAATTCTATATACAACACCTTGTTGGCCTAACAAACACAATTTAGCTTTCCCTCTTCTTATAATTTGATCATTTAATTTGTTATTTATTTTGTTGATAATGTGTACATCATACTTTTTCAAAACTCTTTTCAGTCTAATGTCTAATTCAGCATTATAAGGAAAAATTAATTTTTTCTTAGTTTTAATATCATTATTCTTAAGGTTTCTGATATTCCCATTTAGAAATTTAACCTTTCTCTTTACATACTTCTCTACAAATAAAGCAGGATAATTATTGGCTCGTAAAATGTTTCTGATAATATCAAAATTCTTCCCATGAAACTAAGGGTCAGCTAGTTTGTAATTCTTATCAATAATAACAATAACTTTACTAATTTTTTGTTGGAGTGTGTGTTTGGAATACAAAATGAATAAACCTCTTTGAAGAAGTTGGCTTTATATGCCAATCAATTTCAAATTCGTGGGTTATATTTTGGAAGTAATTATGTGAACAACAGAAGTTCTTATCTCGAAGTATGTACTCGTTACTTAATTGGGAGATGGAAGATACTCTTTTCCATTACGATTTTTGAAAAATAGAATGAATCAAATAAAATTGGAAATTATGAAGTATTTACTATTATATCTTATCAGGCAGTTTTTTCCATTTAACTTTAGGAGGTATATGAATGTATACTGAAATGCAAGAAGAAATTTCACTCTCTAATTTACAAACAGGTCTTAATTATATTTCAAGAAAATGATAGATGTATTTATAATTCGACTAAAAAGGAATTACCGGATTTTGTAAGGTTTACATTGACTGTTGGAGATAGGTTCAACTTTCCCATTATGTCTAATGATAAAATAAATTATAAAAACATCCATCATTTTCTTGAAATATGAATAAGGCCTGTTTGTAAATTAGAGAGTGAAATTTCTTCTTACATTTCAAAAACTGTGCATCGTATACATTCATGTACCTCCCAAACTTAAATCGAAAAAGCTGTCTAAGATATAATAGTAAATACTTCATCATTTCCAATTCTATTTGATTCATTCTATGTTTCAAAAATCGTAAATGGAAAAGAGTATCTTCAATCTCCCAATTAAGTATACATCTTCTTGTAACGAGTACATACTTCGAGATAAGAACTTCTGTTGTTCACATAATTACTTCCATAATATATCCCACGAATTTGAAATTGGCCGAATTATAGAAAAAGATTGTTTTTTTTTTTTTTTCACACTATTGTTAGGTTTTATTGACGTTTTGTAATGATGACCTTATTTTGACTCTGCCTGATCAAGATTTGATAAAGTGGTAAAAATAAACAGTAAATGTTGTTTTAATTTAATTAAAAGTTTTGAAACAATAAAAATCATGCGTAGATACACAAGTGCCAATAAATTAATTTTGAGTTGTTATAATTAAATACCTTTTAGAGATATTAGTAAACACATAGCATTCAATGATTTCACAAAGTCACTCGTCATTTTTTGGAATCACTTTTCCAGATTAAAGACAATTTTGATGAAAGTGTACCTGGACCCAGTGGAATCCATAACTTAATTACTTCCACTCCTGCAGTACCTACTCATGGAAATAGTCGAAATCAATGGAAACAAGTCCCAAAGTCCACGGATAATAGCGACAGGTACATGGGAACGTTTAAACTTGTGTGTAATATTAATTTTTCTGAGTACTGTAAGGAAACGTTTTTTTTTTTACACTAATAATATGTGATGTTAAAATAATACTAAAAGTTGTGATAAATTTATTTCAACTAAAAATCTACAAAATCCAAGAATTTTTAGATTCAGATTTATGAAAATGCTGGATTCATTTCAAATGTCGAGTATAAAATATTGTAGCACTCGTTTGCCGAGTGAACGAGCATTCTTTGTCCTTCGTTTCTGATGCTAGCAGATCAGAATAGAAAGAGACGAAGTTGTTTGTTCACTCGGCGAACAAGTGTATATTTGAAAATTTCATTAGAAATTGTTGAATTTCCAGAAGCTGCTTGGCAGCTATCACTAAAAAAGATGCTAGTGCAAACGTCACTGATGATGATTCTGACTCTTGCGAAAGCACAACCAATGGCGGTGGTATAAATCCACAGCAAAAAAACCAACTCCAATTGTCATCGGCTTCTAACATGCAATTGTCCTTCCAAAGCTCAAAGTCGAGTGAGTTTTTGTTTTTCAATAGAACCATCTCGGACTAAAATTTTGCCAACTATTATCAATTTTATTATTCTACAAAGGGGATTTAAGATTTCATAATGAGTTTCTGAAATATAGAAAAAAATCTTTCTTTTTTTTTTAATGACAATTATGTCATTGAAATGTCTAATAAATAGTATGAATTTTTTTATGTGATTTACAGATCTTCGCGACTTGTCGAGATTCAATACTACCAGAGATCCTGCTATTGAAACATTGAAAAGCCGCAACCAATTCAAATACTATGAAAGCCCTACGAGGCACTTGGTGCTCAAGTCGCCGAATTTTTCGTGGAACAGGCCCCAGCCTCCTGACAATGCTCTGCAATTAGCAAAGTGCAGAGAGCTGTCGAGAACATTCAACAATCCGGTATTTTTATATTTATTTTTTTTTTCTTGTTTTAAAATTGATCAACTTGAACAAATATTGAAGCTAAAGAGATTTTCCAACCAAAATGTAATGACAATGCGGATCTCTATATATGTAATATGTATATTACAAAAAATATATTCGATCTGTAGATTAACTATTTTGAAATGCTTTCCTCTGCAGTTTGTCCTGAAGGCTCAGCAAAGAGCAGCTTTCAACAAGAAGAAAAAGGCATCTCGTATGAAAGATGATGATACCCAAAAAGTAGAATTGACCGAGACGGCCAAATTAATTATCGAATCTATGAGGAACTATAGTTCACCAATAAAAGATGCGCTGAAAATGCCGATAAAGAGACCAATATCACCACTCTTCAAAAAGAAGCAAATGGAGGAACCTCCAAAGCGAAAAATCGGGCTGCGTCATTTGTCGCCATTAATAATTCCGAGCAAACCGAGAATTTTGCAAATGCACCGGATGCTGAGAGACATCAAGTCTTCGGCCACGCAGACCTCACCAAATGGTCCCCTAGCGTATCCCGAGAGAAAAGATTCCCAGCTTGAATCCAAGTATGCTCGATGTTGTTAAACTTGATGAATTTATTTTCAAAGCCTTTCCTGAATTCCACTCATGCAAGCTAAATTTTTATTCTTTATTTCAGCACCAGTGCTGTGGCAAGCCCCCAGGCGTGTCCCCGCGAAAAATTGTCTGATGTGGATCAAGCCAAGGGCGAGGTAAATGTGTCGACGAAACAAGCTGAAGCATCAGCCAACATTGAATTACCCACCTCGTCCCTTCCCGAGCACGAGGCTCCTAACAAGCGAGACCCAGAGTCGAAAGGTTCGCTATTCCATTTTTCCGATCCTGTCCAAGTTGCGAACGCCCCGAAGCATATTTCCTTGATGACTAGCTTTAAATATGCAGAACCGGTGGTTATCGCAAAACTAGCAGTGGCTAATTCAATGATGAGCAGCGATGGGGATGACGGCAAGTCTGAAACGTCACCCAAAAGTGAGCTAAACGCAAGCACGCCGCTACCGGAAAAAGAAAAAACCAAACAAGCATTGACGAGCAATACCAAAACAGCGGAGACAGCTGTCGCGCCAGGCAATGAAAAGATGAAAGATAAAGAGGTGGCTCTTTGGAATTGCAAATTTTGCCTCATAAAAAATCCAATGGACTCGGATCATTGCATGGACTGTAAGCTGCCCATATCTTGGGTACCAAAGCAATATCCCAAGCTGCCTCCTCAGCCAACATATGAGGAAGTGATGAAAAAAATAGAAGACAGATGGGAATGTAAGTTTTGTGGGTGTCGTGTCAGAAACGCCCATGAACATTGCTCGAGGTGTTTGAAGCCCAACCCCAGCCACGAGCCCGAGTGCGACCACGATTTAGAAACCATCTACAAGATTGTAACGGAGCCTTGGCAATGCACCTATTGCAAGAAAGATAATCATGCGTTGCATTTGGAGTGTGAAAGCTGCATGACACCCAAACCAGGAAAACCCATGAGCCCTTTCAAATGCGTATCAAAGGCCCCATGGACGTGTGGTGCATGCAATACTCTTATCCAACCTCCCACGCCAGCTTGCCCTTACTGCACCGCCAACAAGCCGAGGCCCATACAAGAGGATAGCAGCCCGAACGAGAGTTGCAACGAGACTGCAATTCCGCCTGAAGAGGTATTGACAGAAAAGTGGTCGTGCCCCACTTGCCTGGTCCAGAACGAGCACCATGTGGCATCTTGTCCATGCTGCAATACTGCCAAGCCAGCAGCCAAGGCCAATGCGATCATTGGAACTCAGAATTCTTCGAGTCCCGAAAATTGGACTTGCCCAAGATGCGAGCTGGTACATGCCAAAGACGTCAAGTCTTGTCCATGCGAGGAAACGGCAAAACCATACAAGTCCGAGAACGCCAATGATGACAAAAAAAGTCCTGTGGAGAAAGCTCCCCAAGGGTTGTTGGGAGATGAGTGGAAGAAAGCGCCACCACTCGGAACGTGGGAATGCCAAGCGTGCCTGGTGAAGAATAACGCGGATGCCAAGAAATGCCAAGCGTGCGAAACAGCCATGCCAGGAGCGTCGAAAGAAACAACGAGCAGCAGCTTGACGAACAACAGTAGCGCATCGTCCGGATTCGGCAACATTTTCAAAAAAATGCCAGGATCCTGGGAGTGTGGCGTGTGTCTTGTGCAAAATAACGCCGACTCGAAGAAATGCGCGGCTTGCGAGACACTCAAGCCTGGAGAGAAAGCGGCGCAGCCAATTCCCAAGTTTAGCTTTGGGGCTTCCAATGGAAATGATGCGAAATTCCAGTTTGGTTCCGGGCAGCAAGCCCCGAGTCAAAGCTCCTCTACAACTGCTGCTGCCTCCGTCACTTGCAACGGCTTCACCTTCGGGAGTGGCGGCTCGACCAACAGCGCAGCTGCCGGAACATTTACGTTTGGAGTGCCGCCACCCCCAAGTACCAAGACAGAGGCCTCAATACCGCCTCCTCTACCGCCTGTCTTTGGGGTTCTTCCGCAGGCAGCAACGAACGGTAAGATCAGCACTCGATAATTCTAAAGGTATCCAATATTCGCAATTGTTCTGTTTGTAATGTAATGCAACAAATGTAGCACGTATAAATTATAATAGATTTGAATTTTACATCACATTTTTACAAAAAGTCAAGTACACTTTTTTTTTGAATTTTTCAATTTATCAAATCTAAATTTTTTTAGCATTCAGTTGAATAAATTTATTCACGCGAAATAATACAACCAAGCAAATTAAAGCCACAAATTTCACCAATGAATTGACAGCCTGGAGGTATTGTTCATTTTGAATATTCAACAGATTACATTAATTGTCAGCGAAAAACGTTGCCTGGTTTCACAGTTGCAATTTACTGACAATTGATAGAGTTGGAAAAAAGTTTTAAAAATAATGGAGCAAGTATAGACTCAAATTCAAAAAAATGCCAAATTTATTTTAGGAAAAAATCTATGAATAAATTTTCGAATTGTTGACACAACGATGAGCTTCAAATATTGAACATATGCATTAGGAGAATGTATTGAATGAGATTGAATGTATTGTTTATAATTCACATTTGCTCCCGCGACAGCATTCTCGTCGCCCATCTTCTCGGCTGCGGCGCCAGTTGTCTGCGCATCAACATCAGCACCCGCGCCATTCACGTTTACAGCTGCGGTGCCCAACCCGGTGGTTACAGCCGCTAAGGAACAAGAAGCACGAAACCCTCCCATGTTCACGGCTCCTCCCCCTGCTGGGATAAACCCCTTCGCACCTGCTGATGCTGCTCCTTCAATGGCCACAGCTGCGCCAGCTTTTGGCAAACCGAGCGTCTTCTCCCGTCTTGGCAAGAAGCAGGAACAACCCCCCGTTGCCAACTCCTCCAACTTTGAGTTTGCGGCTTCCTCGACTCCTTTTTCACCAGGTATTTTACTTTCAAAAGCGTGTCGCAACTTTTATGCGTAGGTCGGCTCAAAAAAAAATAAATTTCATTCTACGGATATTATTATCATATACAAGATATTGCTGAGTGATTTCATGCAAATTTTCCTGCTATAAAAATGTCCAAGTCTCATGAAATTACCATTTTGTACAGTCTTTATTGTAAAAAAAAAATTGGAAACGTTTAAAATGTTTTCGTAAAACCTCGTATTTTTCCCAGCTGAGGAAAAAAAGTGAAAAAGGTTTTGGAAATGCATAATTTCATAATGTAAAGCCACTAATGGTTCAATGTGCCTTTCTGTTGGGTTTATTGCAGCTGTAGCACAACAGCCAGCAGCCCCCCCGGCTACTTCAGGTTTCACGTTCACAGCCTGGAACCAGCCAGCGCAGCAGCAACAGAGCGCAACCCCAGCATCGTCCGCAGCAATTTTCAGCAGCTCCCAAGAGACTCCAGCGCCTCAGGCATTGGGAATATTCGGCTCTAATTTGAAGGAAACGCCAAGCATCCAAAGTCAAGCTGCGGCTGCAGTGATTTTTGGTTCTGGGATGAACAGCGCCCCAGCAGCACAAGACGCCCCGAAGCAGCAACCTCTAACAGCGGCGATATTTGGCTCGAGAATGAGCAGCGCTCCTTCCTCCTCCACGCCTTCCAGTGCCCAAAGTAACGGGATTACTTTCAACACTCAACAGCAACAGGCCCCCAGCAACTCAGGATTCGCCGCTCCCTCCAACGCCTTGTTCGGAAGCGGGAATAATAGTTTCAGCGGCGCCACGGCAGCGCCAACCGCCCCGACGCCTGCCACGCCTCTCTTTGGCAATGGGGGCAGCAAACCCTTTCCTTCTTCTACTTCTTCTTTAACTTCTGCGAGTTGTCCGAGTCCTTTCCCAAACCCATCCGGTAGTTTTAATCCTTTGACAGGCAATCCCGGATTTCCAAATCATTCGGGCCCCTCCTTTGGCATGGCCAATCAGCCTTCGATATTCGGCGCGAGTGCGATCGGAACTGGCAATTCCCCATTCGCGTCGCCTGCTACCGGTTCGCATGCTTTCAACTTTACTCACAATGCTGCTGCTGCTGCTGCTGCTGCTGCTGCTGCTGCTGCTGCTACTACTACTGCTGCGGTTACACAAAACAATGTGAGTCGGTACTATTATAACAAATAATTCTATATGTAATGGAACATTAGAGGAATTGATTTTTCAGAATTATAAATTGAAAAATTCTAATTTTCAATCATTTTCATCAACTTATTCTTCCAGTTTTACATTCTGAAATACTTGTATAATTATGAAAATACAAATTTGTTCAATCCAAGATTCTTGGAAAATCAATTGCAATAGTCATAAGTTTATACAAAATAATATGTTTGCCAAATGTAATTGTCAAAAAATAGTAGAACAAAAGTAAATTTTCTGTTGGCAATGGCTATGATGGATTGTTAATGCTTTGTTGATTTTGTGATTGTTGTTGCAATATTTAATAAAAATGTTGTTTTTCTGTTAAGTTTGAGTTTTTGCACTAATTGAGCCTCTAGAAATCAAAAATTGTGGGGCAGTAGTAGATTTCCTAAAAGCACTGGATAAGTTGTTGCATCCAGGGGCTCACGCCAACTTACCGCTATAATATCCCATGCATGAAATTAAAAAAAAAAATTAACACAACTTAACACTCTGCAGCAGCATAAGTAGACTTAGAATCCTACTAATATGGTAAGCTTTATTATTATTATTATTATTATTATTTATTTCTTGCCTTGATCTAACCATATAGCTTGAGACTCCTCCCCCCACACAAGTGGCACAGTCCACTACGGCCAGAAATAGGCGGCAATATTTATATAAATGATTCAGTATGACTATAGCTTCTTGATTTGAGTAATCAATGATGGGAAAGTTGCCCTTTTCTAGCTAAAGAATGTAGTTGAAAAATTTAATTTTGGATTGGTTTTAGTCACCCAACTGGTTGAGATGACTTGGAATCTATTGCATCTCCCAAGTCGTCTTAATCAACTTTGGTTTTTAGTAATGCACTTTGGGTTTTTTAAGGCTTCGTCTAACACCGTAGTATTCTACAATAATAACACCTGTTTAGAGAGGTAACTTTGATCAACTGCATGAAATAATAATTTCATTTCAGAATAATCGTCGTTTAGCAATCGTTTTTTTTTATGAGCGATGATGTTTTTTGTTGTTTTCAGGCGCAGCCAGCGAGCTCAGGAAATCCTGGATTCAATTTCAACGTGCCCGGTGGAACGCCATCCTTTGATCCCAACGCTACGCCGTCCTTCAATTTTACCAGAGGCAACGCTCCCGCGGCTTTCAAGTGAGTACAACAATTATTCTTCTTCCAAGTACTTGATTTCGACCTAATCTTTTTATCTGTCTTTTTTCAAGCACCACAATGATGATTTATGGCTCAATGTTTTTTTTTCTGAGCGACTTTTGTTAAATATTATATTCTTTTTTAATACTCTGTAAATCTAAACTTTGAAATCACGATTTCAGGAAGGTTGACATTATATTATTTTTAATAATGCAACTCCTATTCCCAATTGATAAATTTAATAATGAAGTATTTCAAGAGATTTTCATTTCAATTGGAAAAATATTTTGAATCACGTTGTTTTAAATTAATTCGATATTTCATTAGGTACATTTTACGAAATTATTTTTAGGGCAAGTACATTTCAAAAAGGGTTTTTCAGCGAACCATGATAAAAATAGGTCAAGTAAAAATTCAAAGTTTGGTACTTGAGATTTTGAATCGTTGATTATTCTAAACATGGAATACAAAATTGTTAACAAAATCATTTAAAATGTTTCAAGCACACTTCCTGATTTTTGCTTTTTGTGCCTTGAAATTGAATCAAGTTTATTTATACATTCATCATAATGTAAATGAGCAAAGTTTGAATCATACATATCTTGAATCACATACAAATTCTCAGTTTCACAACCATCAAATTTTGTTTTGATTTTCTCAAGTCCATTTCAAATGAAAAAGAGACTTGCAGAAATGTTTTCATTTTCCTATGTGCTTCTTTTTCCATGATGTATTTTCAAATGAAAAATTTGTTTTTCCAAGTTTAACAAATATATTTTTGGCAAAGTTGATTCAAATAGAAAAATGTCCATTTCAAAATTGTTAGAGGAATTGAAACTTTCATTGTAAAACTTGCGTTGAATATAAATTTGCAATTTCTTTTGAAATAGTTGATATTTCATGTATAATTATACAATAGTATATACGATAATCAATGAATGTATGTTACTTGAAATTCTTTATGATCGCGTTTCAAGTTGTGATAGTGATTGTGCAAAAACATTAAAACGTGATTGTTTATTCCATAGCGCTGCACCAAGCACGGCGACGTCGCAACCGGTCTCGAGAAGACCCTTCAGAAAAGCAGTTCGAAGAATGGCCAACCGATAAGGAAAGCACACCCCCGAAACGCACAAAAACGGCAGATAACGGAGATGAGGATAAGTACAATCAGTCGTTGACCAAAAAAAGGCCTTAAGCGTAATTGAAATAGATTTGGCAGATGCGATAAGAATAGAAAAATTCACAAATTATGAATTTGGCACTTTGAATTCAAACAGATGTATCGTTACAAACGTTGAAAGTTTTTTTAATTTCTTTTGGCATCGCTCATACAGTACTTGAAGGCCTTTTTTTCTCGCCATTTCACGAAAAACTCGACTTGTACAGGATTACGAAAAATTGAAAACTCGACAGATAAAATGTTGGAAAATAATTCAACCATGCACCCCGTTGCGAGTTTCGAGTACATATTGTTGTAGCAATACTCATTGCGAAGTGGGGAAGAAAAAGAAAGTCAGGAGGGGAAAGGGGGGTTGCATGCGAAAAAATGGAGTTTGGGGATATTGGAAATAATAAATAGGCTTTGCTCAGGTAAGTATAAGTCGTTGGCCGAACTCGCGATCATTCAACTCCTCGTTGTCGAAAGAAACTGCGATGAAATATTCTAATACGCCCAACACTTGACTTTGCAACCAATACTTTTTTTTTGTTTGTTCGCTCGCACCCAACTGTATTTTACGAAAGGAAGAAACATTTTGTCTAGACATTTTTTTCAATATTCCAAGAGATTCCGTTGGTGGATTTTTTGAAATTTGCAATGTTCCTGCCAAGTAATGATTGTCATTCATTTTTGGCACAATTTTTTTCTTGTATATATAAGGGAGCGTCCATGAATTACGTTACGTTTTTTTTTTTTTATTTTGGAATTGATGAAAAATGAAGGAAAAAAATCTAATATGTCAGTATTCGACATTTCCAAGAATTAACTTGTTTCAGAACGTATTAAATAGAAAGAATTTTTAAATTGAGAAATGATGAGCGAAAAATTCTATAATTTTTGGTGATTTGGTACTTGGGTATTCGAAATACAAGTAACTTGTCGCTAAATTTCACGAGGACAAGAAAAATATTTCTTGTAATGAGCGAATTTTTAAATTTTCTAGACCCACTTGTGGCTTGATTCTTAATTTTTGAATGAAAGAAAATTAAAAAAATCGTAATAATAAAATAAATAATATCTCACGATTCGTGGTGGTTCGGTAAAAAATGGAACGAAAAAATTCAAAAACAATGTACTAGATTCAAAGTTTTTCACATTTTTCAGGTTTCATAGTAATTTTCGAAGTAAAATATACTATTGAAACATACGTAACAATAAAAGAAATTCGTACCAAGTTTTTCGACTTTTGAGGGAAAATTTCTTGTGAGACTAATTTTCAATTCTGAACTCGAAGTAATCTAATTTCGAATTTCAAAAGTAATCAACTCGGTTTTTAATTTGATGTAAATTTTCAACAGTACAACTCTGAAATCTAAATATAGGAATAAATCCTACACTCGGAGAAAAATTTGCGCGCGCCAAGCAAAACTCCGGCTTGAGCACATACCGATTTGAGCCATGCAAGTTGCCGGCTCGAGAGAAATGAATCCCGAGTTGAGACAACACGGTGCTGAAAATTTGATTTCTAACTTGAGAACCCGGAAGCCTGCTTGGCCTAAGCGGCCTTCCCGAGTTTTTCAAGTAGTTTGTAACTTGAGGACACCCTTCAACAGAATAAAAAAACCAGTTGCGAGTATCGAGAAGCATGCCGCGGCTTGAGTCAACTCGGTAGACCCGCTTGGACCAAGCGGGCCCAAAAGTTTGACAACTAAAAAGCGAAGGGCCTATTTGGCTGAACTCGGTGTCTGCTTGGCGTGAGCGAATTTTTCTCTGAGTGTAGTAGTAATTTTGAATTTTTGAGATTACCAAATTGAAAAACCTCTAAAAATTGCGTGACATGATTTATGGATATCATACCGAAAGCGAGAAGCGGGAGTTGAGCGCGAGCGCAGCTAGTCGACGTATACCAGTTGTGGCGACGCTGTAAAAGAAAAAAAACTAATAAAAATAATAATAATAATAAAGTAAAAAAGGGAGATGATCCGTGCAACTGCAAAGGATGAATGATTGTGATTTTTCTTACAGCGCATTAGTAAAAGAAAAAAAAAAAAATTGGATAAATTGATGAGTCGTCATATTTTTAGCTAGACATAAATACAAGTTATAATAGAAAATAAAATGGACACAAGTGAAACGAGGACGAAAAGGGCCAGTCACTGGGTAACGAAAAAAAATGGGCCTTTTTCGCGCCAGTGTGCACGTAAAATGGCATTCGGAGAGTACAAAGTTAAATAGATCGCGTCTCCAAAGTATAGTTAAAATTGTATATTTTTTTTTATGTCGCGTATGAAAAAAAAAGATGCTCTTCTAGAGCACTGAATGCCATTTTTCCTAGGTTTCGCCGTACATTTCGAATCGAAGCAAGGACGATTTTTCCTTTCAAGCATTACTTGTTGAGCATGTTTTTCGCTACTTGACTTTTTCTTGTTTTTAAGATGTAAAAGATGTAAAATCCATATGGAGCTCCTAAGGTTGTGAATGAATGGAATTGTTCCCAAGTGTTTCGTCTATTTTTTTTAATCACCTAAAATTGTTTTTTTTTTTTTTTTTTTTTTTTTTTTTTTTTTTTTTTTTTTTTTTTTTTCACAACCTATGAAACTCTGGAGACTAGTAGTGTTGTTCACAGAGAAAAAGGAAAAGGCTAGACGAAACGTGGGGTTTTTTTTTTTTTGTTCAGGCAAGTTTTTTAGAAGCTCCTTGAGAGCTTCTAAAAATTTTAATGGATTCTAATTTTGTGGGAAGTGGACAATTTTTCAAACTCGTGAGTTGAAAAAAAAGCAATGTAAGAAAAAGATGAACTGCATTTCGAATGATTAATTTTATATGGTAATTTTCCACAATTGTTTGTAAACATATATCGTAATTATCAATCACAAAACTGGGAACCCAAATTTTGAAATACTTCCCTAAAATTTCCAAATCTGAAAAAGTTACATGAACAAAAAAATGTGCCATTTGAACCCGTTAAATGAGAACCACCCACAAAATTTCTCAACTGTATGATTGTAAAAAACGAGAGAAACAACGCCTGTTACATATTGTTGCTATATTCGTTGTTGTGTAATATTATGAAGATGTAGGCTCTAGTGTTGGTTTAAGGAATTTTCCCGCTTTCGGGAAATTCTTGGGCGGGGGCACGCGTAATTTATATTTCCATTTCATACGTTTCAAGCGAATTCTCTTTGCGGATACTTGCAATTATACAACTTTGTAATAATAATATCGTTGGTCTCGCGACGGCGATGAGCCTGCTAGGTTTATCAACTAATACCAAAATCAGCATCTGCTCACAGTTCCTAAAATTATCATTTCTTGATTTTTCATAATGAAGCAGTACGAATATTGTAAATATTGTTGATACTTGATAGTGCCAATTCATCTACTGTTTTGTGACAAACAACATCAACGGGTGATTTTAATCAAAATGTATTAGGCAAGTAATTATTCCATAACCAGTATACATGTCAATTACTATGTACATATTAGGTTTAATGAAGAATCGATAGTATAATCACATTCCATTTTCTATGTGGTTTCTCACATTTCATTTTTTTTTTTTTTTTTTTTTTTTTTTTCAAATTCAACCGTCACCCAAGTTGAGGGCTCTTGAAACCTTTGATCCGCAAAGAGTCGGCTAATAATCAATAAGTATATATGAAAAATACGCAAGTTTTGGCGTGCGCCCGCCCAGGAGTGGAAGAAACGAACAATCCGGCGTTAGCGACGGCAGTTATACACAAGTACATGGTAGCTGCTGCCCCTGGAAACCGTGAACATTCTCTGTCTAGGCTGTGCCGGCGGTCCGGAAGACGCCACACGCCAAACAAAGCCTCCCACGATAAATAGGGAACTTGACGAAATAGTGCATTTCGCATCTAGGGAAAAAATAAATTTCTCACGAGGGATATATTCACCCGAGGGAGAAATTAATTTTTTTAGACCTCTACAATAAAAAAATTCTATCATACACAACTGTTGGACAACTGTAAAAAAAATCGATACGTATTTTTTCGTTTTTTCATTAATTGAGAATTGCAGGAGATACAGAGGGTTTAAAATGTGGAGTGGGGGGTGTGACAGCACATAATTTTTTTAAATCTCCGTATCTCTAGCAATTTCCAGCCTGTCAATAAAAGGAACAATACGTGTTGTTGTTTTTTTAAATCTCTATTTTACATCTAAAATGGCTTCACAAAATTTTTTCAAGTCAAGTTCCTTATTGGAGCGATATAATGTGCAAATTAAACGGTGTCGTGTGTGCACTGGGCCGCCCAAATATGTCCGATGCAATCATAATCCAATCTCGACGAGCAACACTGCCCTCGATTCAAAGTGGCAGCTTTCTTCGCTTAATAATGGCCTTAAAAAATCATTCCAACAAAATTAGATTTAAAAGGACGAACCGTTGTTTTTTGTAGCACTTTTTCTATCTACTTGTTCCACAAACCTGCTGTACAGTTGACGATTCGAGAAAGAATAATGATAATGTTGCATTTTCACGTGGACTCGAATGTCGGGGAGAATCATGCAAATATCATCGGGGCCTTAAAGTATCACGTAATTTTTACTGAAAGAAAATGAATAAGTAAAACCAGGACTAGATAAAAGGCGAGAGAAAGTTTGTTGTAAAGAGTAAATGACTGATCGCGTAAATATGTGAGAAATCTCAATGATAATGGGAGAATGTTCACTGTATATGCTTCTTAATTATTCTTCTTCTTCTTCCGGTGCTAACGTTGAGCCTAGTTATTAAGATGGTTCCAAGAAGAATTCCATCCTCTTTTATACCGTTTTTGAAAATATTGCCTTGTTTTCTGTGGAATATCATGATTCTCATTCAGTGCGCTTGGAAAACTCTTGGATAAAGCAGTGTATATGAAATGTATAATAATAGGTCATATAAAAGAGGGCGAGGTTCCACTTGGGCAAAGATGGTGTTTCTCAATGTGCCTTAACTTTGCTAATTCCGTTCACCAAGTTTTAGTTCCCGAGCAACTTGCTGTGAGCGCAGCTTGGGGAACATTGCAAGATAGGAAGTTAGGGCACACTGGTGTTTCTCAAAAAAAAATAAAAAAAAAAAAAAAATAGGACAAGGAGATTGCACAAAATGATTCCGGGTCTACTCAAACTCGTTTATTCTGCGCTCTGGTTTTTTTTTTTTTTTTTTTTTTTTTTTTTTTTCTTTCGTGATTTTTATACATTGGATTTTCATGTTTCATTTTACCGCGACATACGAACGTACGAACGACGAGTTAAAAAAGAAACGAAACGAATAAATACGTGTATATATAATGCTGTATTTTATATATAATATTTACAAGTAGCAAACGAGACCCTTATTTTATCAAATTTCTTTTTCCATTCGACAACGACGATCGTGTTGACCCCCTTTTTTTTCTTTTTCTTGATTTTTTTTCGCGCGCTGCCTGGAGGAGGAGAAAACTTAAGCGTCGAGAGACACCACGAGTTTAGGATATATACGACGTGTTACATTAATATAGCCATCGTGACGATTACTCGTAATGTACCAGTAAAAATTTTATTCTATTAAATTACGGAAATTGAGGAATAAAAACCAGTTGTTTTATACCTTTTTTTTCTTTTAATGAGAATTGTTCATTTTTTTGTTTTGCTTCATATCCTCCCTCATGCTCAATGCCATCTTGTACCTTGGATATTTCTTCAACTGTCATTTGATGCCACGTGAGAGCAAAAAAAAAGAAATGGTTAAATAAGAGTACAAAATCACATTTAAAAAATGGCATAAAAAAGGACGATGCAAAATGTATACTTTTTCTTTGGATCGAATTGTCTTACTGGTGTACAAAAATCAAAAGATTCGACGTTGTTTCTCCCTCCGCACTTACCTACAATTTGGCAGTATATTTTCGTTTTCGTGTAAAAGAAAAAGCTCGCTATCATGTATATCATCTTAGGTGTTAGAAGGGGCAACGAAACATGGGGCGAGGGTGATCTTGCCGGAACCGAGATGCACGATTCTTCAACATCTCGTCGCTATTACCGCGTGTTACTTCAAAATTTGAATCGCCTAAATTACGTCATCTTCATTTCCTCAAGACCACCTTCGAAAACCCACCCGAAAAAAGTGTCGTCGATGGTTGTGAAAATATTTGGAGAAGGGAAAAGAAAAAATTAAGCATCTTGATAACACTTTGAGGCTTTTCTAGGATTGGCGGACGCGGATGAAAAATTCTTCTTCTTGTGTTTTCAAGCGTGTATTCGGAAATAAAATCTCAATAAATACTGAATACAATAATAACCAATAACTCGTGAGTTTTTCCTTCATCGACTCGCCGCGATGGTAAACAAAATAGAAAAACCATTTTGGTGATGGATATTTTTTTTTTTTATCCGAGCGTGGGGCGAAAATGCATATAAAAATACAAACAGTGATTCGTTTCCTCACTTGTTTTTCATCATCGTTCTTGTCAAAGTCGCATTTCTGATTGGGGCTTGCGTGTTGACTTTTTCTTCCAATTTCCCGTATTTTTTAATTGAATATTATATTTCTGTCAAGGCGATAATATCAACACGCGAAAAATTAAAATCCAAAAAACAAGTTGCGTCACGTTAACGTGACGATTCCTTCGAATGAAATGTATCCCCAACCAAAAATGCATTTCGAAAAAAAAAAAAAACAAAGTAACGCGACGCTGCAACAAAAAAAAAAAAAAAAAAAAAAAAAGGCTATTCTCCGGTTGTAAATGCGTGCAACTCGACGTTAAACATGTAAAAATAATTAATTAAAAGACTAACTTTTACACATCCCATCATTGGACAATTACACTTTTTACAATTGAAAGAAAAAACGGAAAAAAGCACCGCCACACCAGCTCCGCTGGTCCGGGATTGAGTTTGTTGTTTCCCTTGAAGGCTCATTTTTCCACGTTTCTCGCTGAAGGGGGGGAAATGAGCCTCGAGGGGTATAAAAGACTGACTAACCTCGAAAGTATCATCGTCATTGCGGCGGAAATCGCGATGATGGAGAAAATGAACAATCGACAATAAACGACACTTGAGGAAAACACGACGAGGCAGTCAGTAGTGTCCCAGTGAAAATTTCTCGAGTAGTCTTCTCCGTTTTTTCCTTTATCACTTTGAGTGTCTCCGGCGGCATTTCTCATCGCCCAATCGCGCACGATTCATCGTCCCAGTTGTTCTTCTTTTCTTCTTTTATACGTATCATCGCTATCTCGTGTAATATTAATATTAATCAATAAGAATATTATCAAGTATGCCTTTTTTATTTTTGTTTTTCTTCTTCTGCACGAATTTATTTTATTATAGGTTTGCAATTATTATTATTACTGTTTTTTTTTTTTTTCGTCTTTTATCAATGTCCCGTACACTAAGAATCATCAGACATGAACGAGTTTTGGGATTTCAGCTCTTCTAATGTCTGAATTTGTTGACGAAGGAATAGTATCCTGCAACAGAGGAAACAAATTTTCAATTTAATAACAATGGCATTTTTCCATTTCAGCAACTATGGAAATTTTTCCAACCAATACTCAATATTTCTGAAGAAAATACTAAAAAAAAAATTCATCTTGACATTCACAAACCTTTGTTCTTGTAAAGTTGCTTGTATATCCGTCAGTCTCACTAACGATCGTGCAGTTTTCAGTTCCGCGGAGACTCGCGTGCATTGTAAGCTACTCATTGTATGTGCTTCCTCGCTGAGCTTCTGTGCCTGAGCGAAAAACAACAACATTATGTAGTCATACAGTAGAGCAGGATTCAATAGATAGCAATCCATCCATCAAAGAATCGAATCAACTACTTGTACAAATAACTGCAAGTTTGCTCTTCTATCTTGAGATTGAAAAGAAAGCAGAGTTGTGCGTTGAAGAATGAAGCACAGACATACCTGTTTTTCTAAAAGTTCAGCGGGAAAGGCGCGCACGTGTTGCGTGAGGTCCTCCCGGTAGTGATTGGCGAGCGAGGGCGTGAGCGACGGCGTCAACGGTGGCTGCACCCTCGAAAGGGCCTGCAAACCACCGCCGCTGTTTCCTAAACTCCCAAGGGAGCCCAGCGTGCTGAGCCCTTGCAGGGAACTCAATCCTTGCACTACTCCTGGATTCGCCGCACTCCCTGGACTCGCCACTGTTTCCACAAATCAAAAACTTGAATTTTTTTTCTTTCCATTAAAGTCATTATCACGTTTTGTTAAAACACCTGAATTGAGTGAATTACAAACTCAGCGCCAAAATGTCAAAAATTATTCTTACGCTTTCGCACGTCGATGCAGTCCTGTGTTTCCGAATGCGTGGGTGTTGGCGGCCCTTCGCTGGCGACATTAGCGCTAGTATCGACTTTCAGCGGTGCCATCACATCGTTCGCGCTGTTTCCTCTGTCCGTGCTCCCCGACTACCGAAACCCATCAATATTTATATGAATGCGAGTTGTTCATAAATCTTTCGACAAATTTCACAACTAGATAGATTCCTTTCAAGTTGAGTAGAATAAATTCAATATTGAATCGTTTCCTACACAATTCAACAACACGATGCAAATGATACGCACTTGTCGAGAGAGTAAAATAGCTGTTTGAAGGGTTTGCAGTGCTTTCGCGGGCGTTATGTCTTGCTGTTCCTTGCTGCCTGTAATTTGCGATAGTAATCGCGGTAAATTTGCTAACGAAACGGGCGGGCCCGAGACATTACCGCTGCCGTGTTGCGTCGGGGAATTCAGTTTCCCAGTTCCTTGTTGATTCACGGGCGGGTGGGACGATAAACGAGGTAAAGCTGTTTAAGGAAATTCAGTCTGAGAACAATGTCATTAGGAAACTGCCAGAAATGAATGGCTTTTTTGAAAAACGAAGAAATGGAATAATAATAATGATAAATAAGTAAATAAATGAAAACCTGTAGCTAAGAGAACAGGGCCCTGTGGCATCGAGTCGTGAGAGGTGCAACAAGTCAAAGGCTCGGAGGTGGGCGTCGAGTCACCGGGGGAGATGTCCATGTCCTGGGACTGGCGTTCGAGGGCCGACTCCTCCCTCGCCTCCTTCTCCCGCTGTTCTCGCTCGCGCTCCCGCTGTTCCCGCTCGCGCTCCCGTTCCTTTTCTCGCTCCCGCGACAAGACGTCGTCCCTGCTACTCCCCCCGCTCCAATATTCTCGCTTGTCGCTTTGTCGCGATGATGACTTGCCATCTCGCGTTCCGCTACTGCTGTTCGATCGCGAGTTGGAATGTTTGTCATGACCTGCTTGAAGCCATTCATGCCAATTAATCAATTTCAATGAAAATCATCGACTCGCAAGTTTTGGAAATATAAGGTCATTTATTTTGTACAAGACCTTTCCATTACCAATGGGCGATACATATACATACACATATAAATCAAACAATCATTGTCACATCTATATTTCCTTTGTGTGACATTGGATATTGCAAAATTTTTTTGTTAAAAAAATTCGATTTCAAATTTGACCTAATTACTGACATTTAAGTCAGCAATTTCTTCCAACATGAATTTCCATTTTTGTTTTTCCAATATTTCAACGTGGCCTAAACGGAAGACAGTCTGCGGGTAATAATTTCAAAAATATAATTGCAGGAATATTCAAAAAATGTTAAAATTCTTTCATAAACATATTACCAACATTTTCTATCCTATTCAGTGGATATGATTTGGAATCAATATTTTAAATCTAAGCAATTAAATTTTATAAAATAATATTATACGTATAAAATGTGTAAAATGCTAGTAATATATAAAGTAACTATTATATGAACGATTAATAAATATACAAGACATTCTAAAGCATAAAATTCTAGAAATCTATATGGAAATCTACAATCTCTTAAAAATCTTTCAATTTGCTGAATAAATTTGTCAACTTGAATAAATAGAAAAAAAAAAAAAAAAAAAAAAAAAAAACTATAAATTATATCATACTATAAAAAAATTCTATAAACCGCTTAAAGAAGCTGATTGAATTTGTTTTAAAATACATTTAAAAAAACTAGAAGTCAATAAAATTTTGATTTCTTGAGCATCAGCAATTTCCTAAATGCTGAAAAATATACATATGTAAGAAATATGTAAAATAATAAAAATGTACGAAAATTCAATATCCAAAGCACTGAATCCTAGATATAGCGATTATCTAAGGATATTGAAAAACCTTATAAATCGCAAAAATACTATAACAACTATAAAAATCTATGGACATGCTGTTTTTTCAACACATATATATCATCTATCCGAAGCAAAAAATTCAATCAACTTGGGATTCTAGAGCACAAAACTTTAGAAATCAATGTATAATGTTTAAAATACTAATAATCATTAGAAATACGAGAAACAATTTTTAAATATTCAAAAACTATCTATCAATTACTGCAAAATTTCGGAAACTTTGAACTCTAGAGTATTAAAGTTTAGATATTTATGTATAAATTTTTAAAAATACCAGAAATTATTCAAGCTGTGAAGAAATATGAAAAACAATAGAAAAAAAGATTATAAATCTATAAAGAAACTGTTTTGTAAAAAATCCATCAAAATCTGTGTAATACATGGGCATATCAATACTTTAAGCTTCGATTCCCATCCCTACTTACCATTCTGATACATCAACTGATGTAAATTTATTTTTCATTTTCAAATTTTAAACCAATTAAAAAATAGATGATTAACTAGGCTTTCCTAAGCTCCGAATAACTTGGAAAAACTTGAAATTGAAACAAAGCCAAGACACAATGAATTAAAAACCCACTGAGCTTGTAATTGTGAATAGATGTTTGTTGATAAAATATACTTACTCGACCTGGAGGAGTAATCATTGGATTGACGTTGACGGCTTTCTGTCCGAACGGCCCATTCTCGAGGTTTCTCCCATTGGGAAACTTCCGTTTTGCAATTGTAGTAATACTTCTTGCCAGAGGAGCTCATATGTTCGGACCAGTCACCGCATCTAGCGGTGCGTTCCATCGCGCTCCCTCGTTCATCGCTACGTTTGTCCTATTATCACAACATTTTTTAACATCCTAAAAAACCCTAAATTTCACAATACCAGCAAACAATCATGCTCATTTATACTGCTCATTTATACAAAAATTATAATACAGAAATGTTCTATAGCTATTTGCATTTTTTTGACTGAAGCCCGAGTGATACACGCTATTTTTCACAATCCCTTTATTGAGTGGTCGATATGTGAGCCTGTAAAGTGAGTGCGCAATACAAACCCTCGAACTAGTCAGGCGGTGTGCCTAAAAATTCTGACTCTGAATAATTACTCGTCTCTTCCCATTCATCGAATTCCTCGACTGGATCCATTTTCATTCAAAGAAAATTCGAAATTCACCGAAATCGAAAGTGGAAGTGAATTAATATCGATAGATATTTCGCAATATTTACATACATTTTTAGGTTATGTTTGCTGATTCGAACGGCTGCTGCAGACCGCTGTGCTGTGTTGTGCGAAATCGATACATAAAGTTACCGAGACTTTTATCGAACATCAAAAAAAGCGATCGTAGGTATCCTCTTAATATATAGCGTTAAACGGAAAAAGCGATCGCGGTTATGAAAAAGTGAGCCAAGGAGAAAAATACATCGCGGTTCTGAAATATTGTCTCTTTCAACCCATGTCACTTTTCATGTCGCTACTCGACCAATCAGATGCTCGGGTGACTTTTCATCCCGCTACTGTCGGTAATGCAGTCTACTCGGCTGCCTTCGGCCACTTCCGCCTCGCTTTACAGGCAATGAAAATCGACCATTCAATAAAGGGATTGGGAAAATTATATTTGCATGGAAATTTAATTTTTCTCTCATTCTCTTATTGCCAAGTTTTCTCACCTGACAAGAATTGTATGTAGGTTTTCTCTGAGATGAATCCCTAGATGAATTTGACAACTTTATCGGGTGTAATATCTGAGGAAAAAAGACAAGAATAACAATTAAAAAGAATAAATCGAATCAATTAGTAATTACATTTTTTTTAAACCATGGCCATGAAAATTACTATCCAAGGTTTAAATTAAGGTTTCGAGATGTCTTCAAGTCACTTTTAAACTAACGAATAAAATATTCATACCTCTCCACTGCTCCTATCATGATTGGTCCTGTGTTCTGAATCCCGGCTCTCCCTGCTTCTCTTGTCCTTTGGAGATCGGGCGCAATCTAAAAATACAAGCAAATTAAAAGTGAAATCAAGCATGGCTTATAAATAACACAGTTCAACAAAATTTTAATATTTTGAAAAATTCTGTGCACGCTTTTTTTTTTACAAAAATAGACATAGCTTGAATCACTCATGAATTAGCTCAACGAGGTTTGAAAATTTAATTTTAATTTTTTGATTCACAATTAACACGAACATGGAAACAGATGCTTGATTCAGAAAAAATTTATTCAATCAACTTTTTAATACTTAATAATTTTCATATTTTATAAATCAGTTTTTGACAAAAATCGATCGACAGTTGTAATTTTCATTTGGTTGAACTGTACTATACCTTTTAGCTCAAGTTTGTATTTTCATAAATCTTGATTTTTTTTTACATCAACATCAAATTACTTAAATTTTGAAGTTACAAAATATACCTTCTCAGTGTTTATGACATGTTTATTTTTAGCAATTTTTGATTTTTAAATTCATGATACAAAGTTTTCTTTGTTTCGAGTTACAAAGTCATTTTTATAACATGAGATTTTACAATTGACAGATTTGGTGTTTTTGAAAATATTCCGATTTAGGTTTGCATTCTATTATCATGGAGTTGTTTTACTTTGTTTCTTTATCAAGTTCAATGAGTATTGGATTACACTTAAAAAATTACAATATCCCACTGAAATGTAATCGAAAAGTATTTTATAGCCCAAATGCGTATTGAATTACCAGACCTATCAAGATGAAGTATAAAATAATTTTTTCGATATTTAATTTTAGAAACTCATAAAATCTTGTAATTCACTTGAATTTCTGATTCAAGGATTGAAAAACAAACAAATTTTTTCAATTGCTTGAAAACTATATAAATCCAAGTTTCTCATGTTGCAAGAATTTATCTCATTTTCTGCTCTCAGTAGTTTTTTTTCCCTCAAGACAATATAACTTGATTCAAATACTGAGTGTGAAAGAAAATACAAATAATAATGAAAAAAAAAAGCAAGATTTATGAAAACATCAAAACGAAAAGAATAAAAAAAAAAAGAACAAATTACCAAAATACTTGTCCCTAGAGTAAGGTAACTCATAGTCTCTGTACTCTCTCTCCTTTCTTTTCCTTTTTTGTGATCTTCCTGTCTTTGTCTCATCTTTAAAGTGACAAAAAAACACCCAAGAAAAAAAAAGAATAAATAATTGCAAGAACTGAATATACGCAAGTTTTTTTTTTAAATCGCTCCGATTCAAACGAATTCCTCTGTCAAGTTTTCACTTTAAAAGAAACTTGAAATACAAGAATATAAATGAAAAAGAAAGAAACAAAAATAAACAGTCAATTACCAGAATGCCTGTCTCTAAAGAATGAATTACATTCTCTGTAATTTCTCTCGCCAGTTTCCCATTTTCGTGATCTTCGTGAATTTGTGTCTTCTTTAAAATGACAAAAAACGACCCCAAAAGAAGAAGAAAAGCAAATCATTGTTATCACTGAAAGAACTCTTGTTTCTTGAGTCACTAAAATTTGATATCAAAATGACCCAAGAAACTTGAAAAATAAAAACAAAAAATAAAGCACAATGATTACCAGAATACTTGTTCCCAGAGGAGGATAAATTATAGTCTCTGTATTCTTTCTCATCTCTTCTCAATTTTTGCCAGCTTCGTGAATTTGTGTGATATTCAAAGTGACAAAAAATATGCACCCATCGAATTCGAGTTCCTTTTGTCAATCATGTTAAGAGGTCAACCACTAGCTATCTACTAATTGTTTTTCAATTTTCCAGTCAAAAATTTTCTTTCAAACAAGAAAGAAGTATACGATTTTTAGACATTTGAAAAACTGCTGAATATCCTATTGTAAAAAGCTCTTTGTTATGGAAAATAATAAATCATTCCACTGATGAAGGAAAAATATTTGCTCTGTCAGTCAACAAACTATTATTCCTTTGGTCATTGGCATACAAATTATTTTCTCTCCTAAGTCATATGAAATATAATTTGAATTGTAGTGACCAGAAGAACTCGAATTCATATATACAGCAGAAAAAAAAACGTGTAAATGAATTATTACCAGAATACTTGTCCCTAGAAGAGGATAACTTATAGTCTCTGTTTTCTCTCTCCTTCTTGTAAAGGGGCTTGGTGGAGTAACTTCGAGAGCCGTCCCGATCGACCATGGCCATGCCCAAGCCGCCAGCCGGACTGTACGAGTTTCCATTTGGCGAATCTCGCATGCGGCCCTCGTACCTACTGTCTGACGTTGCCGTCGATGACGAGTAACCACCCTTAGAACTGCCGTACTTGGCGTTCTGAAATGAACGCCATGCGTCATTCTTCCTTCTATATCTTAAATCCTCAAAACAAAAATTAAACATTTTAAATCTTTTGCCTCACTTTTATACAGAATGGTGATATCTTTATTATTATTTAAAATATTAGAATATCAACATTTTATTCAAAGTGGTAAGAGATTTCTTTTCCATAATTATTTCATGGCATGATTGGGAATCATTCATCTTGAAATATTTTTATGGCTATTGACAAAATGAATGTGTTAAACTGTGTAAAAACTGGCGAATGTGTAGTAAAAAATAACAAACAATTGGAAAATGATGTATCATAAGTAATTCAAGTGATGAAGCAAAAATTTACAGGTGCTAATGATGTCTTTATTGGTAATATTTTTTATTTGTTTTCATATGACTCTTGGAGTCAGTTTCTCAGGGATATGATGATGAGAGTTTAAAACAAAAATGAAATTTTTTTTTTACAACTAATCCTAAGATGATCAATCAAATTCAAATATTGTGAATAACCTTTATTTTAGAATTTGTAAATCATTATACTATGGAAAATGAATTTGAAAATATGGAACAGAGATTTTTATCAGCTAAAAAAAAAAAAAAAAAAAAAAAAAAAAAAAAATTGACAAGTTTTAATGTACATTATATGAAAAATTAATTTGGTGAGTATGATAAAAATAATGTGAAAATGACCAAAACACTTTCAATTACTTAAGTCCTCCAAAAATCAAATAAAATTGAAATTTCACAAACATCTTAGGAAGAAAAACATTGGAGAAGGATGAAATCATCGAATTTTGTTAAAATTAAAAAAAAATTTTTAAAAAATGTCAATTATTTGTGAAAAAATGTTTCACGAAGAAAAATACATTACAAAATTAAAAAAGACCGAAAATATCACTTTTGTTGTCTGAATTGGAACTTAATAAATTGAGAAAGACAATTTTTAGTATACAATTAAAAAAAATTCAATTTTATCGGTTTAATAAAATTACTGAAATACAGGCAATCACTTGTGTCCTTACAAAATGGAGTAAAATTGAAATTCAACGAATATTGAACCAAAAAAAATTAGGAAAGAATTTTATCATTCAACTGTGAATTTTAAATTAGACTTACGAAATCGAAAAATATCAAGGATTAAAAAAAAATTGTTGTACAATGAAAAATGTATTATCCATTTTAAATAAAACTATGAAACGAGCATGAAAATATCACTCTTTCTATCTAAATCAAACCAAGTGAATCAAAATAGACAAATTTTAGTCAACATTTTATGAAAAACGACTATGACCAGTTTAATGAAATTTATGTGATGATTACCAAAACACTGGCAATAACTCCAAGTTTTCCAAGAATCGAATAAAGTTTAAATTTTACAAATATTTCACAGAAACAAAAAATCACATTGGGAAAGAAGATTATGATTGGATTTTTTCCAAGTTGGACTGAACAAATCGAAATAGACCAATTTTACTCTATATTCAACAAAAATTAATTTAACACGTTTAAATACATTTATGTAAAAATAACTGAAATACTGCTAATTACTTGTGTCCTTCGAAAATCAAGAAAAATTTAGATTCCGTGAATATTTAACTGAAAAAACATTGTAAAAGAATGCAATTATTGAATGCAGTTTAGATTAGACTGAATAAAATAGAAAATAAATTTTACTGTACATTTTATGAAAAACTGTCATCATTAGTTTAAAAAACTTGATGTGTAAATTACCAAAACATTGGCAATTACTTCGGTCCAATAAAAATCAAATGTCACAAACGTCTAACCAAAAAATATTGAAAAAGAATGTAATTATTGAATTTTATCACTAAACAAAACATAGCAGACAAGTTTTAATGTGCTTTTTAGAATAAATTAGTTGAATTATATTCATGTGAAATTGATTAAAGCACAGGTTATTACTTGTATCCTCCGAAAAGTAGATAAAAGTGAATCAATATGAATATCTAGCAGAAGAATAAAATAAAAACATTAGAAAACGTCGAATTTTATCCAGCTTGTATGAAAAAAATTGTACAATATCAAGAATTTCGAAAAAAATGTTGCACAATGAAAAACACATTATTAAATTATAGAGAGACCATAAAAATATCACTTTTACCAAAATAAACAATGAAATGTCAGGATTACCATTGCCGGACCGAGGAAAATCAACTTGGACAATTTGGGTTATTGATTTTTGCGAGAGTGAGGTTATGTTTACGTGCTCGCGAGATACATTGACCCCTTATCACTCCGACCCAAAAAAACCCCTCGAAAACTCTTTAAAATCACGATACTACCCCCCACTGGAAGCCCGAAAATTGGCCCTCAAAAACTCGCCTATCAAATTCAAAATATACCAATAATATACATCTACATTTTACAAAGTATAATCTCAGCCCCCACAAAGACAGTATTGAAGATCCTCATTAAAAAATGTTTTTGGCTATCAAAAAACCCCTTTCGAACCCCCCTTCAACAAACCACTCAATACGAAAAAAAACCCAACTTTTTGCCAACGACGAGATGAAAAAATTCCCTGAATCGTCACTCGCGGAAAAACTCACTTGTCCAAAGAAAACATAAACCTTAACCCCTTAACTCTCGGAAAAGTCAAATTTCCACCACCACCGGGCACAGAACGAGAAAGAACACGGGATAAAAAAACTGACAGATCGCACCGGAAAAACGAAAACACAGCCCTAATTACGAAATTGACATCTCGCAGAAAACTGTCTCGCAATAATTTTTTTCGCAACGAAATAACGCAAAAATGAGTTGATTTTTCCAGAATTCGCAATCTCCTTCCACCCACCCCCCCTGCCCTTTCTTTCGAGGACCCCCTCTCTGCCCCGCCCCTTGCCCCGCGAGATTCGTCTTCTGTGTACCCCCCGCGCGAATTATGTATAATTACCTGATAAGGATGGGCCTGATGTTTATCGAAGTACCTGTAATCAGACAAATGAAGGCCGGGGGTTAAACGACGCGGATTATCGTGCTTCGAGAAGAAGGTGGTAATAATATTCGCGGACGGGTACATTAAAAAAAAGAGGCCCCCGCGAATGGCGGTTTACGCGGGGGGTGAGAGGTGCAGGAGGGGCAGGAGGAGGAGGTACATGCTACATACATACATAAATCGGAAAAAGGGGGTGCCGGGGGCGAGGGGGAGGTGTGGTGTCAGGATAATAATTCGACGTCGATACGCTACCCATCGCTGATCCTTTGCGGTTTCCTTGCATGCATTACCATCAATGCCGGTGTCTTGGGGTATTTCGCACCCGCGGAGCTTCTCTTTTGCCTAATTCCAGTGTCATAAAAATGACATTTAACGCTTAATATAAACGCCTCGACTTTCTTTCAACCTGGACGCCATGTCACGATGGGTCACAAGCATACGTGCATCGTCGGCTCCGCTCGTACGGGGCGTGATATTCGTAATACGTCTATCTACACGGAGATGATTAAAAGGGGTGAAGAGTCAGGGGCGTGTAGAGGGTAAATGCGGGGCCCCGGTCCTTCATGAACCTCGTTTTCTAACAAACAACACAAGCATTTCGGAATTTAGCATGGCGCAAATCAATGCCAATCATGCAGTCAAAAAATACAAAACCACCAATAAACCCAAATTATTTTCTCTCTTGAAATTCTTCCATTAGACAGAGGGCCCGGAATTTTGATATATATACACTTCTGGTCGGATGTCTCCGTGAGCATAGCGAAATCCCCCCCACCCCCCTCCAGGCCCATTTCATGCACGTTGTGTAAATATATATACATACATTGTACATACTGGTAAATATATACTCCCCACTCCCCATTTCGTGACACTTCTTTCTTTCTTCTCTGCTTATTAATTGTTATCAATTATATGTATCTCTCTTTATTTTTAATTTGTTTTTAATAACAGGCGCATCTCGTACAAGGTAATTGGTGATTTTTCTGTTGACAATCGACTGTAGAATGCTATTTTAACTACGTTGGCTACAATTCAACGTGAAGATGCAATTTTTCGCAATGTTTACAATCGAATTTGATCCAATTATTATTATTGGATTAAAAAACGACGTTTATTCATCCGTGGCTTTATGCGACTATTTCAGAAAGATGAGGGGTTATTGGAACTCTTGCACGTCTTTTTTTTCTCGCGAATTTCTTTGTTGTTTGTGATCGGAATTGGCGAGGTTTTTGCAGTGTTTTGCTGTAATTTTTTTGGCATTCGCGATTGTTTGCTTTGTTTGAAATACCAGTCATTACATTTTTGAAAGGTTTTATGGATATAATTTTGGAAAAAATTTTGTCTAGTGGTAGAAAAATGTCTCATCCAACTCAGGATTGTGATGTTACGAGTTCGCACACGTCGCAACAGAGCTACATGGACATTTTTATCGAGGGTACGTATTTTTTTTTCTTATTTGATGTTTTTCATATTTATATTACATATTTCATACTTAACACATATTCATTTTCTTTCTTACTGGCCGTCACGCGCGGCTTTGCCCGGGGCCAAAGGCCAGTTCGTGGCGCCTTTTCCCTATGCTTCCTGATATTCATAAAATATTGGGATTTTTGACGGCTTTAAATTGTACATTACTATATAGAAAATAATCTTTTTCAGTCCATGATGATTGAATTAGGAAATTTATAGCAAACCTACTTTATGAAAAAACTGCTGTATAAATAATTGATTAAAATTTTAGTAAAAAATCAGGAGAATGTTGAAAAACCTATTGATATTTTAACAAATTTTGAAAAAATACCTCAAAATCTAACACTTTATTAGCTATGAGAATTATAAAAAATATTTCCGAAAAAATTCCGCTAAAAAATAAACTTGTACTATGCGATTGAATCAGCTAAAGATAAAACGATATTTTATCATTTACAATCAGTTTTGTACATTTTTTTTTTTTTTTTTTTTATGAGAGAGTTTAGACTTTCAGGTTCATAGGCCAAAACTGATAGCGCAATTTAGTAATTTTGAGTGATTTAATTATTTCGTGAAATTCTGTGTTTTGTACCTATTATTCTGATATTTCGTATATTTGTGAAATTTTGTCTTTTTTCGCCCGCCGTTTTCCTTTCATCTTTTCTTTTCTTCCTTTTCTTTAATGAATATCATTTCCTTCAAAAAAAACCACAAAATAATAAATATCTAAAAAATCTTTTAATACCAATTAATCCATGTGCCTTATGCTGTACATGTTGAAAAAATAAATAAAAAAGACATAAAATTAGTTTTCCATCTCCATTCAAGATTAAAGTGATAAATAATTAGTAACCTTGGATAGTGTTTGTTAAATTTCAATAATTATTTTTACTTCAACTTTGAGAGTTGTTGTCATGAACAAAGCTTATGAATTTCACAAACATTAAAATCCTAGAAAATTGAATTTGATAAATCTTTGGTCATCAAGTCTGTGAAAATGCCAGAAAATTCTCCAAACTGTAAAAATAATAAAAAAACACAATAAACACTCAAACTACTGTAAATCTTTAGAATGCCAGTAATGTTTAACATTCATTCTTGGAAAATTCTTTGAAATAATGAAAATTCAAACAACTTTGAATTCCATAAATATTAAATTCTGAAAACATTTATGACAATCTGCAGAATGCTATCAACATTGTCAAAAAAAAAAACCTACTACATGTTTAAAAATTTTATTTATACCTTTTTATTTTTTATTATTTTATTAATTATACATATAATTATATGTAATATAATAATATATGATACTAAATACCAATAATCCTACAATATTAACAGCCTATGTAGTAACTTGAATGTGTGCAGATTTCATTCTTTTAAAAATCTATAAAAATAATTAAAATGTATAAAACTCTGAATCTTGGATAAACAAATTTTAGAAATCAAAATATTAAAAATTCCTATAAATAGGAGGTAATCATTTAGATAGTATACATACCGAAAAATCAAGTAATAAAAGACGTCAGGAATTAGATATTACGATTTTAAATTCAAAGTGATGTAATATTTTAAAATGCGGAAACCTGAGTTTGCAAAGCAATATCTAACATGTTATGATGCTAGAATAAATATTCATTAAAATTTTCAATTAAATATTTCTTCTCCTTTGAAATTTGAGACAAAGTTTTTGACACAAATATTTTATAAAATGACATTGCAGAAAAAAAACTAAGATTAAAGCAAATATATTAAAAAGGTACTAACAACATTTCCAATTGTTTTGTCATCAAGAGTTGAAAATTATTAAAATTTTGATATTCCAACCGAAATCAAACTTTTCAAAGACAATGATTGAAAAGAAAAATTTCCTTATCAAATTTTGCTCTGCGATTCAATGTTTCTTATAAGGGTCTTTGAAAATAACTATTGGATACTGTTCCAGTATGCTCGATTTTGTTTACAATGTAAAGTGATTTCTCCAGACACAAACCATGTACAAGAAGAAATCATAGACTTGACCTCGAACGATGATGATTACGATGAAAATGTGACAAACGAAACAGTCGAGCAAGTTTTTCCTTGGACGTCGCAATTCAACCGAGTCATGCGATTCGCCATAAAAAAATCCAGCTTTGAAAATTTGCGCATCATGTTTTCCATTTTCAAATGGTTAGAATCCATAGACATTTTTTTCTACTTGAAGATATCAAAATTTTTCAGCAAGCTTACGAATTTCGTTGCATCATTTCAGGAACGTTACGAGAGAAATTTCCACAGGCAACAATGTGATTCATCACTTTAGCCTTCTCAAGCAATATTTCAGCAACACTTTGATGTTTTTTTATTCCTACTGGAAGGATTTAGAAAAGGTAAAATTTGGAATCAATAAAATGAAGCCGATTTTATGTTGTTTTTTTTTCTAATGAACATGATATGCGCATTTAGAAACCCGAAGACGAGCAATTTTATCTATCAGACATGTCTGATTTGTTGGCAACGTACATCGACATGGAACTCAAAACTTACCGGACTAACGTTGATACCTCTTCTGACATTTCGTCAAAAATTTCATCTTTTCTTTACATTTACTTGGGTGAATATTTTTGTTCATTTAAAGTGCGCGTTGTCAGGGAATTTATGACAAGTAAATTAAACATGTTGGTAATTTATATTGGCAGAAAAATCCGACCGACACGTTGCCAGGGCGTTGTTGAAGAGCAAATGGATCGCGAAGAAAAATTCCGAGATTTTCGCTCCAATTTTTCGGTAATTTTATAGAAATTATGTTGAAGACTATTTCATTATTTGTAAGATACTAATAACTGTACAAATGGAGAGGATTGTTTGTAATGCCCAAAATATACTTTTAATTTGTTTCAAGGGATAATATATGATTTTCTGTACATTTTGCAGGAAATGCATCTTTACGCCTGCTTCTCGAGATTCACCCCCCAACCTATGATACATGCGAAAGTTGCTCCTTCTGAGACGCTGGAAGGAGGTGACGAAAGATGCATGCCAACGCAAAAAAATCGAAAACCTGGCCCTCAGGAAGCTTGGCAAAGAGCCCCCGCAATTGGACCCAAATTTATCGAAACTAATTTCCGAGCCTCCTGAAACCTGGAAAAAAAGCGTCACCAGCTGGTTGTTACGACTATCGTCCTTTGATTCGCGACAAACCGCAGAGGCGTTTTTCGATTTCGAGGCAAAACATGACTTGAGCACGAAAAATGAAGGAACGAGGAATTATTTACCCAAGTGCGGAGAAAGGAGAAGACAATTTCCCCGAGGGCCGAGCCGTGATTCGAGCCAAGTGATTGAGATCGACCTTAGAAGCAGTGATGATGAAGAAAAAATAGTGGACAAGGTATTTATCCTCCCCGCCATTATCTGGTAACTTGACGATCTATAAAATACGTTTATAATTGTCCAGGGCTCGGAAACTTGTGAAGTACCAATCAAACGGGCGAGCCTCGTAGAAATCGCTGACGCCGAGAGCACGGACAATTCCTTGCAGCGGTACAGGAGCGACAGGGAAATGGAGGAACACAACGGCCAATTGCATTTTCTGCATCCGGCGTTGAATCCCGAGTTGGTGCGCTACCTGGTAGAGCGTTTGAAGGAGCAAATGCCCTTGAGGATACCTCGAGCTTTCGAGGCTCGAGGCGTCATCGATGACGCCCCATTTTTTCACCATTTCCCCCGACTGGGCTCCGTCGCCAAAAACACCAGCTCGATTTTCCTGGAGCGGCTCCCAAGGCTCGACAAAAAAATCAAATTGAAGCGACTCGAACATGCAAGTTCAGGCCTCGGAAGCTTAATCGTTCTAGACCTTGGTTTTTCCAAGAACAGGAAAAAGTCGCTTCTGGAAAACGTCGTGGAAAATGAACATCTCACGCCAGGGAATGCTTTAGCATGTGACGCTGTGGATTTTGAGGCCGAGGAGACGTGGAAGGACTGCGAGATTTGCAAAAGTCACTGGAGCAGCGGTTTCAAGGGCTGCCGGGGCAAGGAGGACACGCCTAGGGCAAAGAGGACTATGGACCGTTTGCTGGGATGCCAAGAAGAGGACGCGTCCGATGGTATTATTTTGGGAAATTTATTTTCCTCGCGTTCAAAATTTTATCGGAATATCATGTAAACTGAGCCTTATGGCACAAGTGACTTTCTCGATTATGGCGGGAAGCCACAGAAATATTTATTTTGACACTTTTAACATTTGAGTTTGCCCCCGATGATATTTATTTCATTTTCAGTTATAGCAGAGCTCAACGAGTTGGCGTTGAAAGCGAGCAAACAATCCCAACTTCCGATCCTCGAAAACACGGAAGAAGACATCTCGTCGTGGCCAAATATTTTTTCGTTTTACCAGTCGCCATCCTCGAGTCACGTTTTTTACCTCGTTCTACACGCGCTCCTTTTAGCATCGGCCAAGTCGGAAAAAAAATGCGCTTCTTTGACGTCGGCTTGGAAAATGATCCCTGGACAACACACGGAATTATACCCCAGAACGTGGAAACTGAAGTGGCCCGTGCAAGACGAAGAACCTTCGCCCAAGAAATTCAAGACCGCCATGAAGAAAGAATCGAGAGGTAAATTAAAAAAGGACCCCTCTCGAGGAAATCTGCAACTGAAGATTTTCGTCGTTTTCCACATGGGAGATACGCAATTTTCTCGCAAGATTTATCATTAAAAAGTTTTCACTCTCATTATGTGATATTAATTAATAATTTCGACGAGTTGGAATTTGGAACTAATGATAATGTAAGAACAGATCTATGAAAAGCTTCAAAATGTTGATTATTTATAATTTGTAAAGTAAATTCGATGGAGATTTATTTGGAATCGAGCTTCCTACTATTCAAGATATGCACAAAAGTACAAAGGTAAGATAAATTTATCAACGAAATTCAACTCGTTGCTGGAGGAGGAATATATTCAATGCTTTTAATGTTGTACATTTTGATGATTGAAAATGCATTAATGATGGTTTTATTTTTCCAGCTTAGAAATATCCCTTGGAGTTGCTCGACTTGAAAATTTTTCGCAATGACCTGACTCACGCCGATTTAGAAAGCCGTTTTTCTTTTTTTTTTTTTTTTAATTTGAAAATGTATTGTAAAAATCCAAGTAACCTTCAGTAAAGTGTAACTTTATGTACGTTTGGACTCTGGAACACAATTTTAAATATTTGATGTGGAAGTAATTTTCCATGTTCGGGGGTCTGAGAGCAATCGAATAATGCGTCGATTTGTTAGTAATTGAACATTAAGAGCGTACGTATATTTTTAATATTGAACATTCTGGTGGTTTCGAAGCCAAAAAATTTCTTTGGAAATAGTGTAGTCCTAGTTCTTATGTTAATATAAACAAGAAAAATATGTCATCTACCAGAGTTTCATGAAAAAAAAAATTTTGTATTCTTTTTTTTTTACTTAAAAGTTTCTTTTATCGACAATGTAAATGAAACATGTTATTCCATTGTGCAACAGGTTGAATATTTTTTTTGTACTTGATTGCAAAGATAAATAGACTGATGATTAGGGTGCTAGCATGGATTTTTAAACATGGTTTTAAGACTGAATTAAGTAATTAATTTGTAAAATATTTTTTACCAAAACTTGATAGAATTAATATACTTTTTAAACAATGGAGGAAAATGATACTCATGCTAGAACTCTATATTTCGAGAAATACTTTGTATGTACCAATCAGTTGAATGGATGATTTTCAAATTATGTAAATTTATCGTTTGGTCTAAAATATAGTGGATTTTTGAAAAATTGCATGTAACCCAAGTCAACTTATTACGTACATTATTGAGACTGAAATCAATAAATCGCTTTTTGAGACTGCTCAATTTTTCGTTTATTAAGATATACCTCATTGAAAAAAAATTATGATCAGAATGTTGATTGTTGCATCTATAAATTTTATATTGAAAAATGAGATTGAATTTTGTTTCATAATTTGATTTTCTCAAGCTTTAATAATTTTTCAAAAAAAAAAATTACATTCAAGAATGTTTGATTTTAATTTTAGTCAGTTATTCAGTTTTTTTTTGTATAATATTTACAGCTTAAAAAAATACCTGGATATTTCATTATTTACTAATTATATGATATTTTTATATTCATATATCACATAAAAATTTTTGATTAAAATATTTCTAGATTTTTTGAAAGATGTAGAGTTGCCTCCATGAATTCCCTAGAACTCGCCAGAATTATGTAAATATCAGTGTGCAAAACAGTGCAAAAAACTTGGTATATATATAATGTTTTGTATTGTTTATTTACTTCTGATGGAAAACAGCGACTGATAACAATAGTGGAAAATATTCATAAACTTGCGTTTGAAGATAGTGAATAATAATTTGTTGCTGCGTATGTGTGTCAGGGGGATTCACTCAATGGGAAAAACCTGGAACAAGAAGTGGGGCGACGGGGCAAGGAGGGAACAATGTTAGAGTAATGAGACATAACCTATTTCATCCCCATTTTTTTTGCCAAAAAAAAACCCACAGTGAACGACCCCTGATGTGCGTTTTGTGCATCGGTGGCAACAATAACATCATTATTGACGAGTTGCGGAATATTCTGCGTATGTATCGTATCATCCGCGAAAAATATGCATTGACAAAAAAGCCCAGCTGTGAAAATATACACGCACAACCGAATCGGTGAGCGTGAGGAATTATTATTTTGTTATGCATTTTTTCCCATCATAGCGAAATATACAAAATTGAGCAACGCAAAATTCACGACGTTTTATATGCAAATGTTTTTTTTCAAGGTACTGAAATTTGACAGTTACGTATTAATTCGCAAAAAATTTTTTAGTTCTTCTATTTTCTTCACGTATTTTTGGATTTGTTTTTACTGTAAATAATAAATGTCATTTATTTGGCGCTGCTTGCATAACTTTCATTATCAACGATTTGAAAAAACAAGTTGTAAATTTACAAATAAAAAGTTTTCCATGTATTTCAATAGTTACTATATTCAATTTTGAATCATCGAAACAATGTAAATATCAGTTGTAAAATTTATCAAATACAAACATTTTCCTCTAAAGTATTTTCACTAATTCATCATACTTATTAATTATCCACAAGTCCTGAAACCCAAGTCTTGAATTTGTATATTTCTTTTTCTTTGTAATTCAAATTATTCAATCCGACGACACAGTGCTCAAATTTGCATTAACAAATCTAAGTAAATAAAATTTTTAAATACTCAGATAGTATTGTCCAATAAAAATTTACCATGTACCAAAATTTCGTAACATGTTTTTCAATTGAAGTTCAGATGATTAAGAAATTCACATGTTGATATTTCAATAATCTAAAAACTTGTAAGCTTTTTCCATTATTTTCTTTTGTATTAATATATTTATTATCATTTCATTCCATCATTTTCTCGATTCCAGGTACTGAACGTCCCATACAATACTAGAAACACAGAAATTCTGAAATGACCCAAGCCTCATAACCCCCCCCCCCCCCCCCCACCCCACCCCCCCCCCCAAAAAAAAAATAGATCATCATGGATATTGACCTCCTAGAACAAGGATTGCGAGGACCGAAGAATTCCTCAAAACGATGTCACTGGATAAGTTCCAACTCGATTTGTTACGTAACGATAACGGTCGCGACGCTCGCATTTTTAGGCACCATCGTCTTTGTCTGCAGGGACTACATAAAAATCCTGCTTTTTTGGATACAACACCAAAACAGTTGGGTCGTCACGATCATTTTCGTGGGACTTTTCACCGTTGTGTCATTCCCCATCGTCATTGGATACTTGTTTTTGATAATCGCGAGTGGTTATTTGTTCGGCACAATTCGAGGCATCCTGATGGTGGTTCTGTCGGCGAATCTAGGAATTGCCATTGCCCATGCAACCTTGGGTGCCCTGTCTTCCAGGCTCCCCATTGGGGCCCTTTTGCAGAGCGAAACTGCCAGGGCCATTCTCAAGGTCATTTCCGGTCCCCAAGCCTTCAAGGTCGTTCTCTTTGCGAGGTTGACGCCCATTCCTTTTGGACTTCAGAACACCATTTTTGCGGTGAGGGAAACTCTTTAAGCGCATTTTTTATGGGATAATAATACACATAAGTAACTGGCATTATTTCCTGAATTTTAGGTAAGCAACATTCGTGGCTGCCACTTCCACGTGGCAAGTTGTTTAGGCCTTCTTCCAGCCCAAATTATAAATGTTTATTTGGGCAGCAGTTTGCGCTCCATGCAGGACGTTTTGGAAGATAAATCAACCGCTACTACTGGCTACATTGTATTTTCTTGCCAGGTCAGTTTCCGCCTCTCTATAAATAATTGAAAAAATAATAAATAAATCCTGAGAATAATGTATAAACTGGTATTCAGATCTTGATAGCAGTTTCACTGATGGTGTACGTCGTACAAAAAGCACGTCAAGAACTGCAATTAACGCTCCTCGAAGCTGACCTCGCTTCTATGACTGACAGTACGCATTATCTTCTCGATGGTTTACCAGATTCCAAAGTTGTACTCGCGAATTTGATAGCTTGAATTGCTTTGTTATTTATTTTATAAAGACCAAGAAAATGCAATCATCCCTCAATGTCTGCATTTTAATTTTGTATTGTTTTCGAAATCAAGACTTGGCATATTTTCTGTATCGATATTACAAAGTGATTTCGCCATTTTTTTTTAAATTTGGCTCATTTCCTTCAACAGTATTTTTTATATGACTTGAAAATGGAGAATCATCTTCGGTTTGCATTCCAGAAACACAAGACTATTTATTTTTCGTTTTTATTCTTTACTCGAGTTTTGAAATTTCATCCTTTGAAATTCCTTGAATTCAAATTATTAGTTGATATTATATCAATATAATAAAATCTTCAGTGGCAAAATTTTACATTTAAATCTACTACAAGTACAAGACTAATAAAAGCGCCAAAGAAAAAGCTGAAAAGTTTTTGTATTGCATTCTCAAATGCTTAGAATAAGCAAAAAAAAGTGTAAATAGTTATGAAAAAAAAGAAAAGTTTTTTTGCTTATCCATATTTTTCAAAACTATTGCATTTAACTACATTTCCGTGTGATTCCAATTTCATGATTCGTTCTTATTCCAACAGCTGTGAAAATAAAATTTTCATGCGCATGTTCACAATACAAAATTTGTTCCTTTTTCGCTTTACGTGTCCAATCCAGTAATTCCAAATATTTAGCAGTAATTGTAAATCAAACTTGCAACTGCATAATTTAATATTGTTTTTATTGTACATACGTTATTTATGTTGTTGTATACGAAAAATAAAAAAGGAATGATAAAAATTATTGCTAAATCGTGTCGTTATTTGAAATAAATTCTTTCACGCTTCAAATTTCGCGTTGTTTCGAATAGCGGTTTCGATTACATTCGCAGCAAAATCAGCGTCGTCCATTGTTATGCACATTGGGGGCTTTATTCGCAGTACCTGCAAAGCAATTTTATCGTTATCCTTTTGGACATAGTTTCATCAACTATAGATTTATGATATTACGTTTCCATGAAAACCGCCTTTCCCGACCAAAACTCCCATGTCTTTGATATCCTCAAAAATGTCCGAAACTGTGTCTTTCTCCATCGGTTCCTTGGTTTCTCTGTTCCCAAGTTCTACGCCAATCATCAGCCCTTTTCCACGAACGTCGCTTATCATTTTCGGATTATTTTCCATGATTTTCCCCAGGCGTTCCAGTAAACGTGTTCCCACGTTTTTTGTATTTTCTTGCATATTCTCTCGATCAATTATCTATCGAAAATTGAAGGCTTGAAATTCATTGCAAACGTTAAGGGGAGACGCAATGTCCGTCCCTGGCCTCGTCACCTCAAAAAGTAACAATAATGTCATATCCTTGATAAACAATATTTTGCGAAACCCTTTTGCAGGAGCAATGTGTAGATGTGAATGAATGGCGCTCTGATCATTTTTTCCCCCACAAAAAAAGTTTTTTTATAGTGATAACAGTAGGAAACTGCCTTATCAAAAATCCTTTATTACGATTACTAAAAAAACCTTTTTTCGAAAAAAATGACCAGAGCGCTATTCATTCACATCCACACATTGTTCCTGCAAAAGGGTTTCGCCAAATATTTTTACTCGGAAATTTGGTATCATCATTACTTTTTGAGGTGATGAGAGCAGGGACGGACATTGCGTCTCCCCTTGAAGAAAGCAAAAATTTACATCAAGAACTTTGGATGCAATAGCACAAGCCAAGGAATTGCCTCCAAAGGTGTTGTAGTAAAATCCCTGATTGAGGCAACTCGCGATTTCGGATGTGGTGACCACGGCTCCCATGGGGAAGCCATTGCCGATTCCCTTGGCCATGGTCACGATGTCGGGCACCACGTCGTGACCTTGGAAGCCCCAAAAGTGTTGCCCGGTTCTACCAAACCCCGTTTGCACCTCGTCGATTATGCAAACTCCGCCATTATCACGGACTAGTTGGAAAACTTGTTTCAAATACGTTTTTGGGAATTGCACTGATCCACCGATGCCCTTCAAAGTTTTTTGGAAATTATTCTTTATTTTATTGTACCCTATGGAAAATCTTGTAATAGTCTGTAATTCATGAATTACAAAACTATTACAACCGGCAGGGTAGATCCCTATTCTACCAGCTGATCGACCTGATCATTTCTTGGCGTGAAGTATATAATTTATATTTTTCTGGCATCCAACTTATTAAATGTACTTTCAGTGGTTACAATTATGAAAGATCCATATAAAACTTCAACCCCAACACTGTGATACTGGCAATTATTCAAATGAAATGATCTGGATGATCAGCTGGTACAATTGGAATCCACCCTGCCGGTTGTAATAGTATGTAATTCATTAATTACAAGACTGTCCATCAGGTATGATTGCATAATCTTGAAAAATTATTCTTACTTGAATACTTTCCGCTATGAAAGCAGCGACAGTTGCGATTTTTGGCAAAGAGTAATTGAACATTTCCAAAACTTGATTGTAATATTTATCAGCAGCGGCGCATTTATTTTCGGGACATCCACAGGAACTTTCTGGAGCTGGTGCGATGGGGCAGTCGCGGCATTGAGGCCCACCCCATAGCCCCGAATGAACGTCGGGATTCATTACCTGAATAAATAATAAATATACCTCTTGCAAATAACGCCTATTCTACATGATTCATATTAAAGAAATAGGAGCGTTGCAATTAAATTTTGCATTGAGGCAAACTCAAATGTCAAGAAAGTCAATATATATAGATTCATTTCAATTATCAATAAATCTCAATTCTATCTTTCTGGTGTTAGGAGAAATTCAAATAATTTTATGAAATTTTCTAAAATCTTATATAGATTTCTATAATTTGATACTCCAGGAGTAGAGAGCCTTTAAGGAGAGAGTGGCAAACTCGCCCTGCTCTCATTGGCCGGCAAGAGACATTTTGTACTAATCCATTCTCATTTCACTGTGTATGTGACATCATGTAATCTCATTTAACTGTGTATGTGGATTCTTGGGATCACATGATCTCACATATACAGTGAAATGAGAATGGATTAGTACAAAATGGCTGTGTCTCTTGCCGGCCAATCAGAGCAGGGCGAGTTTGCCACTCTCTCATTTAAGGCTCTCTATCCAGGAGAGGAGGGCAAAATAAATATATTACCCCCCTCCCCTTCGGTTGAGACGTCCTTGAAAAGTTAACAAATTTATTAGAAAACTCCCTGGATAATATGCTCACCGTCTATTTTGAATACAAGTTGTCACTTGATCTACTGGTTCCAAAAAACAAAAACGTTCAATGTAATTTTAAAAACTTTTTTTATTACCGTCAATACACGTGTACAAACTAAAAAAATCTATATATAAATCATAAAAAAGTTTTCTCTAGAGTAACTATTTTAACTCAAATTATACATATTATTCATAAGAAATACTAATACTTGCATATTCTTTTGATTACTCGGTCCAGTTCATTTACATTTGACTAATCAACATTTTTGTCTGAAAAAATACATGATCGAGGTACATATAATGAAGTAATACTATATTATTACTTTTTCTTTTTTGTAAATTATTAGTTGGTTAATCCAAGCTACTGCTTTCTATTCCGACAATTCCGATTCCAAATCAACAACCTCAATGCCTGCGTTGGAACACACCCTTTTTCGAGCTCTATATTCCTGCATGCGTTGCGCATGCGCTGCTCTTTTCTTTTTTATCTTCTTCTCCAAAGGATCCCCAATCTTGGGATTATTCCACTCGCCCTTCGGATCTGACATATCAACAAAAGTAAACTCTGGTTCGTCATGCAATATTGCATCTTCTTCTTCAACTTGAGGCTCTTGGGTGTACGCAAAGTCAGGCTCTTCAGGCATAATGTCTTCTTCTTCTTCCTCAAGTTTCGAAGAAAACTCCATTTCCGATTCAGCGAACTCAGCTTCTCCATCTTCTGTACCCTCGATGCCATTTCCTTCCTCCTGCTCGAGAACTGGTTCGTCAATGTTGACAGGCACGAGGTGCTGAACCACAGCCTCGTGCACGACTTTCCTCATGTCGCTCAGGGACAGTTTCTTGAAATCCAACGACTTGAATGCTGTGTCGATGATTTCCGCGGAGACTCCTTTCAACAGTAACTGTTTACGAATTTGGTACTTTTTCTGAGTCCTCCTTCTGTTGTAAAGTCTATTGGCTTCTTGTTCTTCCGGGTCCACTACTCGTCCTCCCTTCTTCAAGATTTTCAACGGAGCGTCTGAATTATGACCGTCGACTTGATTCGAATTTTTCATTTTCTTCTTGGCCAAATTTTCTTTCAAAAGGTCATCGCTCATTTTCCTTTGCCACATAGTCAGGAACTTTGGTTTTGAATCAGCACTTGGCCCAATTTTGGTAGCATTGTCTTTCATGAGTCGGGCTTGTGCTCTGGTGAGATCGTTTCTTTCGTTCTGGGTGTAATAGCCGTTGAATTCTATGAGGGAATTTATGGATTCATAGAGGTCGAGCGCGGGGGTTGAGAAATGTGGCGGGAGACTTTTGGTGTCAGTCACTTGTGGTGCCATGTTGATGGCGGAAATAGGGATCGTCTTGACTTTGATTTCGTCCCTCAGGATGGACGAGGAATCGCCAGCAGCTGTAAAAGTTTGTACCATCAATGGGAATTCAATTTGCGACATTTGTCAATTTACATGGCAGGCTTGATTTTACTTTTTTTTTGACCCATATGGCAGCAGTTGGATGAGACTTGGAATGTTCGGGAGTTGCGAGTTGCAAGTGTAGTCTGTAAGTAGGAGAAAATTTTTTGTTACATGATGATTCAATGATTCAACAATTTTTTGCCATTTTTCAATTGCCATGTTTGTGAAAAGTTGAGATTGAAGAATATACATAAACTCGAACCTTGATTCCATTGGAGGCATTCTCCATTAATATCGAGGTTTTTTGAGTGTAAAACAATCATCGTCTTTCTTAGAATTTCTTTAATAATCTGAATTTTACAGGTTCTCAAATCATGTTGAAATACAATGTATCATTATTATAGCAATTTATAATAATCATTGAAGAGCAGATTTTTACATGATTTGAAGATTTGTTAGTTTTCAAGCATGAGTCATTTCATCTCAAATGGTCCAGGATATTCTGGTTGAAACTTTTCCTTTCATGAAAATATTTTGTAGTATGTATCTGTATTGAATTCAATGAGACAGGTATTTTTGAATCATCAGCTAAAAAGTTCATTTTTCTTCATAATTCAACAACTCAATGGAAAAATATCAGTTATAATTTTATTCGTAGATAAAGTTTCATGCTAACATAAAAAATTAATGGTGATTGTGATTTTCTGACAAAAATCAGAAAATATTAACATTACCTCAGTTTTTCTGTATAATTTGATAATTTATTATTAGCTGATTGTTATTATCATTTTTTTTTCCTCTTGTTGATTGAATTTCACCCAAACAGAAAAAATTGTTTGACTTAATTTTTATATGATTTTTATGTATAGAAATTGAAAAATTTTGATATTTTATCAATTTTTTTCATAAAAAACTAGTTGAAGAATGTATATTTAGTATTAATCTAGAAATATATAATAATACATTAGTGATCTTAAAAAATTATCGAAATAAAAAACAGTAAATAAATAATATTCAAACTATATAATTTTATTTTGAAACCTTTTAAATTGAAATTTTTTTTAAATATTTTATAATTTTATCAAACCTAAAAAATTTTTATAATTCAATAATGTAAAATTTTTAGAACAATTTCATCATCGATCAACACATAAATTAATTTAAATCGATAAAATTATTATAAATGTGAATGTCATTAATGAACGTCAAAATTATTAAATTATTTTAATTTACTCAATAATATTATATTGTATGTTTTAGTGTAGAAAATAATATGTTACCTACCTCCCTCCACCTTCTAACAAATTTTGAATTTTTTTTCAAATATTAAAACTAGGTTTTTGTTCCAGATATTGTACAATTTCTATGAAAAAAAAAAATTGAATTTAAAATTAATTAAACAATGCGCATGTCTATATGCACATGCTTAATTTCTGTGATAATAACAGATAATAATATAAGTATACTTACCAATTTTTCCTATTGTCAGTGCTTTTTCAATTCGCCTTTTATAGTATATATCGTACACTTACAGATTTTTAACAAATTTCAGTTAATTTCGATCCAAACTGTACATACATGTATATGTTTTTTTGGAAATTTGACGCCAACAACAATTGACAACAATCGCACGCATTTCGATTGGGTCTGATTGGGTCGAAATTGTCCATTTGTTGCCATTTACCGATGTATTGAATGTTGGCAAGTGCGTAGCTAGCATAGGGCTGTGCCCCGGGTCCCCCGTCGACAAGAAGCGGAATAACGAAATCCGGTCGTTCAGTTTTATAAAATTTCTCATTTCACTTTGTTTTCAACCATACAAATAATATTATCATAATTTGTAAGTAACGAGTAAATAAATACTCATGAATGTGATTTTGCAAATGAATTTCAAACCAGTAATCTAAACCTACCATCTTTAGCTACTAAAATAGTTAAATCATTAATTTTTTCTTCAAATAAACTTGGGCATTCTTTTTCTTTGTACTTGCAATGTAAAAAAAACAGCAAACAAACACTAACATGTAGAAAACCCGGAAGAGGAGCAACGGGAAATTTGGAAATGGACATCCCAGTGGCAGACAAGCCAATGTTTCCACCTCCATGGTAGCTATTATTCAATGACAAAATATGCTGGTTTTTCGTGTATGCCCTGGCTATTAAAAAAGCGAGGTCATTGGCTTCTGATCCGCTGTTGGTCAGATACACGACATTCAAGTGCTCGGGAAATTTTCTAGTCAATTTCTCCACATACTCGTGCATTCGAGGTTGCATGTAAGCCAGAGAAGTGTGACCGAGTTTCGACATTTGCCTTGCTGCAGCTTCAGTCAATTCCCTGCTTGACATGAAATTTGTGCCAGTCGATAAAGTAATTTTCTGCATTATTTCAACAGTTGAAAAATTGACATAAAAATGTATGATTACATGGTAAAACAGTTAATTTCAATGAAATTTTTATGATACGAACGGGTGAGAATGTCCGACAGAGACAGTGACGATCCCTGCAAACATATCGAGATATCGTTTCCCATCGTGACCCCATAACCATTGACCGTGGCCCTCATGAATCAAAATTGGTTTTTTGTAGTACGACTGTACACTGGGGGAAGCTTTTTTTCGACGAGAATTTTGCACTTTTTCGTAATTTGCACCCTGAACAACAAGAAAATGTTGAAGATGGATCGTTTCAAAATATCTTATCGTTCACGATTGACGCTCTAGTTTTCAATTTTCCTGCATGCAAGTCGTGTGATTTTTTATACCAAATATATTGCGATTGATAACAAAGATTTTCATTTAATTTTCCTAATAACTGTACTCACTTGATAAGTGGAAGGCTTGAAAGAACAATCTGGCATTTTATTGCGGATATTTTCTTTTGTATGAGAAGCTCGGATCTGACCAAAAACTAGCACAACAATTTTTATTAATATTTTCATACTGAACAATTGACATATAATTATATTGTAATATTAATATATTATATTCCCAGATAGCAAATTATTGCAACATAATGACTGCTCATGTTTGAGTACGATTCGACAAAGACGCATCAAAGATACGCCCTCATCCCAAAATCATTTATGCATCGAAATGTGCCTCGAGTTTAATAAAAGATTCCTTGATAGATACAGTATTTGAAAACATCTGATTTTTTGCTATTCAAAATTAATAGTCATTAGCAATTTAATACACAAATGAGAAAATGTCGTTACTTTTCAAATATTATGTGACAATAGACTAAAACATTATATAATTATATTCTGAGATACAGAAGAATTTTGTTTCAATACCCTATGGGACATCTTGTCATAGTCTGTAATTCAGGAATTACAAAACTATTACGACCGGCAGGGTAGATCCCTATTCTACCAGCTGATCAACTCAATAATTTCTTCGCACACAAATATTAGTCATATTTTTCTGACATCTTACCTATTAAATATACTTTCAGTGATCACAATCATGAAAGATTCATATCAAACTTGAACTCTAACAATGTGATTTTGGTAATTATTCGAATGGATGCATAAGAGAATTTTCGAAATCAAACTCCGAGCGAAGAAATGATCTAGACGATCAGCTGGTAGAATCTAATCTACCCTGTCGACCCTGACATTTTTAATAGTTTTGTAATTCATGAATTACAGACTATTACAAGATTTTCCATAGGGTTGCACCATCTTGACACCAACATAGGACAATCAGCCATGCATAATGCTATGGCACCATATTTGAATCATTATTTAATTCTTTGCAAGACAACCGAAACCTTTTTGCCCGAGATTGTGCGACGATTCCACTGAAATGTGTGACAGAAAATTACATACTCGTTTCTCACATAAAAATCTGCGTTTGTGGAATCATTTATCAAAGATGTGACCGCAACATTATACAATATTCCATGAATTACATGCAGCTGTTATTGGCAATTTATTGATCCGAAATTGCAAATTCGACATTTTCTTTCAAATAGGTTTGAGCTATATGCATGAATCATTCATACATTATATTGACTGCAACTGAGGGTCTGAAAATGGACTGGATTCAGTTGCTCTCTGGGTATATTTATACATGAAATATCAAATAACGTAATTATACTTATTTTTTATTATAAATACTCTACCTATTACTCTCATTTACAAACAAGAAAATATAACAATAAAAGTCATAATAGAATGCAAGCATTTCACATACCTTTAAAAGCAACGGAACTATTCCTCATTACTAAAATCATCTTGACCACTTTATTAACCAACCCGATATAATTTTCCTACTCGAATTTTTCAACTGTCATTGAAATTTTGCCACTCAGATGAGTATGCATATTTCTAATGCTTCGATTTTATTTATTTTTTACCTAATGTAACTTTTTATATTTAACACTTTTTGCAACTCAACCAATTGTGAATGAAAAATTATCATTGAGTACGTGCCTTTGGGTGTATTTGCATTGATAGCGCTCATAAATACATTAATCATCGCGAGAGTATGCGATAAGAGAGATTGCACTGGAATTTATCCAGTGTTGTTGATTGTTCAATGCTCCAACAATTTATGCACTTTATGAGTCAACGAAATGCCTGTAGATTTTCGCTTTGTCGAAATTCGAATTTTTTGGTCATTGAGTTGTGCAATATTTCACAAGAACGAAAATTTTGAAAATGAACTAATGATCACAGTGTGGCGACACTGTAAACACGGCTACCAACTTCATAGTAGCGTAAACGAACTATCTCAGAGACGGCCATCTTGGATTGAAAACAGTTGTAACTCGGTTTCAAACTATCCTCACAATCAATTCCGGTTCTACACGGCGCGTTTCTCCTGGTCTCAAAATCTCGAATACAAAAATCAATCTATCACAAATATCTGTAAATTAAGTAGAGTTTTGTAAATAAATAAAGCGTGTATACGGGTTCGTGTTTTAATTTTCATACTCCCGCGATTTGTTGCGAGCGAAGATAAGAAACTCTACAACAGGACATGAAAATAAAATATAATGAAAATAAATACATGAAAAAATAGGCTGAACAAAAATTACGTTAAATCTTCTGTTGGATGAGTAAAAAATGAAAGTATTAATATTATTCGTCAATAATTTTATAATTTTTCAGGAAAATTCGCATAACAACAGGCAAGTAACAATCCTAAAATTTTATTTAAAAAAGACATAAATTTATTAAAAATCAACCTAGCTTGGATGAACTGTGTCCTTTTTCCCTCTTAATTGTTCCATTTTTTCACCGGGTTCCTCGTCCTCGACATAGAATTTTTCCTCAGAGTGGGTTTTCAATTTAAATAATATAGGTATGTTTTCTAAAACAGGGTATTCCTTTTCTAAACATCGAATCCACGAAAGTAGAGAGTCTTTTGTGGAGGTCCCAGTTGCGCAGATGGAAAAAATTATTCCATCTTCGGTTTCATGTACCGTTGGTGGTAAAATAATGGAATTGTAATCCGTTTCGAAATGAGGTATTCGAATATTCGACACATCTGAAAATTAACGTTTGGATAAATAGGTGTAATAAATAGGAAAAATAAAGTTACGTAGAATAAATCAATTACCGTCGTCATCGTCGACCGGGTACTGGTAACCTTGAGCTGGAGGTTTTGCCCTGAGAATAAAATACTCCAAAGATTTGTTCCCCAGCCAAGTGATGAAAGGACCCTCCACAAAAATGGCCTCTTTTTTGTTATGCTTTTTTAGCAGTTGCCCTTGGGTAGGACTTGTTCCCGAAACGATCCAGGTTTTGTCGACCGAGTCTTTGACGTTCTTTGAATGGTAAACTGAAATTTTTGTCCTCAAATCGACGCTCGTTATCCTTTCGATCACGCATTTTGCTAGTTCCAAGGTGTCGTTTGGTAGAGGTTTCGGTACAGGCCAAGGTGTCAGATTTTTGAATTTTATGAACCAGAATGTCATTGTGTAAAGTTTCATGCAGGGTTGGGCGAATTTTCCAAAAGAGTTTTTCAGGATCGTTTCTACTTCTGGATCAGGAATGACGGCTGAAAATCCAAGACGTAGAATTTCATTTTTCCTGCATTTAGACTTCATGTTGGAGGAAATTTAATTTGATTTTCATACCAATATTATCTGCTGACCCAAAAGTGTAATGAGTTTGGAAATTCGATTTTTGTAACTTTTTTGTTGAAATGATCAAATGTGCATAATTATTATATAAATTCTTCAATACTATTTAATTTTCAGCATAATTGCATCTTAAAATATGTAGAAAAATTAAGGATATCTTGAGGAAAATTCTCACCATTTTCCTCCATTTTTTCAAGTATTTCAGTAGCCAAAAATTGATCCTTTGGGTAGTGCATAAAAATGACTTGCATAGCATTCCTGGGCACCAATTTTCCTTTAGGAAAAATATTCAAGATAGTTTTATAGGCCTCCAAATCTTTGTTGACACCAAACTGGTCCATGTATTTCAGTGCAACTTTTATAAACTGCAAATGATCGTGTTTCGGATCTCTCCTCGATTCGTATTGCCTCAAACATTCCATAAACGATTCCTTTTGTTTTTGTTTCGCATTCTCAAAAGGAATCATCAAACTTCTAGTCGGCTTTATTGTCTCCTCTTCATTCGCTCTCACCGAAACAATGCAACTCGAGTGAATTTTTTCCACCCTCGCGAAATTTACTTTATCCACGAACATTACATTTCTCCCTAGTTTCAATGGTCCCAAAAATTTTCGGCAAATCATTTTCAAATCGTATTCAAAAATGTAAGCAGTACGAACATAACCTCAATTGCCATTCGTAATTACTTGTTATTTTTTACGGAATTGTTCGTGATTGTCGAAACTCAAGTTTTCATGTGTAATATTGATGGTTTTAAACTGTTTTTGAGGCTGTCATCATTTGTTGAAATCAATATTTACTTTTTTATTTACATTTTTCACGTGTCACTAACAGTAAACTTAGATCTAACATATTACGTGCGAATACATTTAAATTTGGCGCGCCTACTGCCACCTGAATCCGCCATCTTTGGTTTGCGAATAATGTGCAAATCTGGTGTAAAGTTGTGTCAAATTTTGTCATATGACATAACCTCAAAATATTTGACTCTAACTCTATTAATAATTGTTAATAATTAGTCTACTAAAGTAAATAAACAAAATTTGACGTATGCGTTGCTGCGTTTGTCAACAAATGTCGCGTAAATTGTAAGATCTGGGTGAAAACAAAATCACGAAATGGCGGAATTACTATTAGATTCTAATATTCGTGGCTGGGTGTTTTTGCCTATTGTGGTTATAACGTTTTTGGTCGGTATCGTTCGACATTATGTTTCAATTTTACTTTCATCCCAGAAAAAGGTTGAGGTACTTCAAGTGCAAGACAGGTAATTCATCGCACTACATTTTTTTGGGATTTTTCGATTTTTATTCCAAGCATTTGAGTCTATGCATGTGTACATTTAAATCCCTTGCCAACACACACACACACACACGCGTGAGTTAATAATTATTAAAAAAACTAACAAATTTGTTTTCACTGGAAATGTATTATATGAAAATATAATAACTGATATATTACAAAATTCATGTTTCAATTATTTATTTATTTAATTTAGATGATGGTTAGCCGATGTTATAATTTTTTTTGTCAAGAATTCATTATACACAATTAATAATGACTATTCGATAATTCATTTTTCAACCGATTCTTTATTTTACATGAAAATCAATAATAGAGTGCGAAAATAATTTTAGTCATTAAAATGTAAGCAGCAGCAATACTATTTAAATTAAACTACATTTCTGAATTTCATTACGTTATTCAGTTTATTTAAATACTGGTGTTACAAATAAATTTAAAGTAATTCACAATACCTTTAACATATATATTTTCAGTATTTGCCAGACTGAATTTTATTTTCAAATTTTAGAAACTTTTTATCATGTGAAACATAACAATAATAAATAAAGATAAATGACATGCTTCATTTTTCATTAAATTATAAAAAATAGATAAATAAACATTCAGCAACTAAGAATTTAGCTTTCGCAAATTTAAGAATTTTTAATTATATTTAATGGAATAATTTTTCATACATTTATTTTTCAATAATTCCTTGTGTAACATGAAAATATATAATTTATATTGAAAAAAAAAGTTTCATCATTGATTGAAATACAAATAGCTGCAATATTATTATCTGTATAACATTTCATTGTCAGTCAACTAGTATTAAATTATTATTCAGTTTACTTCAATAATGGTCTTATGAATGAATAAAAAGTAATTTGTAATAATATCTATATTTTCATTATTTGTCAGGCTGCATTTTGATTTCAAATTTCATAACTTATCTATCATGATAAATGTAACATATATATTTTGTATAAAAATATCACAGTAAAAAATACAATTATTTTAATGTGGAATCCATTTTTCAATAAATTTAAAACCTGTTCAACAATCTCAAAATTTTATATATTTTTATTATTCATTAAATAATATGTAATGAATAATGAAGGTTGATTCAGTTGTTTGTTAATGATTTTATTTTTTTAACCATTACCTTATTTTACGTGAAAATTCATGATTTATTACTGAAATAAAAAATAGATTTCAAGAGTTAAATTGGAAGCAGCTGCAATTTCTTGTTTAAATTGTACTACCTTACTGAAATTTCACGATATTATTCAGTTTGTTTGAATGATGGCCATCAGAATAAATATTAGTTGATTTGTAATCACTGAAATATCAATATTTCAAGTAGAAATTAAATCATCAAATTTAATTTCACTTGCATATTCCAGAAACTTTCATGCAACGATATTTATAATATATATTTATTAATTGATTAATTTTGCATAATTTTGTATTTTCACTAGCTTGTTCTTTTTTTTCCCATGAAAAATCAGTTATTTCTTTCAACAATAAAAATATAAACAGCTGCAATACTATTATCTCAATTATATTACATTATTGGAATTCGAGTATATCATTGAGTTCATAATTCATTTAAAATACAAATTTTCAGTACTTGATAGATTGAATTTTAATTAAAAGTTGTAGCAACTTGAGTACAATGATGTTGATATAAATAATTTGTAAATAATTGTTTTTTTCAGTCAAGTCATGTTAAGATCCAGACTGCTTAGGGAAAATGGCCATTTCATACCAAAATCTGCCTACGTCATGAGGAGGCATTTTTTCAACAACGAAGAAACTGGGTATTTCAAGACCCAAAAGAGAGCACCCATTTCGCAAAATCCCATGACGGATCCCAGCATGATGACGGATATGATAAAAGGCAACGTCACCAATGTTCTGCCCATGATCCTCATCGGTGGCTGGATTAATTGGATGTTCTCAGGATTCGTTACAAGTACATACATTTTTTTACTAGATTTTTTCCATTCCTGGATTCATTAATGTCAATTGGAATCCCCTGATTCAATTTTCATTAGAAAACTGCTTGAAATACCAGATAACTTTCAAAAAAATATTACAGAAACATCCAAGCCCTCATATTTCGAAATCATTTGATTTCCATACAAAATTCCCAGGACGTTTTTATTATCATACATACTTGGATTTTATTTTGAAATTCTTTCCAGCCAAAGTGCCCTTCCCCCTGACATTGCGTTTCAAGCCAATGCTGCAACGAGGAATCGAACTCGTTACCTTGGACGCCGCTTGGGTCTCCTCAGCTTCCTGGTACTTCCTCAACGTTTTCGGCTTGAGGTCCATCTACGCCTTGGTCCTCGGGGAAAACAACGCCGCCGACAATTCACGAATTCTCCAGGACCAAGTTTCTGGAGCCGCGATGTCCATGCCACCGGATCCCAAGGTAGCCTTCAAATCCGAATGGGAGGCTCTGGAAATTTACGACCACAACTGGTCCCTCAGCGAGATTCACGCTGACCTCGTGGACACGAAAAGTCGACTAGTCCTCAAAGAAAAACACGAGTGAACGTGCTCTTAGTGAAAATTTGTAGATTTGGAAATCTTGAAAATGTTTTCGGTGAATAGAATAATAATATCAGTTTGGAAAACTTTTTTTTTTGTGGCAGCTGTTTCATACATTCCGCAATATGTGTTTTGAGGAGTGTCCATTAATTATGCAATACGAGCAGTCCCTCGAATAAATCAAAAAACTCACTTAATCATTATCAAAATGTGAGTTGTCCAGTGTGTATAATAAGTAAGAGATTGTTTATTTATGTTGTTGGCTTGTAGTTTTTGATAAATCCAATAGTTTCACTGAAGCGGGGGAAAAAGAGGAATAAAGAACCAGTGTTTATTATAGACGGAATTTTATTTTTTATTAAATAAAATCACAATGCCCGCATAAGTCGTATTCTCGTATATCACGTGTATGTGTCGATCGCTCAACAAAGATGACCTTTGAAGAAGCACGAAAAAAAAAAACGGCTAAACGAACGATGAGGCGAATGGTATATATATACAAATGACCGTGTACATTTTCCAAAAAGGATAGAGTATAAAACGTGTACCATACTTGTTTATAAATGCATGACCATTGCCTATAATGACGGTTTTATATGTCCATATAGTTACAAGTAATCGGTATGCTGAAAAAATTTTTCCTTACCCGATGTCCTGTTTTTTTTTCTTCTTTTTTTTTCTATGGCTTCTCTACTTTTTACTATTTTATCGTCGTTTATGAATCATCGATATATCTTACAAGCTATGGTACGCAGCGCATACAAAGGTTTGTGATATTTTTTTTTCTTTTTTTGGCGAAAGGAACCGCGCGAAAACTCAACAGCTTTTCACTCAACAAGAATCGCGAAAGCGACGAAATAACGGTTTTAGAGCTAGTTGAAATAATTTAATAAAAAGGGAATAACGGAATAACGGAATTACATATTGATTTCATATAGAATTTTAGTCTACGAGAATGTAGAAATAAATTTGTGTTAAATATTTAAATTTCAACAGATCACAATTATCTTGAATTACTGCAAATTTCAAGTTTCATAACTCAATATTGTAAGAATATCAGTTTTGAATTTTCTATGCTGAATTCAGAGTTGAGAGTTTGTAAAAAATTAATTTCAAAATTCAACGAAAAATCCATGAACTAGTGATGCTACATTCCAAAAAAACAAATTCGTCAATTTCTATTGCAACAATGATAAATTCCAGACATTGATAGAGTTTTTCACGAATAACATAAAAAAAATACACCCCTAGGGAAATCTTGTAATAGTCCGTAATTCGTGAATTACAAAACTATTACAAACAGCAGGGTAGATTCCGATTCTACCAGCTGATTTTGATTTCGAAAGTTCCCTTATGTATTCATTTGAATAATTACCAAAATCACATTGTTAGAGTTCAAGATTGATATGAATCTTTCATAATTGTAATCACTGTGAATGCATATTTAATAAGATTTCAGAAAAATACAAATCATATATTTCGCGCCAAGAAACGATCAGGTTGATCAGCTGGTAGAATAGAGATCTACCCTGCCGGTTGTAATAGTTTTGTGATTCATGAATTACAGACTGTTACAAGATTTCCCATAGCGATTTTTAGTATTTCATGAAATAACATGAATGTAATCCAAACACTTATTTTGATTTAAATAATTAATTAAAATATAACATAAATAATGAAGAATGTATGGAAAATTGTTGGACCCTACAAAAAACCCTCGAATTAATAATGAAAGAAAAAAAGGAAAAAAAATGAATGCCGCGGAACAAGCGCAGTTATCGATCAACCATGGTAACTACTTTCCGATAATATTTGTTTGTTGGTTTTTATTATTATTTTACGAGCTATATCATTACCAGTTTCATAAAAATATTTCGATTTTAACTAAAATTACTGTCACATTGTTTTCCTTTACCTTTCATTGTCATGAGCGTCCGTCGAAAATGCACTTTACAATTTGTTTTTTTGTTTTATTTTATTTTATTTTTGTTTTTACATTTTCAAAATAACTTTTTGCGTACTTTTGCAGCCGCCGCGGTGATTCTGGATTTTCGCGTGATTCGCACTGTTCCGGTAAAAATATAATTTTACCTTTCGCGCCTTTTATTTTCTCGGCTTCCAGAGAGTTTTAAATTTTATTTATGACGTTATGAAACTGGCGCGGTTAATGGTTCAAATGATAAAACTTGGTCTCGGTCACGACATACCTATAATATGTACTTGGAGTACCATGTCGATAGAGCTCACATTTTTCAATGTCAATCACACTCCAAAAACGCTACTCGAAACAAAAACCAGAAGAGAAAATACAACCAACCAACTTGAAAAATTGACTCTCGTTGGTCCTTGGAAGAAATTATGCGATGGTACCTTGTACTCGACACAGTCATCAACAAATATATTATAACAATTACAACGAAATCCGTAGGGCCAAGAGCCAGGATAAAAAAAAAGAAATAATAATAGCCAGGGGTTTCGCCGTAACATTTCACTTTGGAAACGTTTAATACTGACAAGTGTTGCAAGAGTGCAATTAAGGATTCCGTGTCCGAAGAATCCCTGGAACTGATTCCTTAGAATGCTAAGTTTTTTGTTTGGGAAAAAAGTGTGGTTCCAACATGCTGCAACTTGAAATGAAAACCTTTGGATTTTTCTCGAAAAAAGGGTTAAAATAATTGTGAAAATGACCAAAAATTAGGCCGGTCTGGCATGCGTTAAGCTTAGAGAGCCTAAAAGAAGAGAGTGGCAAACTTACCCTGCTCTGATTGGCCGGCAAGACAGGCAGCCATTTTGCACTAATACATTCTCAATTCACTATTCATGTGATCACAAGAATCCACATTCACACGTGGGATCACATGTGTATGTATTAATACAAAATGGCTGCGTCTCTTGCCGGCCAATCAGAGCAGGGCAAGTTTGCCACTCTCTTCTTTTAGGCTCTCTAGTTAAGGTCAGTAATTTGACGTTTTCGTTGGATTTTTTTTTGGTTCAAAAATTTTTTCTTCGAATGAGATAAATATTTCGAATGTGGAACAAAACTACAATAACATATATTACATCCTTTGTAATATCCCAAGAAGACAAAACCAGGGAAATCTGGGAAACCAACTCTAGGACCTTTGGACACCCCAACGATTCAATACAATCAAGAATAAAAAAAAAAGAAATTCATATACATATACATATACATATATATATATATATATATATATATATATATATATATATATATATATATATATATGTATGTATATATATATATATGTATATATATATATATATATATGTGGCGTGGACTGAAGAAAGGGTACTAACAGCACCTCGCCGCTTTTCGAGAAAAACGAGGTTGAAAAGAGAAAGTCCCTAAGCGTAGCATGGACAGTCAAATTCTGTACCTCAATTTTTAATGAATTAAAAAAGTCATACATTTCAAAGAGTAGACGCGTTTGATAGAGCAAGATTTCTATATTCAGAATCACTGACTATCTCGAATTCGATTTTTGGTGCTGTTAGTACCCTTTCTTCAGTCCACGCCACATATACATACATACATACATACATACATATATACATACATACATACATATATATATATATATATATATATATATATATATATATATATATATATATATATATATATATACCTACTCACTAATAACTTTGCTTAAAACATTGAACTAAAAAACTATTGCACGTTCGATGACCCAGCGAAAAGAAGAAGACGAAGAATAAAAGAACGTAGTGGTAAGGGGACTATGTACAAAGGTAAGGACCTTGAGATGTTGCGTTCCCCAAGGGAAACAATAGTAGCAGTAGCAGCAGCGGGGAATAAAAGAAAGAAAGAAAGAGCTCCTCTTGCTCTTTGATGGCGACTAGCACGCTCGATCTCGATAATAATAACAACTCTTGTAGTAGCAGTAGTAGGAGTAGTAGTAGCAGTAGTAAAACTACCATACTACTACGTGGACGACTACCAGAGCCCGGCTTTGGGGGGAAGAAATAAACGGCCTTGAAATAGCATTGGCTTTCGGTGGTTGGGATTCGTTTTGGGCCTCACGACAGGCCCTGGGGCGTGAAACATATCTTCTCTAATTCGCCTGTGGACGAGCTTACCGGGGACTCGACTCGTTCGTCCTGCTCGGCGGCGAGTTGCTCGCTGTAATAATGGGGCGTGCTCAGGTAGTCGATGAGGCGACGGGGCAGAGGTAGAGTGGGTATCAGGTCCTTGCGCACCATCTTCAGGATCACGAACCTGCACGTGTGCTGCAAGCTCTGGACCTGCTTGAACCTCGAGACCGGGTGAAGCAGCTGCACCCTCATCGGACCGAGGACCGGCCGCCTGTGCAGGAAGAACAGGTACCGACCGCTCCGCGAGTGCTCCACCGCGTTCTCAATAAAGTCCACTATCGTGTGCGACTTGAACTTGGTGCAACTCCCGAAGCTGAAATTACCTGCCACAATCCAACATTACCCTTTTTTTAAGTTCATCTTCAACGTCGTTACATGTATCAATTTATTCAATTTTTTATTCTTAACTTTCGACATGATCGTATGTTTTCAAACATATCATGTATTGCACTATTATACTGAAAAACATGAATGGAACCAAAATCCGAACATCACAGTAAGGGAAATCCAATTTTTCACCAAACTTTTGGGCGTACCAATGGTTAATCTTCATACCCCAGAAACGATGTATGGAAAAATTAACAACGACGAACCGAAAGTTATAACTCGCGCGCGTCCATTCACGCGACGATAAATAAAAGCATTTGGACGTCGACTTTGCGCAATAACTGTTGGCCGTAACAATGACGCATTTCAGGGATTAATTTTGAAAAATAGCCAAGAGCGAGGAAATTCGTTTCATTACTCCAGTCAGGTCCTCGAAGCCATTGCCTTGCGTGTTTTTTTTTTTTTCACAAAAAAAAAAAGAAAATTGAAAAAAAAGTGTTCCAAAAATTTCAACTCACCCTGATCGTGCTCTATCCTGACGTGTCTTACGCAACTATTCAGCCTGAATGACAGGGAGAAAATGTAGTGATCGTCGCTGCTGTCTCGAACAATGAACGAACCATCCGGTTCGTTGGACAAGATTTTTTCAGCAGCTTCGCCGCTTATGGGTCCCCAGTACCAACCGTACTGCAATTTCAAATTTCATTCACGAGTCTTGATTTTACTCTCCATGTTTGAAATTTAGTGCGAGGTTTTTTTTTATAATGTATTTGAAACATAAATTTATATAAACATAATATTCACAATAATGTAGAAACAGTAACACCAGGAGTGGCGGAATGAGAGTTTTTCGGGTAAGGTAGTCAATTGTCATGTATAATTTTTTGTTACTAATATAATTATTGAATATGTAAAATAAAATGAACTGTAAATCGCAACTCACATCTTTAACTTTCTCTATGCTGGCAGCAAAATCCATGCTGGTGTCCTCGGCGTTTGCGGAGGCCGAGTCGTCTTCCTCGCGTGACTGCTGGGGCGTGGGAGGCACATGACGCACGGAGGCCGGTGACTCGCACTTGGACGCAGGCGGAGCCGAGCAGTCCTTGGCCTGCTGCTCTGACTTGATGTGCCCGTTGCCACGGGGCAGCGGCGGCAGCGCCCTCTTGAAGAAAGGCAGTTTCTGGACGAGGGAGTCGACCTCGCTCGCCGTCACCATCGTCGTCGTCGTGGTCGTCGTCGTCGAGGAGGCCATCGTCGTCGTCGTCGTCGTCGTCGAGGCCGTCGTCGTGATGGCCGCCGTGGCCGAGGGCGACGTCGTCATCGTCGTCGTGGCCGTAGACGAAATCGTCGTCGTCGCCGCCATGTTATTGTAATACGAGTGATGGTTCAACTCCAGCACAGCCTCCTCCTCCTCGACGATTTCGCCCTGGACGATGCTGTTGTTCCTCTTCCCCCCAGCGACGTAATGCTCGGGCGAGCCCAGCCGCCGAAAGCGGAAAATGTTGCACAGTGTCTGCTTCAGGTTCAGCGAAAAATTACGTTGGCCCTTCTTCACCTCGTCCTTGCCCTTGTGGCCAGCCTCGTCCTTCTTCTTGTGGGCGTTCTTTTTGTGCTTCTTTATGTTGCCATTACTGTTGTTGTTATTATTATTGTTGTTGTAATTGTTGTTGTTGTTGTGGTGGTGGACAAGGCCATTGCTGCTCTTGTTGGAGATGGGCGTGTCTGTCGACGAGTCCGTGTGGGGATTGCTGTACCTGGGAATGGTCAAATGATTTAGATGAAAGATGACAAAAAAAAAGCACAATGATACGAATGGGTTCCCCACCGGTTGTTATTGTTGTTGTTGATATTGAGGTGAACCTTGGGCGCGGTCAGGTGCAGGGAATGCTGCACCCCGGGCACCAACCTGTCCCTCTTGATCTTGTTTTCGCTCGAGTCGCTGCTACTCGAGTACAGGGTTTGTAGATATTGGCGCACTTCGAGCAGGGTCATGTGTATGGGCTCGCCGATGTTGCGGGCGTGGGCATTATTCGGGACACGATTCGTGGTGTGACGAGCCGAGGTACCTGGCACACTGTGTCTCTTGCCATTGGCCTCGGCGCAGCAAACGTCGGCAAGGAGTCGCTGGGACTGGAAACAAAAACGTTTGCTGTATTAGAAACTAAATGAATCATTTTCAACAAACAAGAATGGAAATTGAAATAAAAAGTATTCAAAACAGCCGATGCCGTGTATTAAGGTTATTCAGCATTTAATATCCATGTATTGGAAAGAAAGTGCCGATCCCTGGATCCAAAACTGATGTTGTACTACCTTGATGACGTGGGTGATGGCCCTGGGCTTGCTGCAGTAGTGACGCGCCTGCTGTATGTGGGCCTCGAGCTCGCTCTGGGAGCTGGCTGAGGCGTTCCTCCGTCTTTTGCGGTGGTGCTTGTGTCGCTTCGGCCGCTGGGGCAGGCGCAACTCTTGAAGGGGCCGGACCATATCAATGGGCACGGTGTAAATATCCGAGTCGAAGGGCACGTTGTACATGTCGCTGATTTCACTGGTAGTGAGCACATCGTGAGACATGGCCGAGGTGATGAAGCTGCTGTCATCAGCCTTGTGGTTGAGGCCCGTCGTGTTGATGGAGTTGTGCGAACTGGAGAGCCGCGACGACGCGAGGGAGCACCGCGAGTTAGGCCGGTTGAGGGTGCTGAAATATTGTCAAAATTCTGAGATTCCGGATATTTTGTCAGCTACTACTTCTCTGGAATTGCTCCTCACCTGAAAGGTGTGATAGAAACAGGCGTGTGGAAGTCTGAGGCCCAAAAGTCACGCCTGCTGCAACGTGCAGATGGCCTAACGTCCACACGCGACGCACTCAGGCTTCTCTGAGGAGCCTCGATTCTCCCTTCTGGCCAGGATATCCGACAGGCCATTGCTAGAGCGTCCTCGCCAATCTGTTTTTCGGGACCAACACGCAAACAACAGTAAGGTACCCTCGTTATCACTCGACTACCCGGATAGTTGGATTTTCAGAAAAATGATGTTTGCAAATGAGCACCTGCTTAGCCAGCCCATCGGCGTAGTCGTGCACCCATTGACAAAATCGCTCGTCGTAGCATGGCATTGGCTCCAGCGAGGAGGCCGAGTCATGGGGCGACGGGCTGTCCTGAAACTCGAGGGGTGGCTTTATCGCCACGTCTTCTAGTTTCCCAGCTTCCAGGTCATTGAAAAATGCCGGGCCCTTCTTCAGTGTATTAAAGTTCTCCCCGTACATTCCGTCTGAGTAATCGAACGAATCCTGCGACAGCGATTTGCTCTCCATGTCGCTCTCCTGGAGCTGAGCAAAAAAAATTGGTCAACAACAGTTTTGGACATGCTGTTCAAATTGTCTCATCCTCTTCATGAACATTTTTTTTTCGCGTTGATTTGTCTGGTTTCGTCGAGTAAAATGATGAGATAAAAATGAAACACTCAATGGATCGCCAACACAGTCATTGGCGCGTATAAGGTAAATGGAAATTCCAAGCACCTCAATGGCAAGATGCCCGCGAACGGAATCACTGGAAATGGAACCTCCGAGTCCACTGCTTCCAATGTCGCTCAAAGGCCCAGTTACACTTAACGAGCACGATGGCGGAGAGTCCATCGTTCGGTCTTCAAAGTCGTCACCAAGAACGGCTTCAGAGAGGCCAATGCGTGCTCCGGACATTCCAGATCATCGCCTGTGCCAAAAATGATCAACTTTTTTTGGAATCAAATTCAAAGTGCAATTCCTGCTCTCGAGTTGTTTAATCGTATGTTTGATTATACATATAATATCGTCAGATTTATTCACAAACCCACCAGAATTCTGTGCAACTGAAGTTCCTTACAAATTTCATCAATTTCAAGTTCTGATGATTGAAAAGTTTATAAATTTTATAAACAAAAAATACGAGTCTATAAATATATGAAATGTATGAAGATGAAATTTATTGGAAAATTCATTTTTTTACCTAAAATGTATAGAATTTTCAGTGTTGGAGTATATCAATCTGAAAATTTATGCAGGGATTCAAGAAAAAACATCAGAAAATCATTTGGATACCATAAATATTAGAACAATATGAAAAATAGTGAATGACAAGAATTTTTCCCAACACTAGAAATCTACCAAAAAAGTGTGTATTGAAAAATCGTTTGAAAATACAGAAAATCAATGAAACTTGTAAGTTCAGAGTATCAAATTTTTTAAATTGACAAAGAGAACCATAAAAATATCGAAATACCATAAAAATACTACGAAATTTCATAAATGCTGAAAAAAACTGGAAAAGACTAAAAATAACAAAGAATCTCTAAAATATCAAAATTATATATTTATGTTTCCTCAGAATATGAAAATGATCAAAATCTAAAATCAAATCAATCAAAAGTAAAAATATTATAGCATCTTTTTAATTTTATATAAATGATAATAAATTCAAAAAATGCTAAAAATAGAAGCAGTCAATGACATACTGTCATAGATTAATCTATGGCAGTATTAAATATCTACGAAACCTTGAATCCTAGAAATTCAAGAAATCAATGCCTACAATTTTTATCAATAGGAGATAGTCCTCTAAATGGTTTACATACAAAAAAAATTATTCATAAATGTTAAAAATGAGATTTTATATGGAAAGTGATATATTTTCAAAAGTGAAAACTTGAGCTTGCAAAACAAAGCCTAAGACTTGCTGATGCTACAATAAATATTCATTGAATATTGTTAAATATGGCTTTAAAAATAGTTATTAAAAAAATATACAATAAATCACAGAAATTCATAAATCTGGAAAAATTCCGTGCAACTCAAAACTGATCCAAAATTCAAGTAATTTCAAGTTTAGCGGTAAAGTTCTAATTATGCTATATTGATAGTGGAAATGTGAATATAATATAGATATTATTGATGAATATGAGGTTCGTTGATATTTGACAGGATATACCCTCAAACCTCGATTTTATTGCGGGCATTTTCCATTATAATCGAGATTAACGAAATCGAGGTTTGAGCGTATATATTGAATGATATGAATTCATGAAACTAGTGGAATTTTAAACAGCTCAAAATTTGTCATTAATGTGATTAATTTCAAGCTTACATATGAAATCAGAAATGTGATGATAAAAATGAGAATATTTGATCTAAAACATTGATAAATATAAAGTCAATTGGTATTTGAGAGGATATATATTATCTGATCATATTAGTTCAGAAATCAAGCAGTATTCCATGTAATTTGAAATTTCTCAAAAATTTCGCAAAAATGAAAATGTGCATGTAATGTAGAAAATATTAATGAATGCGAGGTTGATTGATGATATTTAACAGGGCATACGCTCAAACCTCGATTTTATTGGAGGCATTGTACGTTAAAATCAAGAATAACAAAATCGAGGTCTGAGTGTACATTATTAAATCATAAAAATTCGTAATTCCAAAGTTATTCCATGTATTCCGAATTCCCTTGAAAATTCGATTATTTCAAAGGTTAAATATGAAATCGGAATTGCGATATTTAATTATAAAAATGTGCGTATTTAATGAAAAAAGAAAAAAAATATCGATGCAATGCTGCCAAGTGCTATTTAATGGGAGATAATATGAATTGATATCCGTATCATTGTTTGATTTTATGGTAATGACCAATGAAGGAAACTCACTCGAGAATAAGGACCGTGGGACATCCAATCATGATTTTTCCCTAGTGTTCTCCCGCCTTCCTCCTCGCTGCCAAAATCCATGATGAATGATGACACATCGGCTACCTGCCGAAAATCGCCAATAATCCTTCAGCAACCGCCCCCCAAAAAGGAGAAAAGCACTCAACCGAAATGTCCCCGGAAGGGCGAAAACGTCTAGTCGCAAAAATAAAACTCGAATCCTTGGCTGGTATTGCCTCCTTGAGGAGGAAAGGGAGAAAACTTGGACGGTCGGAAAAGTCGGCGCGAATCGCGAAAATATCCCAAGGGCGTGGGGGAAAGGGTTTACGGAAAATCGGGGAGTCGGAAAAGCGGACGCGGCGGGTGACAATTTTGACGTTTACCGAGGGCGAGGGAAAATATTGGGGTGGGTGCACTGAATTCGCGCGATGATATCATTCGCGGGATAAACGCGACGCGAGTGATCAAGTGCATTTTGGAGGAAAAAGGGGGAATTACATTTCAGCCGTTCATCGCGCCACCAACCAGTAATAGTGAGTATTCGCCCCTCTATCTTGTGTACTCTTCCCGTTCGATTTTCATTTTCACCTTGTCCCCCGACCCATGCCAAAGTCGCGAACTTCGAGGCACTTAGAGCGGAATCCTTTCACGTAAGCCGCGATCGTGAATTTCGCGACCGCGACGCCTCCACGCCCACGCCCCTGCATACTACGTCATCGAAGCGCGCTTACCCTTTCGCGATACTTGGCGATCCCTGCAATTTATTTTTTTCCCCCTTCCCCATTTCCTTGAGGAGAGGAGTAAATAACGCCCCCGAAAAATGCGAAATACCGTTTTATCAACGTCCTTAATTGCGTTTCAGTATCATACAACTTTATCGGAAAATGCGAGAAACTAGAAATTACCGGGCCTCATAAGGATTAAAATTAATTTGCAGCGCATTACGGTATTATTTTGGGGGCATTTAACAACAGTAAACAAATGTTGACACGTGTCAAGTCAACATTTGTTTACATTTTCGTTGTTTTGTTGACATTTTTGACGGATCGTGACGTGATGATGTTTTCGAAACAGTCGCAGTCTGTTTATATTTTTTGCGTGAAACGAAAACTCCCTAGAATATCTCTAGGGATTTTAGTTGCGCATTGTCAAGCAGCAAGACCAATCACATTACTCCCCAAAAGACGCCATGCTGCAATGTAAACTAATCAAATTTAAATCGAATTCAAAAGTACTCGATGACTTTCGTGCACTTCCGGAACACATGCCTGGTATTCTTGGTAATATCGTGTACGCGGGGTGTTGAAATACATTTCGGTATCTCTATATTTTCGGCGCTCGTTATTGACATGAAGCAAATCAACTGAAAACATCCTATCATACGAAATATTCAGTACAATTATTGAGATGAAGAAAAAGTTACAATGAGAGCGAGGAATAACGGCCGGGGAGAAAAAAAGTACGGCAACTTTTTGAGCGCCCTGTAGAGATGTCAGTGGCGTATATAAAGCAGGGCCGTAAACAGGGTTCGCAGCTCCAAGGGAAACTCATTGGTGCTCCCGAAATTCAAAATGAGGTCTAAATTTTGCCCCAGTAAGGTTGCTCACGCGAATTTCTCAAACCTTGGAGAGTCTGTATACGTAGCACTGGAAATTTCAATATTTTCTTGGTTTTACCAAAAAAGCCACGCGATGACAAGATTTTGGCATTTATATGCGCTCTTGATAATTTCGTAAACTTACCGTAGACGTCATGGATTTACGTTATATGTTCACGGAATTTCGTGAAAATGCAGCTGCAAGGGTATGTATTTTCGAGTAAAATAAAAATGGGATGAAAAAGCAAAAGCCTGTATAAATTGATTTACATATTTGTGTTTATTCGATCCGATAGAACGTACACGTACTTGGTTAAACGGGTTAAGACACCCTACACGTTTTTGAACCAGCCTTGAAATCCTATATATTACATGGTCTAAATCTGCAATTATTGTGTAATCATATTGACGAGCACTGCAATTACCGAAGAAGGAAAAACCAAACATTGAAAAAGGGTACATCTCTTGATTATCATCACTCGTGTTTATCGGAATATTATTGTAATACTATGGGAAAGATGCTCAAAAGCCACATTATTTGATAATGCGAATTGCATTCTTTCATCACGACAATCACGCAACTCGGCGATCGCGGATCTAGACCACTGTTTTGGCATTTCTCTCGCACTTTCGGTTACCCTACATATGTACTATTCTCTCGCTCTCTCGCTCATTCCCACGTACGTATGACTCGAAGCACTGACTATGCGCCGGAGCTCCAATTCCGGCGCTCTTGGTTTTTTCACTTTTTCCTCCTTTTGCTATACACTCATAATATATAACTTTCTACACATTTAGTAATCTTTGAATACAATTTAAATAGACGAATAGTCATATCAACATTCTCTTTCTAATTATTGCTTCCCCAAATTTTCACGAATGACGAAACTTGTACGACGCTTACGAGGCACTTTTTGAAACATCCCTCCAAGTGAACGTTCATCATTTCGACGACGATGATTAAGTGTAACTGACAATAAATATTACATCTTTTGTACAACAAGAAATGTTACATAAATAGTCGGACATTGCGTAGTCTATTCGCTGTACAAGCTTTGAGAACGAATCAAAGTCAATCGCTCTGGAAGCGCGTACATAAATAGAAGGAACATCCTCGGTTCAGAAAAAAAAAAAAAAAAAAAAACAAACAAACAAACAAAAAAAAAAAAAAACAAAAAAAAAACAAAAAAAAACTATGCGCGTGGGGGTACGATTTAAATGCTATATAACAAACTTAAAAAATTTTGGTTTGCGCGCAGTGAACGTGTCCTTAAAATCTAGTTTTAGAAATAGAAACTATGATTCTTTTTGGTTTTCCCCGAGATGACGGACTTTTCCGATCTCGAATCTATCGATAATTACTGAGAATACAGGTAGAACGAGGACAGTATGTACAGGAAAAATAGACAAGTTGGTAGCAGCTTATGATCAGTCGGGGTGTTGCGCGTACTCTTGATTTTGAGGACAGAATTTTGAAACACGTTCCGTGAGGAAAGTTGTGCACGTTCTCGGATGAATCTCGTAATAAATAATGACACGATTTTTCAGGTACAAAATTCAAAAGCATATTCAGCTTTAACTGAAACAAAGTTTCGAACGGGGAAAAATGCGATGAGAATGCAAACATCGAGACTTTTAAAATACTCAAATTGAATCGCGCGAATGGAATTTGAGCGGGAAAAATTGGACAAACAGAAGAAAAATGTGATTTTTACTCAATGATGGAACAAAAGAAAATTAGATGGAAAGTTATACACAAAGTCGCGATAATGTTCGATTTCATCATGCACAAAGCCGAGTGACGAACAACTCGTAAAAAATAACATGATTTCAGTGTTGACTGGAAAAATTGGAAAACAAAAAAAAAAAAAAAAAAACAACGTATAAACGATAAGCGGGCGAAAAATAGTTTGAAACTCAATAATTACTGAATTCATAATTCAATTTCAAATGATACTGCAAGGATTAAATGTAATTATTCCAAAAGGTGAAATGTATGGAATCGAAATGTTTTGCAAATAACTTGTAGCATGAGTTTGAGACGATGAAAGTATTGAAAATGCAAACTTTGCAGCATCTTGAAGCGGGATTTCGTGAAAACTTGTTCGACCGAATTCCAAAGCAGCGAAGAATCGGCGAAACAAAGAAGCTTGAAATAAGCGGTAAAATTGTTAATCTTTCAGTGCATGCCCCCTGAATTGTCGAATTTCCATAATAAATAAGCCTGGAAAATTGGAAAATGGGGATGGGAATCGAAAGGGAAAATATTGACATGAATTGATCGGACGTATTGAAATGATTCAATAGCTAGTAGCAGTGGCGTTATGAAAATATCAATATGACGATTTATTGCACGAATCACGTGACTTTCAATGACGCGGGCGTTGGAAGAGATGACCGACTTGAAAGCTGAAGCAGTTGATTGGATGAAGCAGAAACACGGAAAATGAAAGTTTCCATGCACAAGAAGGTTCCGTCATTGCTATCGGCACGACAGGTCCGATGCGTCGGGGGGAGAACATGTCAATATTCCAATGCGACGACGCGCGTTGCCATGCCTGTTGGGGAAAATTCTACGCGATGGGGCTCACTCGCGGTCGTCCTGGACGCCCAGCAGTTTCGCGGCGTCGTCGGGCGACGCCTGGAGGACCCTGTCGATGATGCTCTTGTCGCGGATGCCGAGGAGGTTGGAGATGAGGTCGTTGTTGTCGTGGTCGGCGGCGTCGCTGATGTCGCTGATGTTGCCCATGCGCCCGGTGAGCCGCTCGTAGCGGTGCTCGAAGGGCTGCAGGGCGCTCGGGGCGGCGTCGCCGGCGGGGGGCGCGGGGAAGAAGGTCGGCAGGGAGTGGCCCCGGACGCTCTCGTAGCGAGTGGCCAGCTGGTGGTCGCTGGAGCGGGGCGCGATGACCGCCGCCGGGCTGGAGCCGACTCGCTGCTGGGCCTGCTGCGGGGCCTGGTCCTCGTCCTCGCTGGCGGAGCGCCTGAGGCGGGCCCGCTCGACGCTCTTGGACTTGTGCTTCTTGCGATGTCGCAGCATGCTGTGCTTGAGCGTGAAGCGCCTCTGGCAGATGTCGCAGGCGAAGGGGCGCTCCCCAGTGTGCGTCCGCATGTGCCTGCGCAAGTCTTCGGCCGACCAGAAGGGTCGCATGCAGAAAGCGCACTTCACCTGGAAACGATCATTCCACGAGGCCCGTTATTTTTCAGCGCCGGCAAAATGCTGGGCGGCTTCCTGGGCAGTTTCGAAACGCCATTCTGCCGTGAAAAGAAACAAAAGGCCGGGCCGGCGGCTCACCTTTCGATTGCTGTAGTCGGGCAACTTGCCAGCTCGCTGCTTGTCCTCGCCGTCGCTGGCGGAAGGCTGGCGTCGTTCCTCCTCGTCGAAGGCGTTCTTGGCCATGAGCTCGTCGTACTGTCGTCGGTGCAGGTGCTTGAGGTGCTCGAGGCAGTCGTCGCGGGCGGCGAAGCCGCTGTCGCAGAGGTGGCACTTGAAGGGCGCCTCGGACGGCGCGGGCGCCGGCGACGACGGCCGCGCTGCCGGTGACCTCGGGCAGCGCCGGGAGCCTCGCCCGTCGCTCGGGCGAGGCTCGAGCGAGGCGACGGGCGAGCTCTCGGGCGTGGCCCCGGCGGTCGCGAGCTCGGAGGACGAGCCAGCGGAGGAGCTCTCGTAATCGCTCTGCTGCTCGGGCCGCGACTTGTTGCTCCTCTCCGGGCTCCGGTCCTCCCTCTCGGGGCTTGCCGGCGGCCTGGACGCTCGGTGCTTCGACTGCTGGTGCTTGCGCAGGTTGCCGAGGCTCGCGAAAGTCGAGCTCGGGCACAGGTTGCATTTGTACGGGCGTTCCGGGACGTTCCTCATGGCGAAGGCGCCGCCGCTGGCGCCATTGCTGCTGTTGTTGGCGAGGTCGCTGTCGTTGAAAGGGCTCCCCTGGCTCTGAAAAGAAGGCCAAAAGGACACGGATGATACGCGCGAACGGCATGCGAGTCGGGAATGATCAAGGGTGGCGGGAGGCGCGGGGACGGCGACCAACCTGGTTTTCGTTGGCGGGGGCAGCGGCCGCGAGACTCTTCTCGGGGTGCTTTCGAATGAGGTGCCGGTCGCAGTTGGACTTGGTGGTGAACAGGAGGGAGCAGTGCCGGCAGCAGAAGGGCTTCTGCCCGGTGTGCGTGAGGACGTGCCGCCTGAGGGACGAGGTCCATGGGAACTGCCTGTAGCAGTACGGGCAGGTGACGCGATTCGGGGCCGTCGAGTAGGCCGACTTCTTCTTCGACATCTTCTTCTTTTTCTTCCTCCTCATCTTCCTCCTGGCGGACAGGGCCGATTGAGCGGAGCTCGCCGAGTGCGGCGAGTCCGGCATGGACCTTTCGTCGCTGCCGGAATTGTTGCCGTCGCTGGCCGTGTCCTCGTCCTCGCTCATGTACTGCGACTGGAACTGCTGGTACCTCCGGGACGCGTTGTCGAGAATCTCATCGACGCTCGCGAAATCCCGGGCCTCGCGGGGCTGGCTGGGCCCCGAGTCGGTCGCCCTCGAAGTGCCGGGGACGGGATTCCCGAGGTCGTCGAGGCCGCGATCGGGGAGCGTTGCCGCCTGCTCAGCCCCGTTTTCGCGGGCCAAGTCCGAGACTCGCTGCTCACTGTCGCCTTGGTCGTCCGTCTCCATCTTGACCGGTGCCGGGGGTCGCTGCTCGTCGATGACGAGCTCCTCGTCCGACTCGAGCTGTTCCTGCTTGACCGCGTGTTCCTGCTTGAGGTCCTGCTTGAGGTCCTGCTTGAGGTCCTGCTTGAGGTCCTGCTTGAGGTCCTGCTTGAGGTCCTGCTTGAGGTCCTGCTTGAGGTCCTGCTTGAGGTCCTGCTTGAGGTCCTGCTTGAGGTCCTGCTTGACCACGTGCTTCTGCTGCTGCGCGAGTATGGCGCACTTGACCTCCCGGGATATGGCGTGCTTGGCGGGATCCGGGGACGCCTCGGGCAAAGGGGACGCCTCGGGCAAAGGGGACGCGTCGCCGGGGCGCTTCTTCGGGGATCCGAAACTCGAGGCCAGGGACGGCGGCCGGCCGCGGTTGGACCTCGCGTTGCGCGGGCGCTTCTTCCAGCTCGCTGGGTGCTGCTGCTTCACGTGGCGGTCCATGTTGCTGCGCAGGGTGAACTTGGCGGAGCAGACGGGACAGACGTGGGGACGCTCGGTGCGGTAGCGTCGCTGCTTTTGCTTGGGCACGAGGTGGCCGTGTTTGAGGAGCATGCGCACCGTGGTCGAGGTCGGCGGCGACGCAGTTCTGTCCGCGTTGCCTTGCCGCTGCTGCTGGGCAAAGGACGGCGCCTCGGGAGGCGTCGGCGGGGGGAGAGGGGCCGGGGCCGCGCTCGGGAGCCGCGGCAGAGGGCCCAGAATCGGGGCGCTGGGAGGCGCGAGGGCGCTCAGGAGCGGCGGCGCGAGGGGCTGCACGAGGCTGCCCCCGCTGGTCTGGAGACCGCGCACGAGTTCCTTTTGGAAGAGGTACGAGTGCGGGGTGCCGACAAAGCGCGGCTGGTTCACGTAGCGCGGCGGGTTGACGAGGTACGGGGCCTGTCGCGGAGGGGCCACCGCCGCTGCAATCGGGGACTCTGCGTAGCTCAAGTTCCTGCGCAGCATTTCGTTGGCGTAGACGTGCTGCATCAGGGCCCCGGATATCAGCAGCTGGTCGATGTCCAGGGGAGCTGTTGCCGCTGGCGCGGACGAGGACGAAGGGGCTGGGGAGGGGCGGGGTTCCGGGCGTTTGCTCCTCTGACTGAGATCGAGGACGTTGGGCTCGACGGAGAGGTCGAGCGGCGAGTCGCCCATTTCCTCGTCCTCGTCATCGCATTCGGCCACGTCGTCCCCTTCGCGCGGCGACACCGGGCCTTCGGGCATGACTAGAGGTGGCTCTCCTCGCGTCTTCGTGCAGAGGTTCTCGGGCTGGTCCTGGGGCGGCAGCGCCCTCAGCTGCAGGAACGACTGGGTCTCGGGGGCGCTCGGGCTCGAGCGTTTGCAGAAGGCTTTCAGAGGCCTCGCCTCGGGCGCTTTCCTCGTCGCATCACCTGGACAAGAGCAAGCAATTCACATCGAGCGACGCTCGCCAAGCAACGCTACACCGAGCGACGCTCGCCAAGCAACGCTACACCGAGCGACGCTCGCCAAGCAACGCTACACCGAGCGACGCTCGCCAAGCAACGCTACACCGAGCGACGCTCGCCAAGCAACGCTACACCGAGCGACGCTCGCCAAGCAACGCTACACCGAGCGACGCTCGCCAAGCAACGCTACACCGAGCGACGCTCGCCAAGCAACGCTCAGCGAGCGATGCCCGAGACTTACCGGTGCTCGCCGTCTCGATGCTCGGATCGACGTTGCTGTCCTCGATGGGGTGCTGGAGGATGTAGTTCTGGATCTCCTTCTTGTTGGTCTTGCCGTGGCGATTGCGGACGTGGCGCTCGCAGTTGGCCTTGGTCGTGAAATGGAAGTGGCACTCGGTGCACTCGTAGGGGCGGTCGCCGTTGTGGGTGCGCAGGTGCTTGAGGAATATGGACTTGTCCGTGCTGGAGTAGGGGCACAAGCAGCAAGGATAAGGCTCGCCGGAGGTGACGTTCAAGTGGGTCCTGTTGTGGCCCTTGAGGGCTCGCAGGTTCGGGAACACGGACTTGCAGAGCAGGCAGGGGAACTCGCCCTTGTTCTTCATTCGCCGAAACTCGCTGGCAAAGTCGTCCTGGAGCTCCTCGTCGTGGTAGTTGTCCAGCGAGGAGTTGGACCCGCTGTCCTTGCGCTCCTGGCCGCCGGCGGCACTCGCTTGCTGGGCCTGCGCAGAATGAAAAAGTCAGCGTGTTTCCTCGTCCGATCGACGAGCGATCGGTCGACCTACCAGTGGCTTCAGGCCCGCCAAGGCCGCGTAACTCGGCGCGGTTATCGAGAGTATGGACGAGATGTCGGCGAGGTCCTTGGGACTCTCCCTGGCCGCGAGGCAGGCCTTGTTCCGGAGGTGGAGGCCGTCGAAAAACGCCGTCGCGCTGGAAACTTGGCCTTGCGGGGGCTGGCTGGGCCGGGCCGGGGGCCGGCCGCAGTCCACCTCGTGGGCCTCCAGGGCCGACTGGCACGGGAAGCCGCGCGGGCACTTGCGGCACTGGAAGCGGAGCGAGTCGCAAGGCGACGGCCTGTGCACCGTCTGCTCGCACACGCTCCTCGCGATCGCCGAGAATTTTGTCGTCGTGAAATCCACAAAGTTCAAGTCCTTGAAACCGTGCACCGGACTCGTCGGGTCGTCGCATCGTTGGGCTTTTCGGACCTGGACAGACGGAAGGTCGAGAACGCGCTCATCTCCAGTTTCGCTCGATTTTTATTCCCATTGCCAGTCCTTACTTACCTCTCCCGATGCGCTGTCCCTGTCCCCGCGGGACAAGCTCTCCTTGCACGCAAAGTTCAAGGGCTTGAAGATGTCGTTGTTGTTGCGCTCTTCTTCGACTTCCTCGTCGTCTTCTTCCGAGTTTGCGCCGCCGCTGCTGCTGTGCTGGCCCTCGGAGTCGGTCCCGAAATTGCCGCAAAAGGCCCCGCCGGCGAGCGTCGCGGTCAAGTCCTGGTGGACGCTTCTAATGTGACAGGTCATGGCGCAAAAGTCAAAGAATACCTGGTTGCAGTAGCGGCACGGGTACCTTTGGTACTCGATGGAAGGGCTGGTCGGCTGCAACTGGACCATCAGGCTGCTGCTACGCCCCGTCACCTGCGACATTTCACCGCAATAGTACATTATGCTCCGCGGGCACAACGCGCTCATGCAATTACTTCGCTATTGCCTCGAGTTCTGAATGTTGACATTCAAAATCGATCAAGAGTCTCGCGAAGCAAGAATCGCTCCAACAACAGTGTATTGCTTTATACACCGTTACACCACATTCATACTTATTATATATCATTTTCCATCGTGAATCATGAAAATGTTTTTGCCTTCGGGTCTCGCTAAACAATCGTACGTCAATCAAAAAACACCCTTATTCATGGCATCGCTATTCAGGCCTGGGAGATGATTTGAAAACCCTCCATTCGATTTTATCACTTGATACATTTTCAGCGCCGACTCCCTCGATTTTCATTTATAAGCGAATGTCTCTTCTTTCGATGGAAAATTCAAGTTGGAGAAACTCACCATGGGCGAAAGGCGTATATCTAAAGCTCTAGTCGCTCGCTCAACGTTCGAGTTTCGCTCTGAAGCAGCTGAAAACAAAGAGAAATACCGCAGAGATAAGTACCAAGTACAGAACATAAGTTTGTAGATAACATTTATGGAAAACGTTTTCGGGTTTTGAGATAAATATCGAATCGAAAGATATCAAGGGCCCGTTCAAAGTATCCGAAAATTTGAGGAAACCGCTTTCAACGCCAACTGTTCTCAATATTGAAAACACTTTCTCGCCGTTTTTTGAGCAGTTGCTTTAGATTTTTGTTCTCGAGGCACATTCTCTGAATGAACAAATTTCATCAACACTTGGAAACGCCAAAAACTCCCAATCAACAACTATTTTCATACATTTCATCGAGAATTCTCGAAAATCCGGGAAAATTTTCTAGTTGTCCAGAATTTTCATAAATTCTTCGAATATTTTTAAATACATGAAAAGCGACTTAAAAATTTATGAGCAAATCCGAAAGTACATATCGTTCAATGGAATAGTTGGAAACTTTTAAATTGCCAACAAAAATAAGCGGAGAATCCGAGTACTACTGGGAAATGTCGAAAAATGTTCCATTTCTGAGCGAATCGACATTTTTTTGCCAAAATCCAAAGAAACGCCCAAAGTTTTCCAAGACTCGAGAATTCGCATGAATTCGTCAACTGATACTGAATGTATTCAACAATGAGTGAAAAATGATTTAAAAACATGCCATCTTAATCTACTGTAATACTTGGTAGGAAACTTTTCTATTTGAAAACAAAACTCGTGAGTAATCTTCTGCTGGTTGTTTCGAATTGTGCGAATAAAAAAATCTAAATATTACTCGAAAACGTCGAGAAATTTTCATCAATTGATAAATCAATTGATAAATTTTTTCCACAATCTTCAGGAATATATCCGAAAAATCACTAATAATCCAGAATTTATATATTTTCATCAAATAGCATTGATAAACGTATGAACATGTTTTACTTTTTCACCAAGACAGTAGTTGGAAACTTTTGAGATAAAAACCAAATTATTCAACAATCTTTCGTCTATCCTTTAAAACTCGGCGAATAAAAAAAATGGAAATATCATTCGAAAATGTCGAGAAATTCTCATCGATTGTTGAAATATTTCTTCCAGAATCTACAAAAATACCCGAAAAATCATTCATAATCCACAACTTTTACGATCACAAAAAGGCTAGTAAAAAATATTTTGTCTTTTTTTTTTACACTCCGCGAATAAAAAAATATACACAGGTATAAATCGAAAGTTCCGAAAAGTTGGCAATAATCTTGATGAAATTCTCTAAAATCCTTTCAAGCACCGGAAAAATGCATCATTATCCATCATTTTGATTCATCAATCAAACATTACCGAACGTACTAATAATCCTCAGAACGTTCGAACAAGCTCCATTAATACCGGTCATTAGAACAGTCCAAGACATTTAAATCACCAACAAAATGAGTTGAAAATGTCCAACCTTTTGTCTGAAATTTTGCTCAGAAAAAAAAAAAAAAAAAAAAAAAAAACTCAAGCAATACTTAAAAGTACGAAAATGACGTTGTAAATTACTTTTCTTTCCTGGTACAATGAGCAAAGTTAGATCACTCCATATACCAAGTAAGAAAATTCGTGGATTCACAGGAAAGATATTTTTGGAAATCGTATACCAAACGAAGCCGTAAAAAACTAATTTCCATCTTTTCATGATAACTTGCGATTATTTTGATATTCTCTACTTTTGTTTATTTATTTCGTTGCCTGTATGTTATACAATATGAAGCGCACACATAACTTATTGTAAATATTTCATTTTTAAGCATTACTTGATGACATACATTACGTCAAGTCAAAATAATTGAAAAGTAATTGCCAAATTTTGAGTATCTCAAGTATCCATTGAACAATATTAAAAAGTGTATTATCATGAAAAATTACTTCTTTAATGTAAAGAATCATTAGGCAGAGGCAAGTTTTATGTAACATTCAATGTCAATCTAAATGTTCGCTTTCCTGTGCTAAAAAATTCATTAGCTATATATTATTTTACATCGAAAAAACCTTTGGCTGGACGAGAATGACGGTACATTTTTCACATTCGTATGTATTTCATGCAGATTTGGTTACATTAATCATATACGTATGATTGGCGCAAATCTTACTTTACATGGTTGCCAGGGCCATATTGTTGGGAACGAGGTATCATAGTTACTCATCAGTAACTTTTTGTGCTCAATCACATTTACCGACCAGCAAAATACTTGGTATTTGATCAAAGTGACTTTAACTCGGTTATACCCAGTGCTCATTCACACTGTTCGGCTGTTCGGTAACTCTGTGCGCTCGGTCACATTTACCGCTGATCGAAGTACTTGGTACCCAATCACAGTCACTGATACTCGCAAAAGACGTCCTTTTTTAGTTGCCAATACTGAGCTCATTGCTGGCACCGGAGTTCTCGGGCGACTCGAATAAATAATTCGCAAGCGGGGATGCGTATCACGGTGAAAATAATTGCCAATAATGCTGAGTTTTGGCTTGTTCGATCCGCGCGATTCCGGACACGCTCGACGACGAAAGCATGTACCTGCGAGCGGAGCGCGATGCCTCCGAGCAACGAGCGCAGAATCCGAGAAAAGCATTACGTGCGATTCGGGCGAGCGTCAAGTGACGCAAGCTCGCCAACGAATCGCGACGTGTAGAATATGCAGATGTGTAGATATGCACGTACACGCCGATGAACGCGCGTTCCTCGAGCTTCCGGGAAAATCTCACCCTGCGTCCAATTCAGCAATTCGATCATTCGCCGGCAAATTTTCTCGTGATTCAATAAATGTAGGCTATCAAAAATGAACAGTTATGATAATTTTTCGATAAAAGCTTTTCATGCAAATGAAACAAAATAGTTCCAGCATTCAAAGACATGGGAAAGATTCGAAATAGGCAAAGTTCATCTACAATTCAAGTTGAACCGAATCTCTTTTTTGTCCGCAGTAAAAAGTGATCGAATTTTGACGCAAAAACGATTTTGTATGTCAGAGTTTGAAAATGTCACGATTCAGATAATAAAAGACATTTTGAGAATGTCAATTATTAGAAACTCATGGAATCAAATTTGCTAAATGATTTTACAATCTTTTAATTAGGAAATCTTCAGCGTATGAATTTGTAAATTCAACGAAACGAGCATTAATTCCAACTCTGTGTGCGAAATCCCAAATTTGACAACTCCGAGAATTTCGACATTGAAGATGAAATCTGATTTTACAAAGTCACAGTTACCGAAGTGAAATATTTGTTTCGAAAGATTTCACACCTCAAGGTGTAAATACCTATAACTGATAAATTTATCCCCCAAACACATTTCACCTCGATTTTCTCGGGAGACTGATCGCTTTTTCCCGGACTAGAAATTTCTCGCGTATCCGCCTCTAAACCCAAAAACAAACGGACGGAACAAAACAAATCGAGAAAATCTTGATGCAGAGACAAGCCCACAATTTCCTTCAATTTTCGCATTTTCCACCAATTTACACCGACAAGCTCGGATTTTCTTGCTCACTTCGGCTCATTTATCCTTCCTCAAATGAGTTTGATGCAATTTAATTCGATCCACGTGAGCGAGAAATTCCGAGTTTTTTTGTTTTTTTTTTTTTTTTTTTTTTTTTCAAGTCGTGGATAACTTGATAAAAACCAAAATGGACAATTGTATCAAAGCCTGATGTTTCGTTCTCAGATTGAGAACATTTTCAAGGACGAGATAATTAAAGGATGAATTACAATTATGTCAATTTTACAAGAAGTACGTGTATATAATAGAGGAAATCAGTTCCTCGCCAATTTATTGTAATGAGATGTAACAAATTATTAAGATTGACGTGGAGCACATTTTTTGAATGATATAAAACAAGAAATTCCGAGTTTTGAGTGTATATTACTGATTTCTTTGCACCTGGAATCTCTTAATCATTTCGACGCGTTCATTCTTCTTCTAATAATTCTTCGTCTCTGATAACGTGTACTGAGAAAAAATCTCTTACTTTCTGACATACATATTGGTAAAAAGTAATAGAATATTGTAAATCTTACAATAATATCGCAGGTTTCACTATATTATTGAAAAGTTTGTCATTTTTACTTTACGTACTACAATATTGTATAGCGGATATTGTTACATCGTACAAATAGGGAACTTGACTTGAAAAATTGCGTGAAAGCATTTTAGATGTAAACTAGAGATTTAAAGAAAACTAACGCGTATTTTTTCTTTCATTGATAGGTTGGAAATTGCTAGAGATACAGAGATTTAGAAAAAATGACGTGACGTCACCCCCCCCCTCACCCCCCCACCACCACCACCACCACCACCACCACCACCACCACCATCACTCCACATTTTAAACCCTCTGTATCCCCTGCAATTCTCAATTAATGAAAAAACGAAAAAATACGTATTTTTTTTTCAGTTGTCTAACGGATGTGTATGATAGAATTTTTTCGTCAAGCACCCTATTACAATATGCATGCCAATTTTCGGTAGAAAATGTAGGAAAATGTAATAGCCACATTTTGTAAAATCTAAAATATATTTTCCAACTTTTCCAATGCCTACTGCATCAATTACAATATGATATACTAGAAAGTATTTGAAAAATATTGCAAAAAGAACTATACAGATTTGAATACTGGCGAAACTGTATGGCATTTTCTAAAATCTGTACAATGTAAGTACAAAAAAAAATCTACTACCATACCACTTGACAATATTTACCATACACTTTGTCAGAAATGGTTATAAATACCTGGCGAAAAGTACAATTACGCAGCAGACTGATTCCACAGTACAATACCAGGACTCGAATAACTACACTTGGAAAAAAATCTAGTAATTATTGCAATACTGTACAGTAAACGGGAATCACTCTGACATATTGTACTTTTTGCTAGATAATACATCAATTTTTGAAATAACACATTGTAAATATTGTGAAATGATATTGTAGTTATACGAGATATTTTTCGTTGTAAAAACTCCTCTACACATTTCGTTTTCTGCTATAATTGTTTTATTTTTGCAATATCATATAGTAGTTCCTATTAATGCAGATTGTTGAAAATTCCACACATCTTTTTCGGTATGCAGATCTGTATCGGTTCTTTTTGCAGTGTTTTTTGTGTACTTTCTAGTGCATCATATCGTAGTGATATATATGATGGAGTTTTCGAAAAAGCTGGATAAAAGTAAGATAGTTCATTTTTTGCGCCATGTATGGTAAAAATTACAGTTTTTATCGTGAAACTTGCATGTAAAGATTTTCCGAAATTACACAGTAAAAAGTGGCATACGCATTGTAATTCGTATACATTAATAGCGGTTTTACTCTATAATATTGTAATAAGTAAAAGAAACATTGCAGATTTTACAATATATACGGCAGAATTTTTTCTCAGCGTACCAAATTTTTTCTCGGTGTCCCGGGATGAAAAATCTGCCATGAGTAACATTTCAGTCTCAAAGAGTATCTCGAGTCTCCAAATCCACGAGTCTGCGAATGCTCGAGAAAAGTGACTTTTGGAGTAGCTTTTTTTAGTGATACTCTAAGTGATGAATTTGGAGACCCAAGGCACTCTCGATACCGAGGAAAAGGCGTGAGAGAATCCCTCGAAGACGAGAAAAAACGAGTTTCGCTCGATTTGGTCCGATTCGCGTGAGCGAGAAATTGCGAGTTTCGAGTGTACCTGATCAGTAGAAAGTGACCAATGTCCCAGGGTGTTTCCGCGCCAGTGATAGCACACAGCAGCAGCGGAAAGCGCCGCTGCCCCGATCGGTGATGGAAAAAGCCGGAGCCCGAGCTCTTTCCCGCAGGGGCGAGCGCCAGAGCGGCGGGAGGGGAGAGTGACGAGGAGCGGCGATCAATGGCGATGCCCGAGATCCGGCACGCGCACGGGGTGAAAAGAAGAGCGAAACAGAGGGAGGGCGGCGCGGGATGCTGAGTGCCGAGCGGCGCGGGCGTCGCTGATTGGCGGGCGTCTCGTCGCCCTTTCTCCCTCGGACCGCCGCCCACGCCGCTGGAGAACGAAGATGGCGCGCTCGTGTACGCTGGAGCGCGCGGTATCGCGCGTTTCCCGAACCGGTAGCCCTGGCAACCTTGCTCGCCGAACATGCGGATTATATGCCGTGGCACTCTCGAAGCGTTGCTTCTCGCCTCGAGAGTGACGACTCTTTGTCGCGCCCGAAATCTCCCGCTGGTTTCGACTCGCTCATTCTTCCTGCGCCCCTGATCCCCCCCCCCCCCCCGCATAATTCATAGCCCCGATAATTCCACCGGAAGAAGAGAAGCAGTTTTGGGCGGGCGCGCGATTATTCAAGCTGGATCGCACTCGGTGCGACCCAACTTGAGTGAAGAGCTGGCCGCGTGACTCTCGGCAATGAAGACGCCGCGGAGCGCAAAAGGCGAGATCATCCCCTCGGGGCCGAGGTTTTCACCTTCGCGGCGAAAGTATGGATCGCGATTACGTGGCCCGGCGACAGAGCCCCACGTACACCCTCTACGACCCGATCTATATCTTCCTACCACCCCCGGCCAATGATTCTACAACTCTTCCGCCAGCGGCATTCCCTCGCTACCTGCGAATCGCCCCGCGCCGCGCGTACCTTCATGATTCATGACTCGGCATCGGGCTGCGTCCGGGAGCAGTCCGCTGGAGGCTCGGCGACGACGTCTCGGAGTGGCGGCAACTGGCAATCCGTATCACTCTCGGGGCACTTGCACTTTTGTTGTCGGCACTCGGAGCGGGGGCTCGCGTTTTCGGGCTACTCGAGGAGGCGCGCTGCTGCGAGGCTGTCGCGTGCTGCAAGCGCGACCATCACGGGTACACTGACGGGGGAACCGGCCTTTGCGGTCGCGGAGCGTCGCGAGCGAGTGGCCACTCTTTCGCAGCCAATGCCTCGCCGGTGACTCGCCCCTACCCTGGGTGCCCGAGGGACCCCCCCCCCCCCTCGCGCGCCCAGCTCCTCTCGCCGTGCTCCTGCACTCCCCTCCACTCGCGCCGCACCGCGAGCCCACTTCGCGCCCGCTCTCCCCTCCCCCCCCCCCCGCCGCCGCCCCGTTCCGCCCCCCTTTTCCTCTGGTTTCGCGGGGTCTCCCTCCCCGGGAGATTGCGTTATTATTGTCACGGAACACCGCTGCATTCGGGAAAATTTACTTCCAGGACTGGTTCTGGACCGGCGTCACGTTACTCGGGTCCGGAAAATTACCTTTTCCGACATTCCCTTTGTCCTAGAACTCTATTTCGCACATTTTTGCCCATCTTTGTTGTTTACAGGCCATTTCCACTCTATGTCGGGTCAGAACACTGTCACTCCAACTTGGAGTGATTCCCCTCGCTCTTTTCAAGTGAGCTGTCACTCCGAAGCATTGAAATTTCACTCTCCCAAGTTCAACTCATCTTGCAGTCAACTTTCACTTCTCGTCGAGTCAAAATACTGCCACTCCAACTTGAAGTGACTTGTCACTCTTTCTTTTTCAATGAAAGCTCACTCAAAAGCGTAGTAAAATTTCATCAACCCCAAGGTCAAATTCAACTCTTCTTTTAGAGGAAAATTTGAATAGAATTTTAGAACGAGATCCAACTTCTCTCAGACTGAATTTTCACTTTTCCTCAAGTAAAAATACTGCCGCCAAACTTTGAGCGATTTCTTACCTTTTTTCAATGAAAATTTACTCGAAAGTAGTACAATTTCATTATCCTCGAAGTAGGATTCGAATCATTTTTTATAGAGTTTTGGAGTGAAATTCAACTTGTCTCGGAGTGAATTTTCTCTCTATAACGAATCAATATACCGCTACACGGAAAGGAATTTCCGTTAAATTTTACCGTGCACTTCACTGTAAAGCCAGGACAAAGTGGATTTCTAGTCATTTTTTTTCTAGCGTTGGTTCGGGGTGTTTCACAAAAAATATCTAATATTTACAAGAATAACTGCGCATTTTACCGTGCTGCCGTCGGTAAAACTCGAGTAAAAACTGAGTTCCGGTTCATTTGCTGTGCGCGTTCAGTAGTAAAAGCTGAGCTGCACCGTAAAAGAGGCGGGTATCAGTTATTTAGTAACGCGAAGAAATTTCAACTTCACCGTGCAGTCATGCAATTGACGAATCACGTGATTGCCATGAGAAAATGCAATAGTGATCCTCGACCGTCCTCGACAATACATCGAGGACGCTTTGTCCTGTCGTTCCTGCCCTTTGCGCGTACCAATTTTTTGCAGTTTTCATCGCTTCTCATAGTTCATCAGTGGAGGATCGTCAAGTGCGTCAATTGTGCTTTGCGAAAGAAAATACAAGTTAGGAAAAGTACGAGTTGGGGGGAAAAATGCGAGCATATGAACCCGGTTCAACAAACGTTTTGAGCTTCTCAAAAATTGTTTGCATTACGCAAACAATTTTTAAGGATAGCATTTGAATTAACTTGCATTGCTTTCATATTTATCTTTCACATTTTCCATGGCGCACTGCAAATTTCTGGGTTCGAAGTTAAGATATTACATACTGCACGGTGAAACTTATCGCGTGGTACACAATATACACATCATTGCAGGTAAAAAGCAAGGAATTGCCCCCATGTCCCACGATTCATGGACTGCGCGGTAATTTTCATAGTGGATCGCACGTTAAAATTTAACGGAAATTTCTTCCCGTGTTGGTTCAAATATGGAGTTGAAATTACACATCTACTGGAGTGAAAATTCACTCAAAAAAATCATTACTCTCTGGCTAATTCCACTAAAATTCAAGTCAGATTCCGATCCGAAAAATGATTTTGTTTTCACTGTAAAAAAATTGAAAATTCTTCCAAGTTCGCGTGGTAGCATTTTGACTTGATGCAGAGTGCATTTTTCCTCTACAATGAGTTGAAATTCTGACACTTGAATTGAATTGAAGTGGAAAATTCACTCTTCAATACTGAACCACAACTCTCAGAAAAATTACATATTTTCAGCCTTGAATTCTAGTCAGATTCCTCTCCGAAAAATGAGCTATTTCCACTCTAAAAAAATGGAAAATTACTCCAAGTTTGAGTGGCAGTATTTCGACTCGTTGCCAAGTGAATTTTCACACTGAAAAACAGTGAAATTTTCCTTTTTTAGATGTAGAAAGTCGATACATGAACATTACAGAATTTTTCCACGTTTTTATGCGAGAGCCTAAATTTTTAGTCGTGTTGTTCTGATGATTAGAAAATCTATCACGAAAGCGATTCCCTCCGAAATGCGAATGAGAGCATTTGTTATTATCAGTAAATGTGACGTTGAAAATCATTCGAATATGCCGAGAATAAAACTTGATAGTTGATGTCTGAATCATTAGGTTTTTTTTTTTTTCTCGTAATTTCAGTCACTTGACAAAGTTCAAGCATATGAAAAGCTTCAAGTTACTCGTTGCGGCATTATAATTTTAAAAAAATGTATAAAATGTGGAAAAGGAAATTAATATATGCAAAATTTTGACCTGGACATTAGATTCACTGCAGTTGCGGTTTTTTTTTTAAACTACGAAACTTTGAAACGATAATTTATACTCGTAGCTTTTTTAGAATTTTGGCTTCAAAACTTTTTCTTATTTCGTCGTCATTTTTTCCAAACACTTTCCCAAGTTTTGAATTCTAGTAAAATGTTTTTCTATCTTTCAACTGATTTTTTAGTTGAAAATGGCGTAAATAAAAAAAATACAACTTTACAAACTATACCATGCCTTTATATTCTGGTATAATGAAATACATTCTCAATATTATTGAAAATTTTGAAAACTGAATCCTTCAAATAATAGTCGTTGTGAGAAAAAATTCAGATAGACGAAAAAAAAAAAAAAATTTAAAAAGGTATCTTCAGAAATTACTGACTTTGACTTGAATATTTTAACAATATTCGCAGCCAGCCTGGAAAATGAGAAAATTAGTAGAACGTGATTTTCGTCAAATGAACATTTGCTCTGTCAAAAAGTACTTATTGAACGACAAAAAATGAAGAATCAAGAATATTAAGAATTTCGTCATATGCTTACTGCTTCCTTTTAAAAGTGAAAAAAAAAAAAAAACTCAAACAAAGTTAATATTTTTATTACTCAAAATTGAACTGTACAAAAATTTAAAATATGCCCCGGAAATTCAAAAAACCGACATAACCATAGCTTGTCAAATTTTCATAATTTGACGATTTGATGATTCATAATTTGATGATTTTCAATTTGAGTGCATGAAAAATGAGAAAAGTCAAAGAAAAAGTATTTCTAAAACATTACAACTTAAATCCAAGACCTCGAATTTGAAATTAAAAGTATTTTTTGCTTCTAAAAAAAATTGATATATTTTACAAAAAAAGATACAGCATGTCAAATTAAACGGAACACTTCCGGAAACGATATTTTTCGCGTCTGACAGGGAGGGCAAAGTTTTTTCGCGAAAAGCCAGATGTTCCCGTGGCCTAATGGATAAGGCACCGGCCTCCTAAGCCGGGGATTGTGGGTTCGAGTCCCACCGGGAATGCATTATTTTTTTTTCCTCGCATTGCAATTTCTCATTACTCATCGATAATTAGGACGGGAAGCACTATTCGCATATCACAATCATCGCGTTCACTCAGAATAATCCAATGTCTTTCCTCAAGGAAATTGGCAATCCCAGATCAAAATGACCCCTTTTTAGCTGAAGCTATTTCCGTTTGAACTGAATATTCGTCAAAACGCAAATGTAATTAGAGCTTTTTAATCAAAGCATTAATGACTACAAATCAGAAAGAATAACTTATTACTCAAAATGAATTCATTTCATCTCTGAAATTCAGGAAAAAACAACTCATCTTTCAATTCGAGGATAAAATTGTTGGCTCTGCAATAAATTGCAAAAATTATTTCCGTTCCAAAGCTGGACAGTGAAATGTTCCGCAGCTTCCGTGCCGTTTCAGGTACGAAATTCGGCCGTTAAGAGTCAACTTTTTTGCAGCCATAAATCTTGAAGTGAAAGAGTCAAAGGGGAAAAATGCAGGTAGAAAAAGGCATTTGCATTTTCGGCCTTTTTGTGCAGATGACCGAATTTTTTATCAGCATTATCTTCTCTGTTTCTATTTTTTCTCTACTCAACAAAACGATCCAATTCGTGAAATTGAATTGAAAAGTTCGTTACGTAAAAAAATTCAACTCAAATTTTAACATCACCGGAGTGAAGAAAATAAGCATTTTGGTACGTGATAAAACATGTATCGAAAATCTCTCTAAAAGTCGAAATCATTGTTTTCCAAGAAAGCTAAATTCGAATGAATGCATTTTTAATAACTACGATAGCTGGTTATTATTGAAATGAATATGGCGTGACTTGCTCCCCTCCAAAATCATTTTGTAAATCATTATTCTTCAAGATTTATAACTGAGTTTTTAAAAGATTTTCAAGTATTGGTCTTTATTGCTTTTCAAGCCGAATCTGAATAAGTGGAAGCCAAAAAATGAAAAACAGATACATCATTTTTTGGCTATTCTATTTTTACCTTGAGCAGTTACATAATATTTCAGATTTGCAGTTTTTTTTTTTGTACTCGTTGAGCTGATTTTTCTGAAATTCATTCGAAAACCATGGAACACGAAAAGTACTGTCGAAAAATACCAAAATCTATCTTCAAGTCTAAACATATTTTCAAGAAACTATATTCTTAGAAAAAAAAATACATGATATGTTTCGTGCGGAAAGCAATAAAAATGCCGTAAAATAGACCCTTCTATTACGTCTTTGAAAAAAAAAAAAAAAAAAAAAAACAATAATTGTATCCATCTCATTCCATTTAAGAATGATTCTCTATGAACGATTTTTCATCGACTCGTTTGTTACAAAAGATTCATAATTTCACGACACTTATCATTTTTAAAAGCTACGACGTTCATGAAATTACCCTCATATTTTTGTTATTTTTTCGTTTTCTTTCAAAATATTTTTGTTCTCGTACGAGAATATATTATTTGCAATTCGATTCATGCTTAATTAGAATCTGGAATTATTCGTATTTTTGGAATCATGTTTTTCATCGACTGATTGTGAGAACGAAAATGAAGAATAGATCGTCGTTTTAATTGAAGGAAAATTATCATGCAAATATATCTTAATGATGATTTCAGTCATTTGTTTCGGCGTAGAAGATTTGGCTCGTTATCACCCATTTCTTTTCAGTATTTCGAATCACTTTTCTTCGAATCGAAGTAATTTGAATTTGAAATTTTCTTTTAATCGAGATTGAATTTCACAGTTAAGTTTCTGAGCTGTTTTCAAAACTTTTCTGGTTTCTAGTTTTTTTTCCTTGATTATGCTTGAATTTATGCCTCAGATTTTTTGCTTGTTTTTTCAGAGTTTTCATGGTTTACTCTTTGAATTTCGAAAACTCAAACTTATCGTGTGAAAATTCTTGGGTTTTTGAATCCGCGGAATTTTTCAAGAGCGAATTGGAAGGAAGTTGACTTTGAAAAACTTGATTCAATTTTTTCGTAATTTCCTTCGAAAATGAAAGAAACAATTTCCAACTTTTTAAATGTATTTCAATTTTTGTCAAATCCTGTATTTTTAATATATTGTATGAATTTAAAATTAAGTAATACAATTTTGAGCATCATTATTTATATTCCAAGTTTCATGCACAAAATTATGACATTTGAAAACATCGACAGTAAAAAATCCCCGATTTTTCCCAGTTTTTTTTTTTTCCAATTTATGTGCCAAATTTAAAAACGTTTGATTCTGGCAGTCGAATCGTCTTCTTTTTGTATTATTTTTCAATGACAACCGGAAATCGCTTTTCAGACTATGAATATGTGATTCTGGAAAGTTACCTTGATGATTAAACACAAAATCATAAGTAATGGCCTTCGAATGAAGACCGATGTCTTTGATCATTCGGAAAACCATTTTTCATATGGATTCAATATTACTTGAAAAGTCTCTAACAATAAAATAATGATGCAAGTCTCCGGATGTCAAATAATTATTGCTTACTAAATCACTTGGCTAAAAAAAAGAAGCGAAAAGTTGGATTCTTTCTTATTCCAAATAATGGGCAAAAAATTTTGAGTTTTTACGTTCATAAAATTTTTTTATCAGGATCTCGCAAGAGGACTATAAAGTCGTAGAAAAACTTCTAGTGCCAGACAATACAGAAAAGACGGCAAATCTATAAATACACGAAATGTGCAAAGGTAGACTTTTCGAGATAATCAATTGAATTGAAAATCCTAGAGCATCATGCTCTGCAAATTTATGTGGAAATCAGGGGCGTAGGCAGAAAACACTTTCGGTGGTGGTTTTTCTGAGAAATGTTTTTCCCTCGGGATTTCATAATTTTTTTAATATCTGATAATACAAGAGAGCGATTTTGAATGATTTTACATTTCGGGATTTGAAAGCTATGCAACTTCTGGAATCCGGAGTTGCACGTTTTTCATGTTCGTAAATAATGGAATTCGATTTTTGTGATTTTCACCAAGTAACTGATGTTTCAATTTTCCCTACTAATACCTTTTGTATTTATGCCACTTTCAGGATTACCTGTTATTAAGTAATATGGGTTTCTATAGAGCTTTCTAAAATTCGACGCTCCAGGAATCAAACTTGTGAAAAATTGATATATTTGAATTGATTTTTTTGCAAATTTCAAGCACACAGATAAAAGATGCATTATAAATTTATATTATTTTCGTATGGTGTATTATTCATCGAACTTTGTAGCATTTTCTGTTATTTTTATCTCTATTTCTAATATTTCTATGGATCGCTCAATTCTGGAAATTGATTCTATTGAGGAGTATTGAATCTTTCGACGATTTTGACAATTTAAATTGATTTTTCAGACAACAGTTTCTTTTGTAAAGATTATTCATACTTTTATTCCGTATTTTTGAAGTAATTCTACAATAATTGAAAGTATGTTTATAATCGTATGAACTGCATACATTGAATTGGATGTATTTTTATTGTTTTCTACATGGATTTCTAGAATGATTGCTAAAATTTTAGGTATATAGTTTTCGTATTATATCGATAAATATGCTCCACGATAGAAAGTTTCATAAATTTCTAAGAAAATCATATTTACATAACTTTCATGTATTAAAAGTTTTCTAGTACACTAGTAAGCTAATAAATTTAAATTACTGAAACGGTAAAATATTGAAGTAGTTGACAAGCGAAAGAGTCGAATAGTAAACTAGCAAACTCGTTAACAAGTAAATTGGTTGATTAGTAAACTTTTGAAATTTGTAATAGTAAACAGGTAAGCTAGCAAGCTAGTTGAACAAAAAACTGGTAGGTTAGTAAGCTAGGAAACTAGTGAACTAGTAAACTCGTCAACAAGTAAATGAGTAAACTAGTAAACTGGTGAATTAGTAAGCAAGTTAGCTAGTAAACTAGTTGCCGAGTAAAGTAGTAAACGAATTACTAAGCTGGTAAACTAGTAAACCTATTTTTCATATTTTTTCAGTATATTACACACATAATATACGAAACCCTGGAGGATTTCTAAGTATTCTCATAGATTACTTATATTTTTGTTGATTGCTTGCTGCGGAGATTTAAAAAATTCGATGCTGTAAAATGCGTTTTTCGATGTATTATCAGTAATTTCAAGAATCAACGGTAAAATCACATTCATATAGATTTTTCATCTTTTACATCGTTATTCTTTTTTCGTATTTTTGAAATATTTGAAAGATTTTTTAAACTTTTATATGGATTTTATGTAGATTCCTAGAATTCGATGGTCTAAGATTCAAAGTTTTGTAAATTTTCAGTGTAGATTTTTACTATTTTCTTGATTATTCACTGGGTTGCAACAATTTTTCCGATTCATATTTTCTACGTGATCCTACGTTTCGATGATTTTTACTTTTCATGAAATATACAATGCTAAAGTTTTCATGCGTTCATTCACAACTCATATTTGTATTCTTTGTCGATGTAACTCCTTTCAATTTTACATGAAATATTGATTGATTCCATCAGAATTTCGGGAGAGGTTCGAACCACTAAAACCCCCCTCTGCCTACGCGCCTGGTAGAGAGGTATTGAAAATACCAGAAAATCATTCGGATCTTCTGAATATTCGAAAAATATGGAAAATATGAAATGAACAAGAGTATTTCTGCAAAAAACAGTGCTCTGAAGAATCGTTTGGAATACTAAGAATCTGTCGGGTCGCGAGATTCGCGAAGAGTTGGTTTGGAAAAGGCAAACAAACGCGAGAGACTGGTGGAACGATCGATTATTATCTCGCTGGAGCGACGTCGCGAGATATCAGACAGGCCGGAGATAAGATAAAAGCGGCGGAGGAAAAAGGCGCGAAAGAAAAAAAGGATGAGCCGAGTGGAAGGCCTTGGCTCGGGGCTCTCTCGTTTTCGAGATGCTGCGGGCTCGTGGACGCGCGTGTAGCTCGCGATGCTCGTAAGATAGCGAGAGATTGGATCGTTTCTGTTTCAAGTCTTCGGGACCGAGCCCATGTTTGACTTGCGATTCGTCCTTTCTTTCTGCCGCGGTCCATGCCGCGGAATCATCGACAAAGTCCGGTTTTTTCGATTCGATCACGTTCGATATTTTTGCAGAGTTGATTCGAAAGATTTTCTAATACTTTGATTAGGATTTTACATGGATTTTGCGTGGATTGCAAATTTTTCACTGGGTCGCGATGATTTTTCAAATTGATATTTTCTACGTGATCCCACGTTTCGATACTTTTTGCTTTTCATACATTATCAACTGTACATGTAGCAATTCCAGAAAAAGTTGATAAATTTTCTAGATCGTGTTCCATCTCACTGTGATGCTGACGAGTTGCGAAAGTGTTGACAAGTTGATTTGATTCTAAGGAAACTTGTGAGGATTCGGTGAAGCTACCATTGTAAATTGGATGCATTTGTACGTGGGTGTTTTCGGGCATTTTGCCCATGCCAAATTTTCCACGTTGATGAATAATTCTAATACCCATGATCCCCGTATGTTCCTCGTTTCGCAGGGTTATAATTGTCAATGCAACTGGTGGAAATGTATTGCAAATGGGGGCACGCAATAAGGAATGGGTTGGTAATTCTTCGTTTGCCGGAGAGAGAAAAGAGGAGGAATGAAGAAAATGCAGCGCGTACAGAAGAGGCATCGTCATCAGGGGGAGGCAGGTACAACCAGCGAGCCGTTGCTTCACAGCAAAGGCTGGCGCACTTGCGGCACCACAATGCAAGATTTTCCACGGAGTAATTATCCGCGAGCTTTGCAGACTGACAGCTCCTTAAGAAGCGCGGCTCGAGGAATGCTCCTAACGTCGGCCGATTTTCGCGGAAAAAGTGAAATTGCGCCAGAGAAGCCCATTGTGGAAATGGCGTAAATCCTGCGTAATTGACGAAACCCCGGCTCATAAAGCGCGTCCATTTTCAGCCTCGCGGACGCCGGAAAGAGACGTTTCCAGCGAAAAGGTGCCGCAGATTTTGCCCTCAAAAATAAATGGGAATGTGAGAATTTTTCGAGCTCCCCAGTTCTGACACTTTTAGCTTGAATGCCATGCGTGCAATAGAAGGAGCCTTTTCTTCATACTCGGCATCTTATTGTTTTTCGAATTTTTCTTTTTCGTTCTTCAAAACGTTGCAATTGACTCGTACGTAATTACTTTACTGCACATTTCGCGATATCATATCGCGACTCCTACCACTCCAGATTCCAGAAAATGCCGCCGCGCAGCTTTGCCAATAATCAGATCGAGTATACGTTATACATACGATCATTACAATATCAATCCTACATTGTGCACACCCGCGAATTTCATTTAATTTTTCGCGTCAACGATGGCTCTCATGTTACTTGTTACAATTTCAAATTTCACCTTCGGCCGGAGGCTGCCGCATGCATCAGAGTCGTGGGAGACGGGCAGTCCACTTCCGGCCAAAACGGGCCATTGTGCCCAACTCGTCTTCTCTTTTTCCCCCTTTTCTTCTTCCTCTTCTTGTCTCCTTGCGCGCACACGTGTATTCGCGCGCATAACACATTACACGTCTCTCTCTCTCTCTCTCTCTCTCTCTCTCCTCCCATTGTGCACATCATTATGCATGCCTTTCACATCTCCCTTTCACCTTTTTTCTCATTTTTCTCGCGAGCCCGGTCCAGCATGGACCGAAGTTTCTCTTCGGAAATGCCTTTTTTTCCTTCACACTACGCCAAGGCATCTTTCGTCATTCATCCAGAAATGTTCTCCTTCAACTGTGTGAAATACAACACGCAATTTAACATTCATGAGCTCATGCGGTTGAATCCATTTCAGATTTCTGAAATTTGGATGGCAGGATGAATAAATTATGCTCTCACATTTGAGGGAGTTTTGCGAAAATGTTGGCAGTCGCGTGATAATCGAGTCTCGAGAGACAAAGAGCGCGATTCGGGGAAGGGAAACGAGGGAAACGGCGGCAACAAGGAACAGGTATACGTATAATGTATATTCATGGGACACATGTGCACGCGCGCCAGAAAGACATCTGTCACTGGGGTGAAAGGTCCAATGATACCGCCGCGACCCGGACAAAGCCGCGCACCTTTCCTTACATCTCGAGACACTGATGATTCTTCAACTTGGCAACAATTCATTTTCCAATGTCGCACGGGACGAAAAAACCAAAATCAACTCGACGAGAGGAATATTATTCGCTTGAATATTTATTCCGATCGACCGTCAATTTTTCAAAAGTCAATCACTTTGGCAGTAAATATTTTGAGTGTATTATAATATTTTTGGGCTTTTTCACTCGGCTGTACGTTTGCGTATGGCAATTTTTTGAAAAATCGATCAACATAACTCTCCCGTCTTCGTGTCGCGACAGTGTCATTTGTCGAGCTGATAAAGCATCGCCACGAGACGAAATGAGATACATAGTTTTGCCCGAGTCGCGAGAGTCGTATATAGAGACTTTTTTTTTTCATTAGATATTGTGTTAAATGTGTCCAAGACGCGATTTTTCAATGAATCGTGAAATCTTTTTATTGGAATGTAGCCATGCTGCTGGAAATTTTCCTAGACAATTTGAATTATGGATACCTAAATTTCGAAAAATCTAGCACTTGGAGTTTTTTTCATTACCGAGTTGATCGAAAATTCGATTTGAAATTCGGAACAGTAAAAATTTTCACACAGAAGCAAACTCAACTATAAAAAATAATTGCAATTTTTTATATACATGTATGGAAATTTCAATTCCTACAATGTATCAGAAGTGTCTCATGCTGTTTGGAAATTTCAAGAATACGGGAAATTTGCCTATGCTGCATGAGTATTTCCCATATTATTTGAAATTTTAAGAATATCAGAAATTCACCTACATCGTATGAGAGTTTTGCAGTGTTGTTTGAAAATTATCAGAATATAAAACATTTTTCTAAATTATATGAGAAATTTTTCATAATTTTCACAAGTTTTGAAAGTATCATCCCAGATGTATGAGATGTTTCCCGAATTCTCGGGAATTCTTATAATATGAAAACTTTCTCTACGTTGCGTGAGAAATTTTCTATATTCTTTAGAAATTTTAAAAATGTAGAAATTTTCTAGTATTCTATTGGAATTCTCCTATATTGCTTCGAAATTTGAAGAAAATGCGAAATTTTCCTACATTGCATGAGAATTTCCCCATATTGCTTGGAAATCTCAAGAATATGATAAATTTACCTAGATTGCATGAGAATTTTTCGTATTCCTTGGAAGCCTTAAGAATGTGGGAAATTCACTTATTCTGTATGAGAATTTTCTCATATTGATTCAAAATTTGGGGAAAATTGGAAATTTACCTACATCGCGTGAGAATTTTCTCGAATGTTTGGTAATTCTTAGAATATGAAAAATCTCTCTACATTGTGTGAGAAATTTTCGATATAATTTAGAAACTTGAAGAATGTGGGATTTTCCAAATATTCTATGGAAATTCTCCTATATTGTTTGAAAATTTTAGGAATATGAGAAATTCGCCAATGCTGTTATGAATATTTCCTCAGAATGTTTGAAAATTTTTGAGATTGGAAAATTTTTTTTAAATTTCGTAAGAAATTTTCTATATTACTTACAAGTTTAAATAATATGGGAAATTTCCCTACATTGTATGAAAACTTTCCCATATTGTTCGGAAATTCGAAGAATATGGGAAATCTACCTATATTGCATGAGTATTTTCCCATATTGTTTGATTCGAAGAATATGGGAAATTGCGCAACATACTAGCGTGTACGTCAATTTCCCGATACTTTTCTAAAAAAACTTGCAGACATGTATGATAAGTTTTCCATATTCTTTGGAAATTTCATGAATATGGGAAATTTCCTTATTTCGCATGAGAATTCCCCTATGTTGATTGGAAATTTTAGGAACATGAGAAACTTTCTCTTCATGTATCAGAGTTTTCTCATATATTTTCGATATTTGAAGAATATGGGAAAGCACTTGCCATACTAGAGCGCATGCCAGTTTTCCCATACTTTTCTGATAAAAATTCCATATCTACGTGTATGAGGAAAATCCTGTACATGTATAGGATTTCCATATACTGACTCGTCCATAGGATAATTACTTGCCATAAATCTATAGCAACTTTTTTTCACAGTGTAAGAAAAATGTAGTCATTTGACAATAAGACCGTGATTTCATTTCTTTTGGTACATTTTTCGAAACGTAACATCCCATGATTCAAATTCCAAATGTATTCAAAATTTAGTTAGTTTTTTTCCCCACTTTTCTTTCATTATATTCGTAAATGGAGAAAAATAGCGAAAGTTTGAATAACAATATTGAATTCACTGCTGATACGTGAATTTTGAGGAATCGCTCATTCGTTGCAGTGAAACAATGCTAATCGAAAGAATTTGTTTTTTGAAATATCAAGACAGGGAATTTTCGATTTGTATTTATTGCATTGACGAGAATGCAAAAATCTGTGCAGTTCAATGAATAAAAGGCCGTGGAAGTCAGGTGGCGCAAAGTGCGGGACACGTGTTGAGTGCTGGTGGCATTGTCCGAAATCCCGTCAAACTTCTCGTCCGAAGTGGACAACGAAATGGCTGACCTGCACGGACCATAAGGGTCAATGGGAACAGAGCACATACGCGGAAGGGCGCGCGTGTCCGACCTTTGGACCCGACCAGCCGTTTCGAATTCGGTGAAATCGTTTTCGAAATCTCAGCAAACCTACGAGCCCGAATTCGCAAGTTGAAATTCGACCCTTTTCAAAATTTTCCGTACCAATTTCCGCATTATGGAACAAATTGACGTATTTTCGAATGATGAGAATTGTAATTGGAAATGAAATAACTCTTAAACTCGACTATAGTTGAAATAATTCGATTTTACATTCGATTCGCTTAGTCTTGAAACTTGGTGCGCGATTTCCGTTGTTTTTTTTGTTTTTTCGTTTCTTTTCATTCAGAGAGGACATGACATAGTTCATTACTCCCTGGAATGCATTTGGAGCAACTATTCTGGCGATGTCGACATTATTCGCGGGACATGTGCATTTTTTATTGCTGACGGACTTCCGAAGCTACTTGTTTCGAAAGTGCAAAACATATTCCAAATGCCCGCGTTTCTGGGGATCATTGACTCCAGCGCGAAATATTTGCGTAACAAATATTTCTCGCTGCATGCCATGCATGATTGCGTTCACGATAATCTCGATCAAGTTTCATTTTGGTAAGGATTTGAATCTTTTTCTTCATGATGCGAACAAACATGCATTAAGGCATAATTTGCTTACGTGGAAAAAAATGGGACCTTTCGAGATTTTTTTTTTCCATTCGTGCTGCCTTTTTATCTTCCGAACCGAAAATTTGCGAAAAATTAGGTGACCAGAGCGAGAAAACTACATCTCTTGATTAGTGATTTGGTAAACTCTTTTTCACATAACGCATGAAAAATAAGAGTGTTTTTTTAAATGGCGGTCACAGTTTTAAGTGAACCATTTAGTACTACCAAACGTACATGAAGATTTTCGAGATCAGCCTGGAGAAAAAATCCCACGCTCCAGAATCTGACACCGCGCGAGCAAGTGTAATAACAAGTAGCGAAATAAGCAGATGTATGTGACGAGATAGGTGTAAATGCGCGCCAACTCGCGCGGAATGAGAAAAAAAAAGTCAAGAGATTACTCCTCCGGACCGTTATACTTGTTCTTCGAAGATGCCCAGAGTCACACTTTTGTCGATCTAAGGCTGACTCGAAAATTGAACCAAATCGTAATAATCACATTTCATCAGCTCGCGATAGAAAATTAATGAAATCTGAAACATTTCAAGTATTAAACAACTATTGAAAATTGCAATGAATTGGACGAATTCTCGGAAAGTTTTAAATATTTTGTATTATGCCTGAAGGTAGAATTTCTCGGATAAAGGAAAACGAATGGAATTTCAGAAAATGTCTGAAAATCTCCAAGATGGTGTTCTTCATTACGTATTCGATTATTTTTCTTCCCATTTCAATATAAACTTGAAAAACTTGAAAAGCATTGAAAAATTACGAGAAAGTTTCATGATTTGGGTAAATTTTCGTACAACTTGGGAAGTTTTCAATAGTTTGCATAAGGCTTGAAGTTGAGAAAATTAGAAAAGTTGAAAAAATCTTCGAGTTTCTAATACTGTCGATAATTTGAGAAAATTCGAAAAATTTGGGCAACTTGAGAAAACGCTCGTAAATTTGATCGCTTAAAATTTCGTAAAATTACATCAACTGTACAATGTCCATCATACTCCTCAAAATAACATAATATTTTATAGCACAGATGTGGTCGACAATTTCTAAAATAATACTGTGCATATTTAGAATGCCAAAACCCAAACCAATATAGTCCAGTTCTCAATTGTTCTCATTAGATCAACGAATTTCCATTTCCTGCAATTCCCATGGGGTCCTTTGAAAAAGAACAGACGTGAAAGTCTCGTCATGGGCCGAAAGAACAAGTGCGCTTATTCCGTACAGAAGTTGCACTTTTTTCCATACGCACGCGCATGGGCAATTAAAGAGAGAGTGAAGGATAAAATTGACGAATCGACGTAGGTGTACGTATGTATTTGTATGTAACAATTGGCTCTCTCGCGTATTACTATCTCTTCCTCGATGAGCACGCAACAACAATTATATTCGCGATGAACATGCACGTGCGTTTGTAAATAAATAACGCCGGCGCGTTATGCAATGCATGTTTTACTTCTCCAAAATCGCCCCAGTGAATAATTGGACGATATTTTGTACAAGGTTTTTTATCATGAATAAACAAACAAATGATGCATAAAATAGATGGAATTGAATTTATATTTATTTTTTTTTTTGTTCCATTTCCTGGTGGCCTTTCGTACTATGACAGATAACGTTAGATCGTTCGATAAAATTTTGAAAAATCTCTCGCCTCGAGAAGAGATAAGTCGATACGAGACGTAAAAAGTCGATTAAAGTAAGAAGAAAGAGCTCGGTGATCAAGGTGAGCCCGGAAATCGAGATTAAGCGATCGCGCGATTTATTATCATCAACGACGTATCTTTTCGTTGTCTCGATAAATAGATTTTTACGCGCAACTTGCAATCATCGTCTATTTCAAGCTCGCATCATCGAAACTTGAATGGCAATATTTCTATGCAGCCCTTTGTAAATTAATGCACACCGGATCATGCTATTAATGACATTCAAATGTACTCTCGTAATTCAATCACGACGTGGAAAATATATAGTGATTATTGGAAAAACGTCACACGGTGGTTTGTGTAAGAAGAAATAAAAGAAGAAGAAGCGGTGTATGGAGGCGTGGGGGAACGAATAGATGAAAAATAGTGAAAAAGACAGGAAGAGAGAGGCTGGGTTTAATGAGTGGCTAATATATAACGCGGATAACGTGTAACGCGTTAGCGCGCGAGTTACGTAAAAGCGAGCTGTACCAGACGCGTTTATTGCACAGAAAAGTTTTGCCAATTAGCCAGGGAGAAACCGCGGGCAGCCAGCGAAGCGCTCCAGCGAGTGCTTTCGTCGCTGGGCTCGAAATTCGCCATTTTTTTTTAATCGTCTACGTGAGAAATATGTGACTTGGAATAAGAGAAGGGTCCTACGGTTACAAACGAGAACCTCGAGCAAGTGAAGAGAAACCTTTCTCTCTGCCCTATGAAACCGGACAGTAAAATGTTCGAATACAGTTTCACTTTATACATATAACAAATAAATGACTTTCGATCGCCCCAAGTTATTTTCCACTATTGGCAAGTTTTGAAGCAGTAAAATTATATCTAAAATCCTATCTGACAATGTGTATATAATATCATTTGACCACATCATGACAAAAACTGCTATAAATTTTTAGCAAAAAGTACAATATTTAATTATTGCAATAATTACCGTTTTTTTTTTTTTTTTTTTTTTTTTTTTTTTTTTTTTTTTTTTTCCCCAAGGGAAAAGTAGGAGGTTGATTTGAACAGAATTTTCAAAAAAAAAAAAAAATTCGGGATTTATGGAGGCAAAAGTAGCCGAGATGAAAATTGGGTCGATTGGCAGTGAATCAGCGAGAGGAGAGACGAGAAAAATAGCGGGCGAGCTGATTAGGCGCACATGTCATCTTTTTCAGCATCGCCATCAGTCTCCAGCGGCTGAGAATCAGAAACCTACAATCTTATCGCTCCTCAAATATCGACATAGGTGTTTCATTATACACCGGAGCACGATACAAGAGTATTATATTTTAACGCGATCGAGAATTCAGACTCGCAACATCCGGCGTATAGCGTTCCGAATGTTAAACCGTCCTTACGATGAAATCCCGAGAGATAAGAAAGATAAACCTGACTTCTCGCGCTTACGTTTCCACGTACCACCTTTTTTTCATTTCCGAAAAAATGAAAATCATACAACAATTCACGGTTTCTGAACTGAAGCCCCCCCCCCCCCCCCCCGAACCTTCATCTTGGAGAATTCAAATACAATACTCGAAGAAATTACACGTAATATTTCTATTTCGTTCTCTGCGATTTCTCGAATTCAGATTTACAAAAGTATACGAAATTCGAGTTAATTGTGTGCGTCGTCCAGTCAAGTCCGCGCAACGGAGAAAGTTAACAATTATTCCCGAGTTCGCGATCTGCCTCGCAAAAGGATTTAATAACGCGGAAGGAACTTTGCACCTCGAGAAATCTCGATTGCGCAGTCGAGAAAAAAACGCGTAATGCTCTAATAAAAATTTCGTCAGTTCGTATCAATTAATGTGCTGGATTAATTCCAGCAGACAGTAAATCATTTCGACTTTTCCCAGAGATATTTCATGGCAATACTACGGCTTGTTTAGAAGGGCGATCCACAAAATGCAAGGATCGAATTTTTCAAATTCCCCTTCATCTCCAAATTGACGCACTTATTTCGATTGGATCGTGAACATCTGTAATTCAGGTGTGAGCGTGTTCTCGAGTAATCTGAGACCCTTGTTTGCTTCTCTGTACCACCTCGTGTTAATCACCCGAGATAATCCCGGGACGATCTTTGTACCGAGCGTGTTTTTTCTTTTTCTTTTTTCCTTTCACGAGCTCGATGTCACGTGTTTCAAAGACTTCTATCGCGCGTTTTATCTCTTAGTAACAATTGCAGTGCAGCAGCGCCGTTTTCAAAACGAACATCGTTCGACACAAATCGAGGGTTTAATGTGCACTAGTAATCTTCGGATGATTACTTTCCGAAGGGGCATGAATTTAAGAGGGTTGGTTCCATGCATCAGGGATTTGGGCGTGATCATAGATGAGGGATTGAGTTTCGCTACACATGTGGAGGAGTCTCTTATTAACGACTCCCTGGAACTGCTTGGTTTGTCGAGACGGCAGTCCGACGAATTCAGATCTTTGCGGAGAATCGCGTTACTTTGCAAGTCGCTGATTTTGTCGAAATGGATGTATTGCTCTTCAATTGGGTCACCTTCGTCGGGATTTTCGATTCGGGAAATTGAGAGAGTCCAGCATTGGTTTTTGTCATATGCTGCCTTTAGGGCACGAGTCGCTAATCCATCTTTTACGCATGATTACACCGACATCTCCAGATTCACTGGATTACACTCATTGCGATCACGTAGGGAGTCGAGGGACGTCAGGGCTGTATGCGAGATTCTCGCAGGTTCGCTTGACTGCAAAGATTTACGTGGCTGTTTCGTTTCTAACGAACGATATGCTGTGTGATACGAGGTCATCATCTAGATTCGTTGAATTTGCTCGCAGTGCCTGGGTTATTGGGATTTTGAGCAGCAGGTTTGGATCTGACGAGCTTTTATCTTTGAACATGGCACGTTTCGATAGGAGGAGTAATGAATGCACACTCAATAGTTCAAATAATCAACATGAAACTTGGATGGTTGGGGGGCGGTTGGGATGGGATTAGAATGGGAAAGTAACGCTACGGAAGTGGAAAGAAAGAATGGAGGGAACAAAATACGGGACCAAGTTGACGGAGTGTCGAAGAAAGCAATTCTGCTGGTTTATAATGCAGATTGGTCAGCGAGAGTCTCGTTGGATGAATCACGTGCCTTCCGGAGTGCGTGTTCGAACGGAGCCGAAGAAAATGACTCATTGCACGTACACTCGATCCTCGGATTTTTATCGAGGGTAAAAGTACCTTTTTTTATTGCTCCCGTATTGCGTATATCATCATACACGGCATCTTACCGATATTATAATAACCCCTATTAACCGTTGCGGGAGAATATCGCTGTAAAAGTTAAATCCACCGTTGGATATGGCAGCCGATTTTTCGGTAACGTCAACCAAAGCCTGCTCGCGTTGGTTGTCATGCTCAAAACTTTGGTTCACGCCTTACCAAACGAACGGCCGCTGTAGCCGAACATTCATTTCCGCGATGACACAATTATTTGCCGCGTTAATGAAATAACGAAGAACCGCAATCAAAGCGATGAGCGACGAACGTCGCGAGATGTTTATCGGTACTTGAGTGCAGTTGGTAATCTCGGGATCGTTTAATATTGATTAATTACTCGCGACTCGCACGGCTCGCAATAACACGCGAGCGTTTCGCGGCGCCTCATTGTTTCGTTTTCCCCCGTAACAAAAGTAGCGACTCACCCAGCTCGCGCTTTTTCCGATTCTTCGTTCCCACGCGTCGCAGTCGCCGCTTCCTCGGCGTCATCTCGCCATTTGTTTATTTACTTATTTGACTATGTAACGCGAGCGCTTGATTTTCTTCGCGGCCAAAGCCTGACTGGCGATTCGGATTCACTCGCGAGCACCGCGAACCCCCAGAGGGGCATGATTTAGGGTGCTCGCGGCAGATCCACCCTTGCGCCACTTGCTCCAGTTTATTCGCCAATGGCAAGTGATCTGGGGCACCCGAAAAAGGGCCGGGCCTTTATTTAGGTCCCGAAATCGGCGGTTACGGTCTTGGAACGAGTTTGCCTTTAACAGAAAAATTAGAGGATGTTTTCGTTAGGGTATGAGGTTTGGGTGGGGGGGGGGGGGGGGAGGTAACGCTTTATTTGAATTCTCAGCGATTTGGGAGAAATCAATTTTTCATGACCGATGAAAGGATGTAGTTGGTGTGACGAAAATCGTTATGAAATTTCTCTATGTTTTCGGAAATTTTGGATTTTTGTCTAAATCAATGAATTCGTCGACCATCTCTTTGAAGTGAGGAATTTTCTATTTTTTTCAATCCTGCAAATTTTTATAATTTTTTATAATTCTCGGCCATCTCTCTCGGGTTTTCGATGTTCTGTTGATTTATTGACATTTTTCATATTTCTTACGTTATTTAAACTATCCAAATTTTTAATGTTTTGTTAGACTTTCTAAGAATTTTTCTAAAAAGAGGAAAAAAAACATTATCATGCATATTTCGAGCAAAATATAATAATGAACACAATTTACGAAATTCGTGGACATTTTCTGTAATTCTACAATTGTTTTTAACTCGATAGGATTATTCACGATCTGTACAATTTTCGTAAATATTTCAAAATTTTCGGAATTTCAAACCTCGTATGAAAACTTTTCGAATTTTATGAAAATTTGTCCATCTCATTAGAGGATTTTTCGTAACTGTTTAGTGCTGTTCAAGTTTCTAGATTTTCACGAGAAAATAAAAAAAAAAAAAACCGAATGATACATGCGCTTGCAGAGAAAATTTTTTTAATATTACATGATTATTGGCAATCCATACGATTTTCAATATTATAAAATATTTCAAAGTTTTTTTCAATTTACAACCTCCTCGTCCTCGTACGAACCATTCAAAAAATTTCAATTTTTTTTTTAAATTTGTCCAACTTGTTACATTTTTTCGGGTTATTTACGTACTTTTGAAGTATCCTAAATTTTCAATAATAAGTAAAATTACTGAATCATGCATTTTCAACAAAAATATAATAATGGACACAATCCTACAAAATGTATGGTCCTTTTCTGAAATTCTAGAAATTGTGACATTATTGACGATCTACATTATATTCGATATTCTCAAATATTTCTAAATTTCTCAAACTCTCTTCAAATTATTCAAAACTTTATGAATTGAAAAAAAATTTGCCCAACTCAGTAGGATTTTTCGTGATTTTTTTATTCTTTTCCTTGTTTTCAGATTTTTACATATAAAAAAATCAAAAAATTTTATCATGCATTTTTGAAAAACTATGATAATGAACCCAGTCTACAAATTTTATTGACATTCTCTGTATTGCATAAATTTTTCAAGTTTTTTCGAGTAATTGACGATCCTAAAGATTATCCATGTTTTTTGCAATCTTTTAAAATCCTCAAAATTTCAAACATAGTACGTACAAAACCTTTGAGAATTGATTTTCGTAAAAATTTGTCTGGCTCAAAAAGCTTCTTTTTTTGATTTTAGATCCTTAAAAATTTTTCTGATATTTAATATTGAAAAATAAACTTACATCATAGAATACGTTTGGAAGTAATGTTATTAAGATAATATCGTAAATTTATGGACATGTTGTGAAATTTTACAAGTGCTTCGAATTGAGTAGAATTATCGACCAACTTGGGTTTTCGAGTTGTTTTTCAAGTTATTAAAATTTTCGAAATTTCAGACGTAATGCTGACTATTGGAAACCCTACAAATTGTATAAAATTTAAATCCCCATTTCGAAGAAATATGACAATTAGAACAATCTATAAAATCAATGAGAGTACTATGAAATTCTACAAATACTTCAAATTATATAGAATTATCGACAACCTTCAATTTCCGCAATATTCTCCAAGTTTTCAAGAAATACAAAATTTCAGACGAAATGCAAACTATTTTGATTTGCAGATTTTTCTTCCAACTCATTAAAATTTCGTAATTTTTCATATTTCTCAAGTTTTTCAGATTTTCATTGAAAAATGAAAATAAGAAAAAAAAATGAAACAATGAGAAAAATGGGAAAAACTTATAATATATAATTCGAAGAAATGTGTAAGATGGAAAATAATAGTAAAATATACAGTTTGAAAAAGAAATTTGCGTTTCGTGACATTCGATGACACTAATTTCTGCGTGATAATTGTGAAGTCTAAGAATAGTGCTTGGTGCGCTCGGCAAGAGGTAATATACTTATCGCTCATGAGCACCAAGGAGAGCCACATTTCACGTAATCACAAACGCAATCGCTGTCATATTTTTCCTATTTAACGCAACAAATATTTCCCCATTTCACACCACAGATCCCTCAAAACCACGTGAATTCTCAACTTGATATTATTTTTTTCTACTTTCGACCACAAACTTAACGAAATGTCTAAAAAAACATTTCGACAATAAAAATTCCGTACAGATTGATTTTCAATGATCGCAATAAAAAACACAAGTTTAAAATACGTAATTATTAGTTTGATGAAATTTTACATCGCACCAAAAACTGAAATTCGAATTGTTTTGTTCTTCAGATTTTATAGTTTTTATTATGATTATAATTGAATGACGAACTGAAAAAATGAACTTGAATTTTTAATCAATTATTTTTATTTTGCATTACTTTGGACAATTTGTAGCCTTATTGTTATGGAAATGAGAAAAAGGAATCATGAGTTGAGTTATTTTGGAATTTTGAGTCTGGAGCAAAACTTTCTCAGCACCTTGAAATCATTCGATCGACGCGTGAATTATGTATCTTATAATCGCGTATCGCACGTTTCAAAGAACGCGAAAAAACCAGACTGAGATAATGGATCCAAGTACAGTGATTCAATGTTTGTTTACGATCGTCGCGCGATTTTCACGATTTCCGTGAAATTCCACGACTTTTTTTTACGAATCGGGGGGGGGGGGGGTGGTTCTTGATAAATAGTCGATTATGCGAAGGCTTGAAATGGGTTTTGGGTTACCAATCTGATATATTTCATTTTCTTCTAACGGATTGGCTTAGCATCATTTTTGTATTGCCATAGAAAAATTAGCTGATTTTCCTACTGTTTCTCATTGAAAATGGGAACGTTGACCTTTCAATTTATTCCAAGAAATAATTTTGTGGATGCCAGAATATTATTTATCTCATTCCAAAACATATGTTCTTGTTTTGAGAGTATTATCAAAATTTTGAACATTTCAAATACAACTCATTTGAAAGTTTTACATTGTTTATGGTAATCCGTTCAACTCAATCCGACATTAATGCAAAATTGACGAAAAGTAATCATTTTCGAAGAAATACTATAATGAGCACAATCGACAAAATGTGCAAACATTTTCTAAACTCTACAAATTTTTCGAATTTCATGAATTTATTTACTTTCGAGTCTGTGAATGATGAAAGTTTAAAGTTTTATTTAAATTAGCAAAGTTTCAAACATAATACGATCCATTTGATAATTTTCAATTTTTGACAAAATGTCAGTCAGATTTTTCGCGATTTTGAATACTTTTCATGTTTTTCAGATTTCTATTTGAAAATGACAAAAAGTAATCATTTTTGAAGAAATACTATCATGAACTCAATCTGCCAAATTCATGAACATATTCTCAGTTGTGCAAATTTTCAGAAATTTTTATCATGAAATCAATTCAAGACTTCAATTTTCATACAAGTTTGTCCAACTCTATTAGATTTTTCGTACTTTTTCATGCTTTTCAATGTTTTCAGATTCTCATTCAGAAAGGTCAAATAACTATCATGCGTATTCTTAAAAATATGACAGTAAAAACAATCTGGAAATTTCTACGATTTTTCGGAACATCCCAAAATCGTTTTAATATTCTTTCTGGAAATTACGCTCGTCGCTAGGGGAAAAATTCATGATTTCCGGCGTGCAGAAGAATAATGTAAAAAAAAGTTTTCACAAGAGTTTGCCTGAATTTTCGAGGAAAACGTTCGCAACACGTGACTCATTTTTCTCCTCGCAGAAAGGTGATAAGAGCACGCGTTATTAGCCGGGCAGCAAGGTCTTTACGTAAAAACGTAGATAACTTTGCATCGTGCCCCATATTTCTTTTCCTTTCTCTTTATCAGCCGCGCTTCCAACTCTGCTTCTGCATGCTCGTTTTCTCGATATTTCAAGCTGTATTATTTATTCTTGCTCGTGCGAACAACATTATCATTTCCTCCGCCGATTTCGATGTGAGGAATGCAAACAACTCTTTGACACTGATGACTTCGCGATTAGAATTACCCCCATAGGCATTGAGAATAAATGGGAAATGACGAAATTGAGTAAATAAAGAATTATGAAACATATTTTATCACGTAGTTAAAAAATTGATGAATTCTAATTCACGACTTGGAATGTTTTAATTCATTTTACCGCGGGACAAAGAGGATACACTGAAGAAAAACTTTTTTTTTTCTCGTAATGAATTATCATCGAAAGCTTTTCTGATTTGAGGAAAAGATGCTGCGACTGGAAGGCTGGACCGTAATCTCGTAGGAAGGGAAAATAACGCTCTCATTGGAACTTTCTCGGTAACCAATCGAGCGCGCGATTTTGCTTTTGCGCAGTCTCGCTCGTTCGCTTCGATATATTCAAGCGAACACTTTCGAAAGCTCCGCGGAAGGAATCCTCACCCCTCAGGTGCGTAGGCAGAGGGGGCTTTTGGGGGTTCGAAACCCCCCCCCCCCCTCCCTCCCTCCCTCCCTCCCTCCCTCCCGAGATTCTGATAAAATCAATCAATATTTCATGTAAAGTTGAAAAAAGTTACATCGATAAAAAAAAAGAATGTAAGTTATGTACAAATAAACGCATGAAAACTCCAGCGGTATACATTTAATACAGCAAATGATTAAAACGTAGGATTACGTAGAAAATATGAATCAGGCAAACTGTCGCAACCTGGTCAATAATAGAGAAAGATGGTAATCTATGAAAATGCTGCACATTTACAGAACTTTGAATCTTAGATCATCAAATTTCGTTTATTAGATTATATTTCGTATATTATACTGGAGAAACGTGAAAAATAAGTTAACTAATTTGCTTGTTGACGAATTTACTAGTTTACTAGTTCACTGTCTTACTAGATTACTGGTTTACTAAATAACTAATTCACTTGTTAACGAGTTCTCGTTAGTTTTCCATTTTTCTTTTTTACTTGCTTACTACTTAACTATTTTACAATTTCAGTAGTTTCCTAGTTTACTATTTTTCTAGCTCACTAGTTTACTAGATTTATCTTTCAATACATCAAACTCATGTAGAAATGATTTTCTTCGAAACTCATGAGACTTTCTGTCCTGGAGCATAGTTATTAATATAATACTATAATTATAAATACATAAGTTTAGAAATTATTCTAGAAATTCATGTGAAAACAATGAAAATACATCCAATTCAATTGATACAATGTACACCGTTGAACATACTTCTGATTGTGGAAACACTGAAAAAATATAGAATAAAAGTATTTAAAATCTTCAACGATGAAACTGTCGTCCGAAAAATCAATTCAAATAATCAATATCGTTGCAAGTTTCAATACTATAGCATCAATTTCTAAAAATCGATAGAGTGATCCATAGACGAATAATGATGAATAATACACCAATAATGATCCAACGATGAATAATATGCCATACGAAAATAATATAAATTTATGATGTGCTTTTTATCTGTGTGCTTGAAATTTGCAAAAAAAATCAATTCAAATATATCAATTTTTCACAAGTTTGATTCCTGGAGCTTCGAATTTTAGAATGCTCTATAGAAACCAATATCACCTAATCCTTGAAGTAATGTAAATAAAAAAGTATTGGTAAACAATTGACACCTCAGTTACTAATTGATAAATCACAAAAATCGAATTCCATTATTTATGAACATGGAAAATGTGCAACTCTGGATTCCAAAAGTTGTATAACTTTCGAATTCCGAAATGTAAAATCTTTCGAAATCGCTCTCTCGTAACCATATTGTCAAAGATGAAAAATTATGAAATCCCGAAGGAAAAATATTTTTCAGAAAAGCCCCTCCTGAAATTTTTTCCTGCCTACGCCCCTGTTGCCGCTCGTTGTATTTCATGTTCATTAATGACCCTATTGACAGACAATATTCCAGGAATGTACCAGGAGTATTTCTGAAAATTATCTATTCCCCGTGACCTTCTCATTTAATTATTTCTAAAAACTATATTTAACAATTCCCAGAATATCATGCGAAAGTCAAAAAGACCAGCGTTACCAGAAATATCCCAAAAGTATATCGATGGCAATCGTTGAAGGCACTCACTTTTGGGAAAAATAGGTTTAGAATATCTAAGCCAAGTAATCTCGCTTTGAGGGAAAAGTGTTTTTTTTTTTTAGAAACACCCGCTCAAGTTATTTTGAACGCATTCTCCCCAAAAGTAACAATTAAACCACGTGAACAATTGCCACGTTTATAAATATGCCGGGTGTGTTTCGTTTATTTCTGAATTTATCAACTTTCGGTAGAACCTTTTGTTCTCCTCTTTTTCTAATTACACGTGACGGTGCGAGAATAACGAGATCAGGTTTTTTGCCTCCCTAGAAGTAACGGATATCAGGCAAATTGAAAATTTGGAGCGGCCAAGATGCCGGGCGACATAATAATAATAAGAGTAATGGGCCGAGAGATTCGTCGGAGGGAAGGACACGTTCTTCCGGGTATTCATCATTTATTCCGGAGGGTCATTCGCGAGCGGCCCTTTGGGTCATAGGTTTTATACCTGCACGCTCCGCCGAAAACCTGCGGGTCCGGTCTTTCGTTGATGATGCTCACTCGTTCTACTTCCTTTCTTTTTCACCACATCGCCGCAATATCCATGCGCTCAGAAATCACTTACTGACAATAGTTAAATCAAGTAATCAAAATCATGTCGGACCAGCCAAAATTATACAACCTTTGTTTACTCTTCGCTTTTCATTCGATCCACTTGTGAAACATTCGAAACAAAAATTACAGAGAATCCGGTGACTTGCGATCTATCGTCTGAAAGGAAAATTGAACCCTCTTCCTTTTCTTGAACTCGATTTTTCTACAACAAAAATCAAAATACGAAAAAATGCCAAATACCCAAATTCGCACAACTCATTTTTCTCGTTGAAAATGGCGTTTACTACTTTTATGATAGAGAATCAAAGACAAGATTGTTATTCGCGATGTAAGACACCCCTTGATTCAACTTGGATTTTGAAAAAAAAAAAAAAAAAAAAAAGAAAAAAAAAGAAAAAAAGTTCCTTCCTACAGCCAACGAATTGCAGTAATTCAGTAAATTCGACTCTCTTTATCTCATCCAAAAAACATCGAAGATGATCCCTCGGCATCTTGTAAGTCACGGAGCTCTCTATCTCTGCGTGAACTGTAAACATTTCACTAGGACAAATAAATAAGTCGGTTCCTTTGATCGGCTTCTTTTCCCGCCCAAGAATATCTCGCCGAGGATCAGCATTTGACGGCGAGCGTTAGTTTTTCGGTGGGCCCAACGGTCGAGGAAGGAAATGTGTTTGCGTTCGCTTTCGAGCGAGCGCGGACATTTAAATGACCCTTCCTAAGGGTAATGTACCTGCGTAACCCTTGGACCTCGGCCGATTCGCCCCCTTCCATCTCTTTCTTTCTTTTTCCGTTTTTTTTCTTCTTCCTTTATTAATGGCCCAACCGAACAAACGACGTCCGAAATAATAAGAGCTAAACTTTCACCCTTACATTGTACCATGCTTTGAATTATGTTTTTGTTTTATGATTAAACAACTATCCCTGTCAATTGGAATCGATCGAATGTAATGTTACGCAAGATACAGGTGATATCAGTTTTGATAACTACTCCTTGTGTACGATCAATAAGAATAATAAAAATAATAAACAATGCCTTCTGCATCTTCTTCGTATGCGGATAAAAAGCGTTGGGTGACAGTAAAAATCGCAATTTCGGAAAATCCTATGGTCTTGGGATACATGATATTTTATTGGATTTTCATTCGCTTTGATAAAATCGTCGTCTTTTCAAGTAAATCGTATCGAAATATCGTTAATTTTTGTACATGAAAAGCACAGTATTATATATTACCTATAGTATAATGAGTACCCGAAATTTAGAAGAAATATCAGCTCTTCTTCCATATGGAAAAATAATAATAATAGTCACCAAAATAAACGATTGAGAAATAAGCATGATAATTAATGATAAGATAAGTGAAAATTATTAAAAATGTACCTACTTACTGAAATATGCAGGGCATACGTAATGGTTACCCTAAATTCTGAAAGTTGAACAATATTCAGAATTTTATCTTACACGAAATTCCGATTATTACGAACGTTTGGCTGGAAATAATTTTTTTGACGATATTTCATGATTTTCCATCATTTTGAAATTTTTCTTATTTCAGGATTCCGAAGTTACGCAACTTGAGGAGTCTGGAGTCGTACATTTTGCACATAGGTATGTACATATTCAATCCAATGAAATTTGATTTTTGCGATTTTCAAGTCACTAAAGTTTAGACTTTTTTTTCGAACATTTTTGGTACTGTTCATAAATCATTGGTATATTTACAATGCGAAGGATTTTCTTATATTATCATCGAATCGATGGTAACTCAGGTTTTTCTGATTCGACTTATGTAGGAATCGAGTTGTCGAAAAATTTAGGTATTTTCATATATTTTTTAATAAATTACAGATGCACAATAGATTTCTAAAATATTCGTATTGGATGTGATTGATTAAATTGTGTAGCATTGCTTTACATTTCTATAGGTTTTTGGTATTTTTATGAATCGCTTTAGAGATTTTCAAAATCTGATGGTAATGTATTGAAAATTGTAACGATTCCAAGTAGGTATTTAAATTAATTTTTAGAAAACAGCATTTTCGCATAGATTTCCGGTACTGTTTTTATTCGTGTTTTTTCAAAAGTTATACAGCTGAACAAATTTCGTTCCACTAACGTAGGATGAAATTTTTTATCAAGTTTATATAAAAGTTATTTTAAAAAAAGCAGAATTTCATTTGAAAAACGTGAATTTTTTAAGGGGTTTCATAGAAAGTTTATGAAAACTCAAGTGACTCGTGATTTGAATTTTAGAGCGTCGAGAAATTCAAAAATCCATATCAAAATCTACGGGAATACGAGAAATCTTTAAAAATAGTGAGAAATTGTTTAGAAGCGATGTCGGTGTTGGTGTAGATATTGGTGCAGATTATCACATTATGTAGTTTTGAAGCATTAAAATATGCTTTTCATTTCTCACATTCATTTATTCATCTATGTTGGAAACTTGAAAATTTTTTTTACTCTTTCTCTAGATTTCTAGTGTTTTTGTTGATTGCCATATAAATTTCTGAAATTTGATGCTCTAGGATTGAAATTGCCATCAACTTTCAGTTTATACTTGATAAATTTCTGATGAAAAAAACTACACAAGAATAGATTTTTTGTGTTTTATAGACTTCTTGTTTCTTAGTATTTTTTCTGGGATTTCTTATTTTCCAACGTTTTTTAGTATTTTTATAGATTTCTAGTATTTTTGTTGATTGGTTGATAGATTTATGGAATTCGATACTCTGGAATATAAGTTTCTATCAATAATTGCTATTTACGTTTTTGAAATTCCATGCTCTAAATTTCAAAGTTATACAAATTGTATGTATTCGTTTTGATTTGTCAGAAAACAGTTGTTCCATAAAAAGTACTTTGTACTTGTGGTATTTCTCCAGTTTGTATGATTCTCGTACTTTTCATAATCTTTGTATAGATTATCTATCAGAATTCGATGTTCCAGGGTTCAAAGTTTCCCAGATTATTAGCATTATCGTAGATTCTCATTCTCCTGTGCGATAACATTAAAAAGATTTTTGCATTTATGATGAGAATTTTGTTTGATAAAAAATTCTTTCGAAGCTAGGATTGTTGTTATTCCTGAATTGAAATTAAAAATCCTGAAGATACTTTTACCTTCGAAATTCACAAGAAACCATTTGTTCTTTTCGATTTCATCAAGTTTTCATAATTTCTACTTATCATCAATTTTCGTTATTCGTATGCTTCGTTTTATTGAGCTACTTTCAGCAATGTACTATCGCACTTTTTATTTAATTCAAATCTTTATTCGTCACTTCTTACACGGGTCTCGAATTGACAGGGGTACGTATATCCGTCATGCATGTACGTCACTATAAAATCAATAATAAAAATAAAATCAACACGTCGAATAAAATCAACACGTCGAGAAAAAACACAAAGAATGGAGAAACGGCATAATATCCAGTTTCCCCAGACGTTCGCTGCGTATCGCACTTTTTACGAAGTTGACTTGAAATGATTCGTTTTACCCAAATTTCGGAAGAGGATTACCAAAACAATCGATCAAGATTTCTCGTGCTGATCAATATCCGGGACTTGCAAAGTTCTCACCGACGTGCATCTTTCGCGATTATGAACATTAGGAAGGAAAAAAAGGGCTGGACCAGATGTCCGGCAGAGGGAAGAGGCCCGTGAATTCCCACGTCTTCGAAGGCATCCCCGGCCAGTGTCGGGATGATGACGATGATGGGAGAATAATCCGCGTGAATCGAAAAATTCGTGAGTAGGTAAAAAGGGTCGGATCGCGGATTCGTGGACGGTCATTCCCAGGGCTACCTGAGGGCCCCGGGATACGCCGAGAAATTACCTGGACAGTGTCCACCGCGGGCCCATTATTATTTATCCGCGTGCACTTTGCAGCGCATTTAAATCAGGCCGAAACCATCCGTTGGGCCCTTTCCGAAGGAGCCATGGGAAATGATGGGCGACTCGAGAAAAGCAACTTCCCACCTGGTCTCCGACTCGTCTTTTTTTTCCTCCCGTTTGATCATGTTATATGTAGAGCGGCGGTTGATATGGGATAAAAAATAGTTTAGATACCCCCTCCACTGCGGCAGAAATGACCGTTTTTTCTCTCTACCTGCGCATTCGAAAACTGACCGAAACTAGAGCGAGAAAATGCATGCGAAGGCCCGCCCTTCTTTTGGTTTAGGCAAGCTGGCCGGCGAGCTTTTGCGCTTTCCGTTGCGATTCGCGAGCTAGTTTTTTTTGGGGGGGGGGGGGGGGGATATTTCCGTTTTCGTGACGTACAATTTTTTCATAAAGATCTCCGTATAATTCAATTTTCTTGATAAGTATAAGTATGCCTTCTCGGAGCCAAAGGAATGGAATTCATACGTGAGAACACATAATAATACAGTATATGGTAGTACATGGTAGTACAGAATATGGCAATTATTAATAGCAGTAATTGGAGGAATTTGAAGAATATGACGAATACGCCCAGAAGTAGCTCAGTTGGTAGAGCACTCGACGCGTAGTCGAGAGGAGGTCCCGGGTTCGGATCCCGGCTTCTGGCGGGTTTTTTTCTCACATGCGCGAATTCAATGAGAGGAATCCTATTCCCTTGGCTCCGAGGAACCATGAGGTAAATGTCCCACTTTGTACGAGCAACCCAGTTCCTGCGAACGCCGAGTATTGCGTAAAATTCATGTGACATGCCTCGTACGAACGAGGGCATTTTCGATTCGTACACACTGGGTTTGACGTACGAATTCATCTGTACAAACAGGTTATTGTAATATCGCGAAGTATCGTCAACTATCGAATTAATTATGGTTGTTAATGTCAATCCGTTCATTGGATTCGATGTCCAAAAGTTTCGACTTGTTGCAATCTTTTGTGAGCGAATCACTTGAAAAATGTAGGATTCGAATATTTTGGTTTGTCCAGTTGAAAAATGTACCTTTCGTGTCGAGCGAAGAGGGGGTGAACGAAGAGTGGAGAGGATAAAGCGTTATCGGAAAGCTGGCTCGTGCATGTACGTTGGAAATGGAGTGATTCGGAGCTCGCACGTATTCGACTTGAATACGTGTGCGTAGTTGGCGGCGGCGGTTTTGTTTCGGCAGCGAAGCTACTGATACATTACGATTAGCATACATTTCCAGGCACCGACGTCCGGTATAGTGGCCTGCGAGTGACTATCTGCCTGCTAACCGGCTAATTAGCATACGCTTGATCCCTGGGCGATCCGACACTCCAATTCATATGACGCCGTTCTTGTGCGTGTACCCGCGATACGAGAGAGGCCATAAGCGATATGCATGCTTTCCACGCTGTCTGCGCGTAGAATTAAGGGAGGCAATTTCAAGGGACGGAGCGGCGAGGGGGCGGGGGCGGGGGCGGGGGGGCATCAGGCCGACTAGACTTACTGGACTACTTTCTGAGAGGTCTGAGAACTCGAAAAAGAAATAGAGCGACAGTGTTGGCAAAAGTCGTTCAACGATTGCATAGAAATAGTGCCAGTTTACAGAATATTTAGCCAGAAAATCACAAAGAACCGATTTTACTGTTAAAGTGGCAAAATTTCTTTAATTTGACTTCGGGATATGAAGAGGGCCTTTTCTTGGATCCCCCTGTATATTGTTCTTTAACTTACTTCTTTGACCTCACTCGAGACATACAATAATTAATCCTACCTACAGAATTTTGGAATATTTTCTCGGATTCTGACAATTTTTCGCATTTTACAACATTTTTCTAGATTTTTCGTAAGTATGCCTGATTTATCAGGATCCTTTGACATATTCTCGTACTTTTCGAATTTTTCCGATTTTTATTGAAAAATTTAAAAAACGTAATCTGCATTTCGAAAAAATATGAAAATGACCACAATCTACAATATTTATGAACATTCTGAATTCTGCGAGTTCTCCAAATTTTACAGAACTATTGACAATCTGTTATTCTCAAAGTTTTTCAATTTTTCGAAACTTGCCGAATTGTAAACATAATACAATCTTTTTAAAACCTTTCAAATTTTACCCAAATTCGTCAAACTTATTGAGTGTTTTTTCAAGTCTCTGATATATACTTACTTTCACAGATTTTTATCGAAACATGAAAAAAGAAAAAAAGAAAAAAAAAAAAAAAAAAAAAAAAAAAAACATCATGTTACATGTAGTTTCGAAGAAATATGATAATGAAGACTACCAACAAAGTTTTTGAATATTTTCTGAATTCCTAGAAATTCCTTGAATTTGGTATAACTATTGCCAAACTTGAATGTGAGGTACAATGTTTATTAATGTTTTAAAATTTCACAAATATCAAATGTAGTGTAAATCTATTTAAAACATTTATAACTTATTATTAATATGACCAAATCAATAAGATTTTCGGTAATTTCACAGTATTTTTCAAGTTTTTTTGATTTTAATTGCCAAATGATACAAAGTTGTGCATATTTCAATAAATATAGGGATGACCACAAACTTCGAAATTTATGAAATTTTGATGAAATACTATGAATGTTCCGCATTTTATGACAGAATTGACAATTTTTGGAATGTAGTCAATGTTTTTTTAGTTTTTCGAAAATTTTAGGATTGACCGCATACCCACACAGGTATTGAATATTTTCTGAAAATCTAAAATTTTTTCGAATCCTGTGGAATCGTTGATGAACATAAAAATTTTCAATCATGTTCGAAAATTTTACCAATATCAAATGTAGTATAAAGTATTCTAAACTTTTAAAATTTCTTACAAATACGCTAAAATCAATGAGATTTTGTAGGAATTTCAGAGTGTTTTTTCATGTTTTTGTGTTTTTTATTCCAAGATGATGAAAAATCATGCACGTATTTTTAAAAAATATAGAAAAGACCACCAATTGTGATATTTACGAAAATTTTCTCAAAAACTATGAAAAATGTTCAGAATTTTATAGAATTATTGACCATTTTCAAAATAGCAATGTTTGTTAATTTTTCCAAACATTCAAAATTTGAAACATTAATACGAATTATTTAAGGCCTTCCAAGTTTTATACAAATTTGCCAAACTCATAGAGATTTTTTTGAATTTTCCGATACATTCTAAATTTTTCAGATTTTCATCCTAAAATGAAAAAAAAGTCATCGTACCTCTTCTCGAACAATATTTATTGGTGAATTATGAAAAAAAAAAGAAAAAAAATGCTTGCATGGTTTCTAAAATTTTACGAATTTTCCGTATTTCGTAGTGCTATTGGCAATCTTCACTCAATATTCTTCAACATTTTAAAAATCACTCGTATAATGCAAAAGATACAAGTTGTTGAAAAATTTTCAAGTTTTATCAACTTTTTCAGCCCTTTCCGAATTCGTGCTATTTTAAAATACTTTCCAGATTCTTCTGATTTCCATTAGAAAATCATCGTACATATTTCGAACAATATTAATTGATCAACTATTTCGAAAAAAATGCTTGCATAGTTTCTAGAATTCTAAGAATTTCCTGAATTTTGTTGGGCTTTAATAGTTTTCAAAATCCTCAAAACTTTTCAAGAATTAAGAAATTGAATATAAAAAAAAAAAGCGATACTAGCTGTTGAGAAATTTTAAGTCTTATAAACTTTTTCAAGCCTTCCGAAATTCGTGCACTTTCAAAATACTTTCCGGATTTTTCACGATCGTGCATATTTATTTCTACAGTGATTCATTACCATAAAAAGCTATGACGAAACAAAAAATTCAGACTCCAACATTCCCCTACAAGCCAATTATTTTTGTCCGACCTCCTCCCATTTACAGAATACTCGCCATGTTTTGTTCCGTGCGGCGAATTCGTGTATTCCAACGTCTCAAAGTCGGTTAGGCTCTATCTAGGGAAATATCTCGTTGAAACGAATGCGAAGTAGCACCAGCCTCATGACCCGAGGATCAATGAATGATCGACGCAAGTACACGGGGGGCGATCGATGAATATTCACGGTTCGGATCGAGCCCCGTTCGTCGATACAATAAGCATGCCAGCTCTCTTCTTCTATGCACGATGGCGATACGCGCGTATTGCGGCTGATTAGCGTGAATGTAAGGATGATGTTGCCATGTGCGCGATCGCCGGGGTCATTGCAAACAATCCACGTGTGGGAAAGGCCACGCCGCCGAACCTGTATCGCGAATGACAATCAATCCGCGACGCTACGGAAAACAAGCCGAGAAAACGCGGCATTACTCTTCGGAGATTATTATTCCCGTGGGAGTTGCGTGCTCGTGCGATTTTATTTGTCATTGAGTAGGGGTGGCGGAAGAAAATACCCATGAATATCGTGTCCTCTCGTCAGATCGTCAAACCTATTGACAATTCACAAAATCCATCCACATACGCGACGATAATCTTCGAGATCGTAGCCTTCGGCAGTAAGGCAAACGGGAGAGCGAATTCGCACAACCGATATCCAAGCGACTCGAGCGGAAGCAAAAAAAGCCACCGTTTCGAAGATTATTCGCTCCGCGGGAGACCCTATTACGTTCTCGCTCGAGACGGGCCAGCGCTCGTCAATCCTACGCGACCTTTTTCCTAGCTAGCATCCCTGCGCGTGTCCGACTGCGAGGCTGGAGAAAGAAGCTAGAGGACAAATACGGGCCTTGCGGTTTCGCCCCTCGAAGCTCATTTCTTCGTTTCGAGTCGACGCACACTGGCATTCTCTGTTTTGAGAGATGTGCAATTTTTGACAATGTTTGAAGGAAACATATGGGAATATTGAAGTTCTTCCTCTCGCAGCATGCGCGCGATAGGAAACAACTTTTTTTCAAAATCAACGAGTATTCTTCTCATTTTGAGGATGCGTGGAATGCGAAAAAATTGGCTCCTATTTGAGCGTACGTAAAAGCAGGTGTCCCAAACGGGCGTGGGAGCGATGGCAAAAACAGCTCGGGACATTGTCGAAAGCGAGTTTTGCCATGGATACGGGACGGGAAACACGGGCTTTCCCCGCGTATTTTATCTCATCCTCCCCCGACGTTTTATCATCGTCGTCATTCTCGCCCTTCCCCGTTCACCTGGATACGCCATTTCGGCTTTTGCTGAGCCTCCACAGCGCATTTCGCGCCCGGATCCGTCGCCATGGCCACCGCCGTTGCCATCGCGATATCGGCCACAACATCAAAATCTCCACTCCTGAACAACGTGTCCTATGTGCACATTCGATGCGCGAATCAATTTCCTCCCCCGCTCGGTATTTCCGCCCTTCGCTTCCCCGTATCACCGGACCCATTCATCGTTATCGGCCATTTTACCGAGCGGGGCTTGTGTACGCGTAATAATATGGGAACATGCTTCCGACAGTTTTTCGGGGCCATTTACCGATGCACTGAGAACAAATTTATGCCAAGAAGAAGAGCTAAACGGATCCGAAGACTGGCGAGATTGTATGGCATTTTCTGAAATATGGATCGGTAGGAATTAGAACATGCTATCGCAAAGAATACAAAAACGTATAGTAGAAAACGGCATTTGCATAGGAGTTTTGACGACAAAATACATTTGCCGCTACTACAACATCACACGACAATGACAAAAGCTGCTTTGATGCGATTATGTATAATTCGACTCTGTCAAAACACTTTTTGTACAATGTATAATGAAATCCATCAAGAAACTGCGATTCGACCGACTAGTCTCCTCGCCCGGAGGCGGCAACTTGCTGAATCAACGAGCAAGTAAAAGCAAAACATCACATCACGATCAAAATAATAACTGAACTCGAAAATCGATGCAAAAAAAAATGATCTCAAAGCTAATCATAAAGTACATCGGCACAGAACCACGGAAAAAACTTTCATACAAATAATCCATCGTAACTCTTATGTCACTTGTCCGTACTACTCATGATATTTAAACACGAATTATTGTTTTTAATATGTAACATTTCACTTGTATTTCTTTTTCTAAAATACGTCTCCGAATACAAAATTTCAACTCCCTCGAAATCAAATTTGTGCCTTGGAAACATGCTTACAACATGGCTGGGAATCACTTTGTCTTCATTCTTCTCAATAGATCTAATATGTTCATTAATTCTAGTTTTTAAAGCCCTCTTTGTCTGACCAATGTATGTTGAATTTCAATCAACACAATCAATATGCGTGTCTTGTCACCTATTTTCCTACTTGTCCGACGGGGTCGAACAACTTCTTGTTTCTGGTACATTTTCTCGTTGTATTCTTCATGTTCTCGTGTTCTGTGCCGATGTACTTTATGATTAGCTTTGAGATCATTTTTTTTTGCATCGATTTTCGAGTTCACTTATTATTTTGATCGTGATGTGATATTTTGCTTTTACTTGCTCGTTGATTCAGCAAGTTGCCGCCTCCGGGCGAGGAGACTAGTCGGTCGAATCGCAGTTTCTTGATGGATTTCATTATACATTGTACAAAAAGTGTTGACCGGATCGTTCCAAGTGGATCCTATAGTTATTGCATTCATTGCTGATAATTGGCAAGATAGTGCTGAAGTATTGTTGAGTTGTTTACGATTTATTTCCGCTGATTGGAAGTTTTTCGAAATATTGTAATTATTTCATAGACCTTGAAAATGTTCTCGATTGAAGGACGAAACGTTGGCCACAACAAATGAATTTCCAAACAATTGTCCATTTGGCCGTTATTAAATTATCAAGTTGCTGAAAAAAAAAAAAAAAAAAAAAACTGCTTCAAGTATCAAGAAAAACGTACAACATAGTTTAAATGGATTCTACACTACAATGCAGTATTGTAATATTGTACAGTATTGTATAATATTATGCAGTATAGTGTTAGTATTAGTATTATAGTATTGGGTATTAGTTTAGTATTGTACAATGCAGTATTATTATACAATACAGTATTGTAATTTACCAGTTTCTGTAATTTTACCAGAAGCTTCAAAATATTGACCATCCAATACGTAGTGGAACAATTTTCGATTTTTGTAGGATTTCAGTTACATTGAACAGTGCGAGTCATTTAATGGAATTTTCCAATTATGGACAATCCGTATGCAATACATTTTTTTGTGATTTTTTTGAAATTTCAATTATTTCAAACAGTTGGTGTAATTTTCTGCAATCGCCAAACTATTGAGGATTT